>VTPC01090984.1:133613-179625 GCA_011009095.1 Ignelater luminosus
TTCGACTCCTGATCAGGCACATGGTGAGCAAGTTTCAGAAATAATAAAATATGTGGAAGTGGATTTTGAAAAAAAAAAGTTCGTATCTTTCCTTGATTTTATTCAGACGAACCTGAAAGATGCTAAGAACCTAATTGAGACCATCTTGAACCAGTTAGAGAAGGATAAAATAGACTTGTAGAATTGTCGGTCACAGTGCTATGATAACGCTGCTGTGATGGCTGAACACAAAAGTGGTGTTCAGGAAAAAATAAATGAGAAGAACCATCTAGCAGTGTTTGTGAACTGTGATAACCACTCACTCAACTTGGTTCGTGTACATGCAGCTAAACAGGACGCAATAATGGTAACATTTTTTGGAACTATTCAAGCTCTCTACGTATTTTTTTCCTCGTCGCTGGGAAAAACTCAAAAACGCTGTGCCTACAGTTCTTAAATCGGAGTCTAACAAGATGGAGTGCAAGGGTAGAAGCTGTTAAGTCCACAAATAAATACCTTGACGATATACTTCAAGTTCTCCAGGTCATGATGGACGGTACATATGAAACTAGTGAACCAAGAAGTGAAGCTAGACAGTTGCACAACCGTATGTTAAGTCACGATCTTCTGACTAGGTTTTTTGGGATAAAGTACTCATTCTGATCGAACAGGTTCAAAAGAGACTGCAAGATCCGAGCATGGACTTTCACGATGCTGCCTCAGATTTGAAAGCTCTCGGAGATCATTTTCGCAATGAAAGAGAAACTTTGGTAACTGAAGCTCTAGAAGTTGAATTTAGGCTCTGTCAAGATTGAGATGTTGAAACCGAAAAATGACCAAGACGAAAGAAAAGAATGACTCGTGAAACGTCGACCGATGCCGGATTAACAGCTAAACAGGAAATTGAAAGAGTCATGAAGGGAACAATCGACCGTCTTCCTATAGGATAGGTTCACTTGTTTGCATGAAACGGACAAGAAGTTTGGATTTCTACTAGACGTTGAAGGATTGTCTCATAGCAGTGACAGTGACGTCTTAAAACTAAAATGCGAAAATTTGGAAAATTCTTACAACTGCGATGTTGATGGTCAACAACTATACGAAGAAATGTTGAAATATCAAGACCTAAAGAAGTTCTGCAATTTATTGTGCAATATGAAGATGAGCGTGTATTTCCAAATCTTCGTATAGCGATCCAAGTAAGGTTAACAATTTCTGTATCCATTGCTAGCTGTGAGAGATCTTTCAGCAAATTAAAATTAATTTTAAATTATGTGAGAGCTTTTATGGGTCAAAATTGATTATGCGATCTTGCTATACCGAGTATTGAAAGGGAAGAAGCTGCGAAAACTGATTTTCATTTCGTTATTGATACATTTGCATCAATGAAGACAAGGAAGGTACAGATTTAATAAGCTCTTTCTGTATGATTTATTTGGACTTTTCTTGACCTCAACACACGGAGATCTGATAAGTGTGTCCAAAATTCGAGGTTCACTATTGGGATCTCGTAAAGGGTAAGAGATACGAAGTCGGTTCAATGAGATAAAAGTGGCCAGTTTACTGGTGCTTTTGTTTTCTTTTAAGAATGTATAGCTAGACAGCAATTCTAGTTACAGCCAAGCAGACAAAATGGTAAGATCTAGATCTATTAGAATCTAGGGTAACCGAATAAATTTTGCCCAGGGACGGCCAAAATCCTAGCGCCGGCCCTGAGTGTAAGGAATCACATTTTATGACATTTTGAAAAATTAAATTCTGAAAATTTAATTTAATTATCCGGGCAGCAAGTTAAAATCTAAATTACCAACATTCTAATAAGTAAAGTTATGGTGCTTTTTATCCAAAGGTAGCAACAAGTGAATTCTAGCCACTTGAAGTTTCCAGTACCTTCTGATAAGCTGGGAATCTCTAAAATCGAAATAATTTGTTGTAAATTCAATCAGAAATCTTTGTTGCTCCAATTTCGTTTTTTGTTGAAAAAAATGCATTTTGTAAAACATGATTGGCATTTGAAGCAAGTTTGAAAATTGTTCAACAAATGGCCCAAATATTATAACTGTCAATATCAACATCTGAAGCTTCCCATTCGTTTTCCTAACGTTACCGAGTGTTCTCTATAAAAAAATTATAAAGAAATGACCAATTAATATTTTAGTTTATTAATTTAGGTAATTACCTCTACCGATTTCGAAGGAAACTAAATTTAAAACAACAAATAGCAATGGTTCAGCACCAGGTGAAATGACACAGTAATGTCTATTAGAATAAATTCTTCAGATCTATCTAATGGGAATGACGCGTCTGACCAGCATCCTCAAGCGAAAAGTAACAACTGGATTGGTCACACAGTTTCTAGAACACATTTTAATAAAAAATAAAACCGCAAGAAATGTAATATTGAGGATTTCGAACAGCCGTAACTCCACCAATTATACAAAAGCATTACAGGACAGTTATACTAAGATAGTCTGTAAATATAAGTTTTTATTTGAATATTGGTTTCGTTGACTTTTGTATTAACTCTCCTAATCTATGACTAGAGCCACCGACTGCCTAAAATAGTGAAACCTCTCATAAATGACATTGGCAAGTTTTGTTCTCAGTTCTAATGTTTGTTACAGTTTTAGCGTGTTACGGTAGCACATTTGGAAAGCTATACAATCAACTATAATTTTGAATATAATGGGGCTAGTTTTACAGTAGATATAAATTAGTAGAGCTGAACGTATTTGGTATATTTTAGTTCTTTTGCGGGAACCTTCTCGTTTGTTATAAAAACAAACACCCAACTGCAATTCAGTGAAGCTTACAAGAATGTAAGTGGTTTCTCAGACATGATTGTAACGTTTCGTCTAGAAAGTTGCAACTTCTAACAATTTAGCCTTTCCTAACTTTACATCTTGTTATTTATTTAGATGTAGGTCGAACAATTGCAGAGGGTTCTTACGAGACCACCCCTCAACAAGTATTACATTTTTGTATTTCTGGTTAAGATGCATGTTTGAGGTTGAAAAATTTAATTTTGTGTTTGATATTTTTGTTATGAAAAGAATAAAGCGACGGAGATACTCATATACGGACTTTCTTCGCTTGCGTGTTACCTAAATAAGCTTTTGTCGAGCTAAACTTTCAAGTTTGAGCAACGTGAGCCATTTTTATTATTTATTAGTGGGACTTTCGTAAATAAAAAACCTATTTGGGCTGTCATTCCTAATACAATAACTTTGTGGCCTTTTTACTACTATACAAAATTTCAAAAAATATAAAACTTTATAATTTTTATACTTCAAACTTTGTATAATAACAGTTTGCGGAAAAAGTAGTATTCTTTGAAGCTTTGGAAGTTTATTGGTGTTACAGGGTTTTATTAGAAAAGTTATAAAAAACTTAGTTATAAGTTATTTTCGTGGCAGGTATTGATCTGTGAAACTATAGCATTTTAAAAGTTGGAAATACTAGCAATTTTTATTTCCTAGTTGAAAGTTTCCCCTCGCATAACAGCTACTGTCAGGTTAACTTTAAATTCATGTATTCCTTCCTCCTTTCCGTCATCATATTAATAATAAAAATGTTTTTCTGTAAATAAGAGTCTTCATAAAATACACGTCTTTTATTTTCGAATTTCACTACCCATACATTGAAACGACCTGAAGGCAACTTTTCCAATTTGTCAGATCAACAACTGGAAGTAGTAAAAAAATCTACAACAGTAAATCTGGCCTTTTGCCCTCGATAACCCTAGAAAGTTTTCACTGTAGGTTTACATTCTTACATTTGCTGTTTTTTTATGACATTGTACTGATCATTGTACATTTCGCTACTGCGCTTGGAATGAGCCTTTATCATTTTATAAATGGGTGAAGTGTTGCGTGAACACGATAAAAAGAGAAAAAGTGGATTTTATATTTCACTAGCCCACCATGCTTGCGGTGAAGACGGGAATAAAACAATTTATTTAAAAACTTTGTAAAGTGTACTCGGTTGTCTTGAGGATATTAGCATCGCGAATCATTTTAGCAAAACAAAAGATTAAAGGAAATAAGAGTTAAGCGAAAATTCTTATTGGTTTCTTTTTGGTTATGTCTTTCGTTCTTATTCATGATACTGCTTTAAATAAATTTGCCTATTTTGTTTAAACCAAAATGTGTAAGTAAAGCGGTAGATAAATAGTAAAATTCTAAAACGGGATAGAAATCATCATTATTAGTTATCAAAAGTCTTGGTTTCCCATATTCATAAACGGCATTAAAATATGCAAATGAGTCTCCATGATCAGCTTGTCGAGGTAAGGAAAGCCAAAAAGTAAACGACGGTGTAGAGTTTTTGATCGACCAATATGAATTGTTAATGATTTTTGTAGTGTCAATACTGTTTTTTTTTGTTGTTCATAATGGTTAAACTCACTTTGCTACTGGAACGATAATGTTGTGTTAATTACAGAATTTGTACAAGGATTTCTCCCCTTTCAGCAAGTAATACTAATAAATATTACAGTAGAATTTTAAAGTGCCTAAACCTTTAATGTCTGGTTAACAAACAAATGTGTCAACACTTTTGTTAATATGGCGCGGCAATTAAAAACTTAACAAGCAAGCAATAGTCTGGATGTAAGTTTACATTGAGTGTAGTGTTTGTAGATTTTTCAGAAAAAAATACGCCTCCTGTCTGTGAAAAATATAAACGTTATAGCAATTCCTTAGAGTTCAACGCACTAACGAATTTCGCTTAAATTCTGGTTAAATAAAACGTTGTTATCTTTAATGTCTGTAAAACTGTTAACTTGTTAACAGTATTTGCAAAGTTAATATTTTTCTTCGTGTACTAGGGAAAGCTTAACTTTACTAGTCGTGCATTCAGCATTTATCCATCAAATACTTAACGTTATGACGCTCATAAACCTTAGGCATACACGTAGAGAAAGGCCGCAAACTAAATTCGAATCTGGTTATCCTCAGTTTTACGAGTTGTACCGAGAGTTGTAACTATCTGGCTGTCGACAGCTATTGCCGGCCCCAGTAGTGTGTTCTTGCAAAGTTATTTTTGCTAGCAAAAACATTTAACCGCACGGAACTTCCCATGCAAACTATTTTCCTAACACACAGTTAACTATGGTGTTCCGGACGCAGGAAATCTCGTAACGTTTCACGATAAAATTATAAAATAACAAAATAGGAACTCATAATTACCAACTTTATAGAATAATTGGTATGCATGTAGATGTGTTTGTTATACACATACGTTTTATATACATTCTCTAATGAAATATTCGTTTTTTTTAAGTTCACGCAAAAAAATTAATAAATCGAGTGTATAACATAAGGTCAAAGGTCTTGTATTGCGAATTTTTGTGTGTTTTATAATTTTTTTTAATTTTGAGATGTTTTTTCTTTCATATTTGTTGTTTTTTTATTACATTTCAAAGAGAAGATAATTTTATATTATTATTGTCAATATTTTTCATATTAAGTGAACCAACTTACATTATTATTAGCTATCAAGATGTGTAAATAAACGATGACGATTAAATAAAAATGAGTATTGAAGACACGTTAATTATTTTTTTTAACAATTCACAGTGACCGACCCACAACACCTGAGTAGTTACTAGTTGGCAGTATTGGGCAGAGGTGCGGTAAGCATAGGTAAACACACGAATTCGTTTCAAATTCTGTTACGTAGCTGTTGACAGATATAACAACACTAACTACACTTGATACATGCCAGATTTAAGATGCTGTTGATGCAAACTGAAAGTAACACACAATGGTTTGAGTTTCATATATAGGCATATCGAAAATAGGGTCATGGGGAGTGTCAATCGATCGGGATTGACGAGAGGATCACGATGGTACTGGTTTTAGGTGACGGAAATGAACGGTTTAGAAGTTATGACCATTTTTGTAAAGCTCCGGTTCCATCCATAGGCATCTACAGAATTAACATTACGAGACCGGCGCTTTCGATTTTAATACAATTCAATGGGAAATCACCTCACCTAACCTAACCTAACTTAACTTAAGCTAACCTAACCTAACCTTTTTTTTGGGAGGTAGGAGAAAAATCTTCCATTAGACATATCAGAGTCCGTACTCTGGGTAGTGTTGGATTCTTACCAACTAAAAAAACTCTCCCTTTTAACATCTCAATAGCGCTGGTGTCGCACTGGGCATTTTATCGGTGCTATCTTGCCTTTGTATTAGTCCATTAGTCATTATCTCTGTCTTCTGTTTCCTTCTTTTTTATAATTTTTTCTGTAGTTTTGCTGAACGCTTCTCAATGATCTTTACTTATTGTTGGAAGATTTGTCGTCCTAATGTCTCTTCCTGTCTCTTCTTTTAGCTCTCTTATGCTCTGCCGGAATGCAGTATTTACAATTTGGGTTCTCGATTTCGTATTGGTTGAAGCTACCATGTTTTTCAAACATGGATCTTTTTTCCATTTGAGAGCCTTAATCTATGCTGGGGTTCCATATAAAAGCATAGACTCCACTACTCCTGCTATCATTCTCTTCTTGGACAATGTCGGGCCTTCGATTCTGGGCATCAGTTTTATTAACGCTTTTCCTACTTTTTCTGTTGTTTTTACTATATGCTCTTTTATTGTAGCATCTTGATCGAATTACACTCTCAGGTATTTGAGTGTTTGCCTAGTTTGTATATGTACCCTACCGACTTGTACGGTTAGGTTCTTTATTTTTCTTCTACTTTTGAGCATTATCGCCTCTGTCTTTTCCGACGCGAGCTCTAATTTTAGCTTTCTTAGTTCGTCGATCATCTTGGCTATACTTCTATTGGCCTTGTATTCGATCTTTTTTTTAGTTTTGTCTACCACTACCATGACTAGATCGTCAGCATACCCATTTATATGAACTTCATTCGGTGCCGCGAATTTTAGTACGCTGTCGTAGTAGAGTTCCATAAAGTGGAGGAACTGAGGAACTCTACTTGTTAGTTTATATCTCCTATTCTATTTGTAAAATATGACTGTATTCTTTTGATTATTAATTTGTCTATTAGTTTTTTTCCAATTAACAGTGTTAAAAGCGTTCTTAACATCGAATGTTATTAATATCACATACTTTTTAGTTCTCCAGGTGCCTTCATCGGCTACCCTTCCAATTTCCATGACCCTGTTTATCGCGCCAATCGCAGACCTGCCTGATCTGAACCCATATTGATGCTCAGATAATTTGTTCACTGGAAGTCTTTTGTTTATTCTGGCTCTCACCAGGGATTCTAACAATTTTCCCAGTGTGTTTAATAGACATATCGGTCTGTATTTCTTGCTTCTTTCCATTGTGCCAGGAATTAACCTAACCTAACCTAACCTAACCAAACCATTCTCATGTTAATTCTATTGAAGTCACTGGGTGGAACCGGCGTTTTAGAAAAATGGTCATAACATTTCCGTCACTGGTACTAACGTGATCCTCTCGTCAAGCCCGATCGACTGACACCCTCTTCATGACCCCCTCAAATCAATTGAAGGATGCAAGCAGCAGTTTGTAAAGCAAGGAAGATAATTAAAGAATAAATGAAAAAGATTAGGGTTAAAAGCCATTCTTGGAGAAAGCCGCAAGGGGAAAGGTAATGACCTCGCTGCCATGCTTAAAGAGTGCTATAGCAAGCGCGCTATGCGCATAGTGTTCAATCAGTCTAACTTAGCTTTGCTTTTGTAGGCAAATGTCAACCGTCAATACTGTGAAGGTGAAATCTGAGTTTGCACAAAATCTATAGATAGATTATGAAACAGATCGATATTCAGTATACTGGCAGTTTTGAGCGACAATATACTTCGAATTTTGAGCTGTGAGTGTCCAATATTTAGTGCATCTCTATTACTTTTAATTTCTCTAGTAAATGCGATAGTTTTCGACCAAAATGTTCTAAATAATACATTATCTATTAGCATTGAGATAAAATAATCATTTACATCTTTCGATTTTATGCCCGTTGGGATGTAAAACTGACAAAAACCTCGTTAATGATAATAAATGAGCTTTATTATAGAATCGAAAAATAATGTTAGCGCGTATTCTTAAAAATCAATTCCAAGAGTTCTAGATTCAGTTTTGTGTAAAAGTTGTACGCACTTCGGGCAGAAACACAGTTTACAACTTTGAACGAATAAAGGCACTCTGCTAACGCGTCGGTCCTCATAACTATCAATTTTGTTAATACTGAGAAAAATTAGTACTATACTTGTAAGCAAATCTTGACAACAAAGAGAAAGTGGCAAGTGTAGGACAAACGTAATTTGCTAAATTGATTTTTTTTGTAGGTTAAAACCATTTAGCACTGGGCAAGTATGAATCAATCAACCGTTTACATCTGCCTAAACTCTTCTAATTTCGTATTATTATCAGGTTGTCTTCAAATAAAATATTTTTCGAGGAGATATCGCTTTGAATAATTTGTGAATATCCCTCCTAACATATGACGAATCAATACTGAACAAACGATATCGGAAACTTTCACAGGTAGAGTCATTCATGAAACGACGTCTTCCGGGATTGGACTGTGTCATAGTTGAAGTATAGAAGCAAACTCAACATTTCGCTCAGGAGAAAACACAAGGGTATTGTAGAAATGCACGGTGAGTTAGCTTGTCAACTAAGCCAAAGGCAGAACTTTACGTAGAGAGAAACATATCAACGTGTCAATTTTTTTAATTCCTAGTAGTAATAAAGAGCAGAGAAAAAAATGAATTTTAATTTTTGTGCTATACATATTAGTTGTTATTGCATTGCTATCTAGTTTTTCTATAAATGTACTACCGTTAGTATCTTCTGTTATTCTTAAATAAATAGTTTTTCACGAAATGTATTTTTCTTAACCTAAAAATATGGTACAAACTAATGAGCGCTTTCAAACAAAGTTGTCGGAAAAATTATTTTCAATATTTTGGCAATCAGCAGAACGCTCACATTTTCCCAAGTGATTTACTATCTTAATACTTCTATTTTTTTTTCAAATAGGTAGGTAACAAATTAGGTCGTTGAACCTTACCCTAACAATCTTTTCTTGTATAGGTATCTATCTCCACATCGACGAGAAAATTCCCAGGTGCGATCAGAGAACGCAGGTTCGAATTTCTCACCCTCGTAGACATTAATGTGATCCCTCGCGAACACTTACAGTCAGTTTTGTTTTACATTTGTCTTGACTAAATTTTGGCCTAATGTCTGCATGGAATTTCTGGAATATTTTATTAGTATAAAAACTATTGTATACTTTCAAGGAAAAAAGACGCGTCGGAAATAAGAACAATTGACTAATTAAGGCCAGGTTTTTTTACCTCGGGGCGTTTCTAATCCTATAGCCAGTCCAATTAAGTAATGACTGTTAGTTAATTAAACTAAATGTAATAGCTATTAGAAACAGAGGCTGCATTTACATAGGAAGCGAAGGGTTCCAGTTTATTACCTTGAGGTGACACCACCGGAAACGTTTCCACACAAACGCCCAAGATTACGGCTGCAAGATGACATATTTATGCGATTTTCTGTTGGAGATTTAAATTATTGAGTTTTTGTTGATTATCCATCAAAACTTTCCGTGTACGCACAAAGAACTGAAAATTAGGTTGTTTGTAGAAATTGGATTTCCCGAAGTCAGTGGATACTTGCCCTACCTACAACTTGGTTGTAAGCAAAGCCAGCAAAAATCTTCATAATAGGTAATTATGCGAAATACCCGGAGGGTTATGTACTTTTACGAGTCGGAAGTGGTTAGAACGTTGCAAAAGCGAATATAGAGATCCACTGGGGTTGATTAAGTTTTTTTAAAGCTATTAGTTTAAAGTAATTTGGGAGTGTCTTTTGGTACTCAAACAATTTATGTTAAAAGTTCGTAGATAACAGGATTTTCTCTTTTGGTTTAGGAACCGCCAGCAGAGGCTCGTTTATTAAATTTCAACTTTCCAGGGGCTACCTTTGTACTTGTTAATCTACATAAGTCCTGGAGTAAAATGCAAACAGTATATTCTTCTAATTGTTTCGGATCTAATTCCATTTCCATGTCAGCATGAACAGCACCAAACCAACTCGTAATGCAAAAAGCGGCTTCTCCTGAATATCACAACTTGTATTACATTATACGGTTCCCCCGTGCGCCCTTACCCTTCTCTTTGCGCTTTTTACAAGCGCAAAAATTAATTGAGCTCGTGAGTAATATGAAAAAAAGCTCTCGAACCGAGTGCATCGGATTATTATTTTTTCAATTAAGATAATTATTTTGAAATATCAAATAATTAGATTTTTTTTGTTTTGGTTTTAGTATTTCCCAGTTTTGTTGTTTTGAAAGTTTTGTAGACGGACTGGATAAAATAAACAACGAAACGACGCTGTGTTAAAGAGAATTCACAATTGAGGTTTATTATATTAGAATAATTGAATGTCAACGCTTCTACAGTTTCTAGTTGTCGCCGACATAAAAACGTAATTAGTTTATAGAAGAGCCGTCATTTAACGTGACCTATAAAGCTTGCTGTTTGTTACTGTAGCAGATTATGCGTCTAGATAAATTATTAAATTGATTTCATTTTCGAGATTCTCTCTTACTGCTAGGCACCATTTTCTCTTATTATTCTTTGTAGACTGAGCTCTAAATATTCAATTCTTTTTTTGAAATCAAAAATTTGAATTTCGTTGTTTTTTGTTACTCTTCTCAGCTTTTACAGAGAGGCTTCAGTGCTATCCCTACTCTAATAATAATATAAAGAATGTCCTCACTTTAAAGTAAGAGCGGGCTACTATGGGTACAAGGCGGCTTTTCGTCAACAAAGAGGAAGAGAGAGATATCTTAGGAATCATAACTGCAAGAGTAATCATTCAACCACATTTATTTAACTCAAAACATGCAGCGCCTGTGAAACAGTAAGTATTTAATTCTCACTCGGTTGGTAGTTGTGTTCACTTTAAAGATTTTAAGGAGCCTGGAATATGAGGGAAATCAGAAGTGAAGGTCCTTCGTCGAGATTTAATTATACAGAATATTAATGACATTCCTAATTTTTATTCCAATACCTTAATAGCTTTTAGGAAGAGTTGTTGCAGTTGCATTTCAAATCACTATTATAACAAAATAATATAAAGACATTCAATTTTTAATTTTATCGTTACTTATTAATTAACTGCAGTCATAACCTTATTATCATCAAAACGGTTATTTGTAAGCAAAAATTCGTAGAACTTTAGAAACAGGTGAAAAATCACTAAGTTAAGAAATTAAGAGTTATATCCGACGGCCATTGGTGTAGTACCGTTATGGGATGGGAAACTGTTTTAGTGAAAGAGAATTCTTAACAATCACTCCCTTGTCTTTTGCGTTTAATGACCGATGACTCTCTGTAATAGACACCTGTGATAGAATGACAGATTTATCATCATCTTTGTACTGTTCAGAGAAGCCATTGCAGCAAAAATTTTGTGGAAAAGGTAAAGACTGAGTAGAAGAAAGAAATAAAAGCTACTTACATGGAAATAACGGGAAACTCGCATTGAGCATGCGTTCGGAGATATTGAAATCAAAAATAAAATCTAAATATGAAGCACTAATGCGGAATACTGGGAATGATGGCAGTTAACTGACAGAGAAATGCCGAAATGCGTAGAAGTCCTATAAAACTGTAACGGACAGACAACTGATTTGGTGTGAAAGTAACAATAACAAAACTGACGTAAAGAAAGACCAGAAAAGCTTTTGGGAAAGAAGCAGTGAAAGGAACAACGGAATCGTTAAGCAATAAGAGAAGGAATTGGAAAAAACAAAAGAATCGAGATTGGAAATCGAGGAAAGAAAATCCTGACAAGAATGCAAAAGAGTGCTCAGGAAAAAGAGAACAAAATTTATTGAAAACGATATTGCAAAAATAGCACGATTTTATACAAGAAAGTGAAAAAGCCCGAACAATGTTTCTGAACCAAGAAAAGAGCCAAGAAATGAAAACCAACAGAGTTTAGAGAATATAAGAAGCATAGTAAAATACTAATGGCAATCGAACAGTGGAATTATTCAAGAAGTATACATAATTATATACCACCTGCAGAAAAAATGATTGAAGTTGGGAATGTACCAACCATCGAGGTGCAATATATAAGACATAGTGAGTTGTGAACTCTGGGAAAATATGAACAGAATATCTTAAGTGTATGTAGATGAAAACGTTACGAAGAATGGTAGAGTAAGAGAGTGCTGGAAGGACTTATTTCAGGAGTCAGACCTAATAGCTTTGATTATTTATATTAAAAAGCATTGTAGGAATGAGTATTGTCATGATACTACCCTGCAACAGAACACCTAGAAGAATATTGAAAAGCAACCTAAGAGGAAAGAAAAGAAGAGGTAATCGTTCTAGATCAAAATGGAAGGAAGGAATTGCAAAAGGACCTAAAGCAGATGAAGGTAGAAAATTGGAAAGAAAAACTAATAAATAGACGGAATGGTAGTGGATAATGCAACAAACCAAGGACTTTAATATACAGCATGCTAATGGAGAGTCACTACTGTTCAGCCGCACTGTTTATTATTTTTCTTCATTTTCTTTAAATGTTTATGCCTTTAACCAGCTGGCCGTAGTTCCTGAATTCCATTTCTTGTATGTGCTTCAAAACACTCTTTTCCTATTTCAATTTTGATATCTGGTAGGAGATTAACAATGGTTTCTCTCTACGTTATCATTCTTCAACTTCGCGTTCTAATACTGATAAAATCCTAAGAATATTTCACTTGGATGTAAACATCTTTCAGTTTTTGGTGGTACAAAGATTGTTCTTGGAGAGACTTTCTTGTGATTTCACTAACACGACAAACAAGCACTTGACTTTGTCGCCAATAACAGGTAATATTATTGTTCGACCGATTTTGCTTACAGCATTAATCTTTGTTTGGTTTTTTGGAAATACTTTCCATAGGTAAAAAGGTTTTGAGTTTGCTACAAAATCAAATTGAAAGCTTTTGGTACTTGCTGGATCACATTGGCCGAGAAAACACATATATTCCATACAAAACGGACGGACTTGTGGTGGATTTTTCAACAATGATAAGAAGAAAGAGTCTTAAGTATGAAATTTGGGTCGTTTTTGGTTTATTTTTGTCTATCTAAGCTACAATTACGCACAACCTAGACATTCTCAACGGCCATGGTTAAAATAGCTGAAACCCATCTAGAAGTTGGGAAAAAATCATATTACTGTTTAAAAGAAGAAAAAGTTTTTTGAGATTAATTAAATCGGGATGTTTCTCCCATAAGATTCCGTAAATATCTTACCTAATATTATAGTAATATTCAGTGTTGATGATAAAACATGGAAAGAAATCCTGAAAAACGGGTTGACTGTCTCCGTTTTATTGAGATGGGAACAGGGAGTAGTCGTGTTTTCAATGTTTCGCAATGTGTTCGGCTCTACCACAAATGGTAATCTGCGTTAGGAAAAAAACGTCTCTTGTCAAAAGGGTCCTTAAACTGTGGGAAATGTGGTCGCATTCTTCAAGATGAAATAAGCAGAGCATGCAATGTCATTCTAAAAATGCCAATCGAGAACTATAGTATTAATGCTATTAAAAAGGTTTCTCCTGTTCTTTCACAATCTTTGTTAGGTCTTATCAGATTCATTTGCTTCACTTGCATGCTGTGACTTACCTAGTGGACGTCTTCAAGAACCATTGGGACTTAGGACGTTATCTAATTGAACGCTTGAATTGAAATAACTAGATCTCGCATTATCTTTGTTCATTTCTTTTGTGTCGGAGCTGTTAAATACCTATTGTTGCTCCACAACAAATCTGTATTGTAGAGTGTTCTTGATCCAATAATGGCATTACATTTGGAAAGTTTCTTCGAAACCAAACATAGTGTGATGATATTCAAAAATCTAAAGCGATGCCCAAATAAGAAAAAGTAATAATGACAATGATCTTCACAAAATTCAATTTTAAAGAATCAAACAATTAAATTGAACATTTTAAATATTTGGAAATGTATTATATAGTATATAAGTTACGATTTGTAAATAATTTAAGAAAATGAACATTCTAGATTAGTTAAATGATATGATTAAATGATAGTTGTTTATTGATAAAAATTTATAAGGAGTTTATGTAAAAAAAAACCAGTAGAATTTGTTGATAAGTTGTTGATAAAAAAAAATTGGAAAAATTTTTTGAATTGAAATTTGTTTATAAGAGTTTTTTTTTTGATAGTAGAATTGTATATTGAGTTAAAGTTATTGTCATTAATAAAAATTTTGAAGAATTGAATTCGAAGTTATAGAAGTTATTTAAAAGAGTTAAACAAAGAAATAAAGAAGTAGCAGTGAATGGAAAGAAGAATAAGTTGGTTATCCGAGCAGGATAACAAGAAATGAGAGTCAGAAAGTTAATGAATGATGGAATCTTTGATATATGTTGTCCGAATGTCTTTGGTGCGGACTTTAAGCAACCAGTGGACCAAACAGTGACGTATTGAAGAAGGTGAAGTCGTCATTAACAGAGAGAGATCGATTCGGCAAACGACGTATTGAAGCAAGGAGGTCTGTGGAAAAAGGAACAGAAAGTGTCAAAGTTACCGGGTTGTGGTGAAGTGAAGGTAAAAGAGAATAAAAAAAGGTGGTAAAAAAATAAGTTAAATTTTATTTTCCTTCAAGTAACAAAAATAAATGTAAAATTGTTTAAAAAAATTTAACTGTCAGTTTGATTGAGGTTGTCACGTGTTGATCATGGTGTCATTATCGATCATCCAAGTTGCATAAAATAATCACATTATAACCTTTAATCACAATTATTTGACGTTTGGCCAAATTATTTGACATTAAAAGAAAAAAAATTATAAACTTTCAATAAACATTATCTATTGTCTCACATATAAATAAAAATGGCGTCCCAACGTGGTAGGGCAAGTTAAATAAAGATCCAAATTAAAGAAAACGCAAGTCCAAGGGAACCCACATTGTACTAAAATAACATTAATTAAAAGAATAGTCATTTTTATGGAATTTGTTAATTTGTTTACGAAGTATTTGAATAACAAAAAAAAAATTTTTTTTGTTAATTTTGATTAGAATTCATTAAATTCTTGAGTTTTACATTAAAGATATTTTCATTTTCATAATATTTTAGACATAATTATCATTTTGTTAGTTGTCTGTTAGTATTGGAAAGATGTCGAAGCGAGGTAAATCGGTAGATAGTAGAAAAAGGGACAAAAGAGAGGAAGAAAATATTGAAATTGAACAGATGGAAGAAGAAAGTACAAGTATGAAGGAGACCATGGGAGATGTTGAAAAGGGAGATAAAGAGCAAAAAGAAATAAGACAACAACAACCAGATTTACTTAAAATAAAAGATTTGAAGACCAAACTAAAAGATTAGAAAAAATCAATCACAATCAAGAGAAAAGATTTGAAGAAATTAAAAGAAAATTTGAAGATCATGAGATTAGATGGGATAATATTGTTAAAAACATGAGAGGTGAAATACAAGAAGAGGTGAATAATAAGATAGATGAATGTCAGAATGAAATGCGTAGGAAAATAGAAAGACACCAAGAAGAAATTATCAACATGTTACAAATAAGGGATGCAGATATAAACGAGAAAATTGAGGAGCAAGAAAAAGCACAAGAAAACTACCAGCAGAATGTGAAAATAGAATTAGATAAAATAAACAAAAATGTTGAAGAGAAATCAACAGCAGGTAATCATGGACCAAGTCATTATTGTATATTAGATAGCGGGATTCAAAATATGGCAAAATTCTCAGTAAACCACAAACGAATAAATCCAAAAGAAAGAATTAACAGTTCACCAATCAGAGATGGAAATCTGAAAAATAAGATAAAGACTAATTACCAAAAAGAACAATTTTATCAAAATAATAATAATAATGAAGGAAAATTGAAAGGTACTATTAACTGACAGAATAAACTAAGAAAAGTAAGAAAAACGGAAAGAAGAATAAGTTGGTTATCCGAGCAGGTTAACAAGAAATAAGAGTCAGAAAGTTAATGTGAGTGTTAATTATTTTAGACAATTTGTGATCTTAAAAGAAAAATTATAAACTTTCAATAAACATTATCTATTGTATCACAATAGTTACAATTTGTTTGATTGGATTGTTTCAATGATAATGGCTGGGCGCTTCTTATTCCCCTGTTGAACATGTATCTGATATATGACTGGATTTTGGTAGATTCTCAATACTTATCCTGTATAAGATGTTAACTTTCCCAGTTCTATGCTTTGAAATCTGTTATTACTATTCGCAGATGTTTAAGTATAATGGACTGGTGATAGTTTGTAAATCTCCTGTAATTTTTAGTTTTGTGTCGTACTTAGTTCTAATAAATATGAGATAAAAAAGGAAATACTATGAAATGCAAAGAGAAGAAATTAAATTTCCAGCAAAACAAAGTGTTGCGAAGATTCAAGAGCGAGAAACTATTGTTGTTAAAATAAATACATAGAGAATAAAATTCTGTGTCTATGAGCATTTGAAAAGTGGAATTTCTTGAAAAAAAAAGTTGGCATTCATGAAAATGCTTCTGAGAAATATTTGTATCTCAAACTAACAAGCTCGTGGAGAAATCATGAAGCATTTAAGAAATATTTTTCTACGGAAAATATTTTACTGGAAGTTTTATTACAACATTCTTTCACTTTGCCATATAGGTACATTATTTTTATAACTTTTCCAACACTTATTTACCTAATTTTTATGGGAGTCCTTAAAAATCAATCGGTAATAGGTAACTGATTGTCCTCCATCATATGCCCCCATTTTAGTTATATAACACACCATTATTATTGTTATTATTATAACAACTTCATCAATATTGCTTTTGAGGCCGCAAAATAACACAAAATTTGAATAGACCAAGATGGTCGATTAAGATAACAAACCAACAAAACTCTGCACTTATTAAATAACACAATTACCTTCTGGCGTTTTTATCGAATGAAAATTGTTTCCAGTATCCTGTAAAACTTTTAGGACCGATGTTATCTAACAACAAGATGATTTTCTTATGGCGACAGAGGTCTAGTAATTAATTGTTGGGTTTCACTAGAATCCGGAGGCTAGGGCATTGTAGAGCATTTCTGTGTTAATGTAAAGTTTTCGATGTTCTCGGCAAAACGGAGGGCGAAAGGTTTAGTGGTAATTGAAGTAGGAATGTTTTCGTAGTTCGCCTTTGGTAAATAACGGGAGCGTAGGTCAGGGTGTTGCGTTGTTGGTTTTGTACTGGAAAGGTTTCAATAAGGAACTTGAGTCGTCTTCGTGTACAATTGTTAGTTTGGATCTTATTGAAACGTTGGAAATACGAGCTATCCCGAATTTTATTTTATTTTATTATTAAGAAAGTATTACATTGTTAACTCTTCTTACAATTACTGACCGTTAAGAGAGGAAAAAAGCAGAAAAAGGGGTCTCATCAATCTACCGATTTCAATAATTAGTAGTCGTGTCTTTAAGTATTCTATTCTTAAAATTAACTTATGTCACAGCAATTTACTAAAAAAAAACAACGAGTAGTTTTACAATGAGTATCAATGTTGAACTTCGGTACTTACAAAACAAATGAATATTCGCCTTACTTAGTTCAACATATAGCACGCCTAAAAACAAAAACAAATCGTTACTGCTGTGTTGCACCTGTTGATCTTCTGGAAATGGTTTTTTTTTGGTTTTTCCTGTTTGACATTTAAATCGAAGCAGCAATGATTCAAACGTAAGTTATAGTGATTGAAAACAGGTATCGACTGATTTTAAAGTCTTTACTTAGTAAGACTATTTTCCTAAGAAGGGTGGATTGTTTCTTTAATATCAACTAGTCATGACTTCTGATTTCGTCTGGTTTGCAAAACTGCAATTCAAACATACAATGACGAATAAAATTTTATTACTCATCCATTACATAGTAATTTCCAATTTGTCTGAAGAATCTTCAAGTGTTTACGAACATTCATTTATTGTATCGTAGCAAAACTTACCGTATCTTTTGCTATGCACTTGTAGAGTGTAGCTCGACTTTGAAAACAAAGGTAATACAGCATATTTCAGGCATGAAACCGCCTTTCCACCTAACTTTTCTCAATGCTTACTTACACAAAGTAGTCGGATATTTGGTGATATATTAGGATAAATTATTTATTGAAAAGTGAAACTATGGACAATAATAGGCGGTAAGTATAGGAGCTAGAAAATAGATTTTCCACCGAGATAGCGTGTTTTATACATTGTAACTGTTATGCAATAATTCCAAAGAAAGTTCAACTTCTATTAACACCGTATCTGCCAAACTTGAGATTTTTTGACTAGTCTTGTTTGGCTTACTACAAGATATTTTATAATGGAATATCATCCAGTGACCAGAATGATTTAAAGTTTCAACTTCGATAGTTCCGTTCATCGAAAACTATTTGCAGAATAAGTTGATAAGTTGATTGGTAAATGAGAAAGAGTGAGTTACATGGAAGTATATCTTTTATTTGAACATCTAGAAATTTCTTTTTTAACTTCCTAGTTATTCACTACTAAAAAACTGACGGCACATAGATACTGATTTTAGATTTGAGCCCAGGCATTCTATGTCACTGCCTTACTACAGTTTTTTTATGCCAATATGCTTACGAAGATGTTTGTGCTGGGTCAAACAACGTTAAAGGTAACTTTACTGCAATGGTGCCCAAATCGAAATAAGAAACAACTTTAGGAATAATAAATGACAGGAACTTAATATTGTACTGAAAATAAAAACTCAAACTGTATTTTGCACGATGAGTGACTTTGAACTGGATTTTACTCATCTATTGGTTTCTCAACCGAAAATGTTGGTATATATAGTAACTTTATCTATACTTGAAGAATGTCAAAAGAGAGATGCTATAGGTTACCTAATCGCTTAGCAGCCCTCTTCCTATCACTGCCAAGAGACCAACATCTATCTTGGTACTGCTATCTACCAGATGAGGCCTTTCTTTTGCCATTACTACGGACGTGTATCCTAAAATCTGAACAACCTTTATATTACAAAATAAGTAGTTTATTGCAACTTTTAAACACAAATATATTGTTTTAACTTGAAATGACATGATCTGCTCTCTTGTCTGCTGCTATCCTAACTGTCGTCTTAATACATTCCGTCAAAGTCTAGAAATGCTCTGGAGTAAAGTGGCGAAGTTTTGACTTAATTCGGGCTTCAAGTTTTGCATTTCAATTCTTCCCACTGGAAAGGGGAAGTAAAAGCAATTGGTACGTTTCCAGTTTTCAGAATATATCGTAGTCCATACTTCTCAAATACAGCTATTGTGTTCTCGGCGTCATGAGAACTTTCAATGTCAAGCCAGAATATATACTGACCATCTGAATGGCGTTTCTTTAAAAAGGGCATCAGCCGTTTCTGTATACACTCTTTATACTTTTTGGTTGATACAGAGTCGGGAAGGGGTGATAGACACTTGAAACCGGCCTTTCCTACTGACTGCTAGTCATCTAAGAAGTTTTGATGGAAACTTGGTATGGCGTTTGAATTTAACTTCTGGATCGATCTCGTACCTTCTTTATGAAAGTATAAGTTATTTCTAGCACAATCACTACCGTCATACACTAACGGAAAAAATGAAAGGAACAAAAAATTTTTCCAAATTTTTTAGTGATTTTAGAAATGCTGTATCTCAGTGAAAAATGCTCGTATCGAGATTTAAAAAAAAGCATTTTGAAGCTTCAAGATTCTAGTTTTCAGATCTTTTAGTCAAAAATTTTTAGGAGCTACGGTTATCACGCAATCCTAAGAAATAGCGCGCAAAAAATTTTGCAAATTTTTTTTGTTTTTTGGGTCCGCGGACTCGGAAAAATTTTTTTCAGCTAAACCATTGCATGCACCGGATAGCTTGTTTATTCAGCTTCAATTTTTTTTTAAACCTCGATACGACCATTTTTCATTGAGATATCAGACTTTTAATCGAAAAAGATACGTTTGTCGTTAATCATCGATATCTCAGCAACCAATGATCGTACAGAAAATTAAAGGGCAGGTTTGGAGACTGGAATAAATTTCCTACATTTAAAAAAATAATGGCCGGAAGTTTTTCTGAAAAAAATTTAAAAATTTTTTTAAATTTTTTCGAAGATTTTGTGAAAAAAAATTTCGATGCGAGCATTTTTCACTGAGATACAGCATTTCTAAAATCACTAAAAAAATTGGGAAATTTTTTTGTTCCTTTAATTTTTTCCACCAGTGTATTAGAAATATGATGACTCACCATCGATAATCTAAATTATTGGTGGGCTTTAGAGAACACCTTCACGTAGTTGTTGCAGCAGCTTTGGGTCATCAATTGTCTCTGTCTATATTTACGGGCAGACTTTCGTTTTCGTATAATCACTTTTCTTTCTTTTAAAATTTTACCGTGTTCATGAAATATTCTAAATTTTCTCCCCAATCTCCTCAGTGTTTGGTCAACTTTCTCAACCGCTTCTTCCCATCAATGTAAAATGTTTAACAGTAAATGCTTTGTCTTGTTCCCTGTTACTTTAATAAAACTCGCCAATAAGCTTTCTACGAGATTCCTCATTTAATTTATCCGTTTTCTTTGAGAAGTGATGTCAGAACTTAATTTTTATAAAATTCTTGACTGCAGTAACTTCGCAACATCACGTGACATGTGAAATACGCGTAATGCTCATCGCGCTTAAAAGAATTTAAATTCAAATTTAGCTACCAAAGTCCCATCTCGATATGATATTCCCTTCTCGAGAAATTTTGAAAGTCACCACCAACAAGCAAAATTCTATTTCGATATGGCAAGCCGTTGCTAAGGTATAAGATATCCGATAAAAAACAAAAATATTACAGCTGTAGCAAGAAAATTGGTCATTTTCAAGCTTCGTGCCAGTGAGACTTTAGATCGGTTATTTCAGGAACTGTAATATACTATACAGTTTCAGCCAATTTCACCGAGGACCAAAATCCATAAGGATTGTGTCGGCTCCTTTAAACAATCGTTAGTCTTTTTTAAGTATTGATGATTATGTCATAACTCATAAGTACTCAAATGATTTGGAAGTTTGCTTCCTGAGCTATCTTATGGGCAGTGCTTCCTTTCTTGTAAAAACTTTCTCATTTAATAAACCATGGTCTTCTACCATTGTGTTAGTCGTTGCTGCAGCTGGTATCCAAACGATCAAAATATATTAAGAGAATGGTTATTTAGGTTTATTGGCCTGTTTTGACTTTTGTACCGTACACCATAAGTTTTTTTCTGTACCGCCAAGGTAGAGTTAGTTAAGGTTTTGACTATATCTTTCTAGTATGACAGAATAGCGAGTCATTTTCAGAATGTCTTGCATTTTACTTGTGCGATTTAGAAAATATGGAATTTTTATTGAAGTAGATGGTTCTTCGAAAGGAAAAACAAAATATGAGAGAGTGCTAATTTAAAACTTGTAACTGCTGAATCCATAAAATCTGTTTTGTAGCCAACTGTATTGATTCTTAAAGGTCCGTAGCAGTATAGAAAAATAATCATTTTACTAGAAAAGAGCAGAAACATTTTTGTTACGCTTACACATAAAAACTTGAATTTACCTTAGGGTGTAGTAATTGTCTAAAGTATTGTATTTACGAGTTTCTCTTTATGAAACTTAACCATATTAGGTAGATCTTTATAACTAAGCAGATGGCTGGTTGGTATGGTGGGATTTCAAAGTAGTTGAGATCACTATACAGCGTGAGACTCGAGGAACACAAAAGTTGTATAAAAAGTGATCTAGACTGATTCAAGTTTGATGTATAAAAATCTAGCTATGGTTTTTTAGTAGATCAAAATTTAAAATGTTGAACGCTCTAGTTTAATCGAATGATTAATCAAATAGGATTGATTGTAGAAAGGTGTTATTGAACGAAGTGATATTAACAAGTTTCAATGTAAATGTTTTGCTCAATCTCAGCTAAATTACTATATTTCATGTAATTGCCCTACTGGAACCCATAAAATTAGTGTGTTGTTTCAGGGATATTCGAAATGTTTAACTTTCATTTAACTGAAAAAGTTATTTCCCAGTTTACGATCCCATTTATTTGCTATAGATTTTATTATTCTCATTTAGGTGTTAACCATAAACCTACAAAATTATACGTGTGAATTTTTTGTTGTTGAATGTATCGTGTTTACAAGCACGCTATCAGGAAACGTTTTTTTTTTTGCAAAGAAAGTGTAATTTTTCATTTTCATACGATATTCATGCAATAACTTTTTTATAGCTTGAACAGACCACTTTCGCCTTATCAGCTCGATTCTGTAAGGAGTAAAATTTAAAAGTTTTCGAACGTTTTTATTACTTTTATATATTTTTATAACTTATTCAATTACTTCTTTAAATTCTAGCCAATCTTCATAATTAATGGTAACATCGTCTAATTTAGTTTACGTATTAAACTATCCTGCTGCTTTTGTTTTTTTACAACATATTTTATTACTAATAAATTTTTTATGCTACCGTACAGTTCTAATATATTTTCTCTTTTGTTTCAGGTAAGGAGTTTTATAATACACCGACTGCAGCTTGACCTATTTAGGGTAAGGCGAGAGAACAATATATCATTCAAAATTGTTATCGAAAATCAGAATTAATTAGGTCGAAGTTGAAAGATCGTCGCATTGAAGCAAAACTCTGTTTGATCACGCGCTTTGAATATTAATCGTTATTTAAATTCACCTTTACGCCTTTACTAATTGTTATTTCTTCATTCATTTCCCTACAATCTTAAAAATGGAGTTTATTACACAAGTTTATTTGTAAATTCTGAGTCACGAAAAGCATAATTCCAACTCGCATCGTAGTTTGTTCGTATAATATCCAGATAAAATGAAAAAGTTTTAACAGTCGTCCGATAATACAGGTTGTTTCGGAAAAACGTATTCTTATACTATATGTATGTGTTGCCGTAACTTTATTGAAACTATGTCTGAATTGCATTTTATTGAGTTTGAACGGTAGCCAATTCTGTAAGAGATAAGTTTCTTTTCACGATTGCAGAATTACGGCATTACGAAATACGTTCAGAACTATTGTTGATAAATTACCACGTTTATCGGTAATAAATAGGACGATTCGATTTAGATGAAATTGTGTTTTCGTCTCTGAAACCCAACGAAATCGGCACCCTTTTCACGGTTAGGAAATTTGTTTGGAAATAGCTTTGCAGTATTAATTTGTTGGTAAACTTTGTCTAAAGGGGAAGTTCATGTTGCTAAAATTGGAACTAAATCAAATAGTGTACGTTGATAATCGATTATTTAACTTAAACCTGATTCTAAGGGAATTTAATATTTAGATAGATGAATAATGAGGTACGCGCTGCTTTTATAAGTAAGCAATGCGGGTAGATAAGGTCAGCGCCCTAAGGGGGACCGACAAAATCGAACCTCAGCTGCCAGTTCTGGATTAAGACTTCTCAACGGGAACAATTTAATCACAGGCGTCACTTAGAGCGCATTATGTACCTAGTACAAGACGTAAGACAAGTTAAGTGAATGGTTTTGTTAATCACCCTTCTGCTACCCGCTACTGTTTTAAACATACAAAGGTTAACAATTGATTATCCTACAAATTAGCTTTTATTTTATTAACCTCTACAAGTCTTGCCCATTAAACAAAAAATTGGTTTCTACTCAGTCGAGTCGTCTTAAAACCTACTTTTTCTTCTTCTATGTCATTCCATCAAACTTATTCAAAATATATGATATATATAATATTTTTTGGTTCGTATTAAATTGCGGTACAAACTTTTCGCGGTCGTATCTCATCCAAAGTTTCAAAGTTCCGGAGATCTTTCTAAACTGGGATTCCGAAGTTTAATGTACATTTCGCGTAGAATCTGGCGACATGACTGCTGAAGCTTCAAATGTAAGAAAACTCGATGTCTAGAAAGGCTACAAATTTGACTTTAACTTCAGCAAACTATTGGAGTGTGTGAAACAACTGCTACTGATTCCTTTTGGTCTTTGCTAAAATTACATTTTCTCGGATTTTTAGAAGAGGATTTAATTTCACATCTCTGGTTTTTGTTACCAACTCTCGAACGTGATTGGTTTTCATACAATTTTTTCTTCGATACGATTACAGATCAAGTCGGTATTTTAGAAGAAAATACAAGTTCGTGTAGTACTTATTATGGGCGTAGGTTGCCTGTTTGATTTTTTATTATTTTGCTAAAACGAATTAACCTTTAAAGTACTAAATCGCTATTCGCTGCTTTACGTTAGCTATCGCAAAGGAATAATAATGTATAAAGAAATTAATTTGTCGGTTTTCCTCGACCGTCTAATCAAGTAATTACTGAAGTTTGTTATAGCATCTTTTGGCATACGTACGTCCAGTTGTAGGTTTTCCCTTTGTAACTTTCTTATTTCATTCTTGGGTTACCCAGTTTGGTCAAATTTCTAAAGTTATCCATATTGCGATTTACTAGTAAGATTTTTATTTCTGTGGAGGACTGGTTTGATGATAATTTTCGCATTGTTTAGATAAGCAGATAACTGAAATACGATCCTGATTATTACATTAATCCATTAGCATTTTGTATGCTTTAACAGTTCTATATGTTTAGAATAAACCTTTAATATCATAATGGGAAAATTCCATTCATTGTATTTTTTGTAATGATTACATCAGGCTAATGAAAAGCGGAAAAACCTACACATATTCTCTTTAAACAAACAGAGAAAACAATTGGAGTTTTTGTATTAAAGAAATTTTAAATATATTTTTTCACACTACGCACTTATAGAAATGACACTTTTCATTTAAAAGTTTTCACTATTTCTGAACTTGATGATCATCTTGGTCCTATTTCTGTCTAATATAACTTTTGTGCAAATCAGCCTAGTATAGCACTTACTCATCTAAATTCCTTCACAATGTTGTAAGATTTTGGTTTGAGCGAAAAGCTTTAAGAATGTTTGTTGTGTTTGGTGACACCAGAGGCCTTTCCATTCGAAACATTTTGTTAATTAGAACTTTTAGACTCGGGATCATATACAGTGTGTCCACATTTCGATGCTCACTATTGGGATCTCGGAAATTGTAAGAGATACGAAGTTGGTTAAATTAGAAAATATTTGGCTATTTTGTAGATCAGTTCACTTATGCTTTTGCTTTTTCAAAATAGTTCACGGCTTACTAGATATTTGCTAAAAACAAAATTATCTTATTTTTTAAAGTGAAATATCTCAGGAATGAGCAAAGATAGAAAAGAACAGCAAAGAGGGTGTGTTAGAGAATTTGGAAGTGAAAATCATTTTTCATCATAGTGTGCCATGACATTTAACACACAAAGTCGTGGAGTTTTACCAAAGAAATTCATTTGTTATGCAAAAATTGCTAAAACAAACTAAATACTCTTTTATGGGGCATTAGATGCTTAGTTGATGCCATCTGTGAATGCTTAATAAAGTACCTTAAAAGCGTCTTTTGTTTTGTTTTAGCAATTGTTACATAACAAATGTAATTTATCTGACAAAAAAAATTTTTCATATGTTTAAAGCCAGGGCACACTAAGTGGGAAATGATTTTATTTAAAAAAAATTAGATAATTTTGTTTTTAGCAAATATCTAGTAAGCCGTGAACTTTTTTGAAAAAACAAAAGCATAAGTAAACTGATCTCCAAAATAGCCAAATTTTTTCTAATTTAACCGACCTCATATCTCTTACAATTTCCGAGATCCCAATAGTGAGCATCGAAATGTGGACACACTGTATGTGTACATTACCATCTTGCACTAGTCTTGATTTTTATTTTTCTAGACTTGAAAATTTTTTCTGATATAACACGCTGCAGCTCTCTTTAGGTATTTACTGATGTATGTAATCTTTGCTAAGGGTCTCAGATAACGGCGTTGTGAAATGTCAAATATACATTATGTCGATCTCTTCTAAATATTTATAGAGAAAAGCAAATGAAGATTGGCAGGGAAGAGTTCATTCTATAAATATCGCGAATGTTCGGCGGTTTGAACAATTTTAGATATTTTTTTTCATTTTTCAATTTTACATAAAGGCCGTCTTTTATTTTCAATCGGTTAGGTATGTTCCAAGCTACATTAACTATCCTCCTAACTTCTTTGTCTTTTAGTAGGAATATTTTTCATCTAGATTTGTTATCACCTCTAGCCACAGAAAATACAAAAAGTTTATTTTGGTACAGACTGTACATAAAAGCACTATAAGGGTAAATACCTCAAATGGTGTTTGGATATCTCTCAAAGACTCCTCCTCACTTTACCCAGATGCACATCTCTGGATCCGAACTAGATCTCAACCAGCTTAAACCAAAAACTAACGGCGGGTCCCTAAATTGAAGGTTTCTGTTTGAACTCCTCGATTTTGAGCATTAAGTTCTAGACAGTTTTTCCAACTTGTCTCCATTTCTCTACCTGAGCTTCAGCGAAGTAATGCATTTAAGACGAATTGAAATCGACTTAGTAGTTAAAATTCCAGATTCAGGAAATGGCGATGATCAAAAGAAACCGTTTCTCGCTCTTTGTCACGCTCGTTTTCCTATCCTGTGGTGCAAAAAATGACAGTTGTGCACAGAATTAAAATTGTGGGGTGACTGTCAGAAGCTAGCCCATGTGATATCAAAAATTGCGTGTTTCAGAATTTTTTTAGTACTAACCAAGGAAAGAATTATTTGACGTCGACAGTTGTTATTGAAACGCTGTGTCTAGAAATTTATCTCAGAAAAATTTCTTGTTAATCCTTCAAAGTTCATTGACCCGCAAGATGTTTGCAGGATGTTGTTTATATCTTGTTCGTACAGCATAATGAACAAGTTTATTCCACATTCAAAATCCGCTGGTTCATGGCAGATTAAAAGTTGGAAACCACGATTTATAAATTTTCCCTTCATGTAGGGTCATGTATTGATCATCAGACAATTTTTTTCAGCGGGTGGATAGAGGTGAATATCATTTTATAGAAATTTTGAAGGGATGGGTCAGCGACCTTTGCAAGGTCATATCTAGGCCAGAAATAGAGAGAAATATCAATTTTCCTTACTTTTACAAAACCTTGTGCAAGAAATTTTGAAAATGATTATTAAATTGCATATAACGACGCTGACGACGCGACCGACGTTAAAATTATTCACGTAATACTTGTATACAGTTTTACTTGTGATATGAATACCTTGTCACCTAAAAAGCCGAAACCCAAGAACTTACTTTGAAGTTAGTATTCATGCATTAAAATATCATATACACACAATTGTAGGTATCACAAATACCAGGAAATAGTTGTAAAATGTACTGTGATAAAAATTAAGAAATTAAACCTGTTTTCTTCCCCATGCTACGAAGATGCAAAATTTCCAACTCTTGGTAATCGTAAATTACGGTTTTTTTAATTGTTGTTATCGCTTGTTCAAGTTTTCCGGAAAACACATCAGCTTCTGTGTAGCGACGCCTTTGTTGTTGGTATGCTATCGTTGGGAAATTGAACTTTCTGTAGTGTTATATACTTAATGTTGTTAGGAGATCTAACAAACTGTAACAAAGTAGTTGAAAGTCTTGAAGTGTGGAAGTCGAAAAGTTCTTTTAAAATTCAAGGAGGAAATCAATGTTCAAATAAAACAATCGCTGTAGACGTGCCTGGATGACTGCATTAAGCTCCTTTTCTACACTGAATATTTTATCTCGACCCATGGTATTGTTTGATCGGCAGATCAATGCCTCCTGCAATATAACGACTGACAATTATCTCCAGATTTCTTCGGCATTTCTTGCCGCTTTATTTGTAGGTGCGAACCTTTCACGCTATTCTAATTTGATTCTGCGCATTGTGCCGATTGGAAAATTGAACGAATCATCCATTGTTGGGAGACTGTGAGAGCACAATGCGGGTTAAATTGAGAGCCTCACATTCTTAACCGTAGGTGACATGAGTAACGTGACGTCATTTCCTGTGGGCTAACGTTGATTGACGCCCCAAATTGATTGCTCGCAGTGATGCCTTGTGAATACGTAATCGGCGACGAGTCAATATTTCCATTGAGAATATTAGCATTTGATATCTATAATGATTTTGTTCCGTGACGCGAAAAGCAAAATGCTCCGCTTCGTTTCAACCCCGAAGGGGCAACGATAATGTGACTTATATACCGGACATATATTTCCGATGGCGATAGGTGCTCCCGTGCTCTCTATATATCTCTCGTTCTTTGTACCGATAGCAGAATAGTTCGTGTTCTTTAAAGAAATACATACGAGACGTCCCCTGGGGGCGCATGTGAACACCGAATACGTAACGACGCCACAGAAAGGAATATTAATAACATGGAATGTCAATGTTGGCATATTAAAAACACGTATACTATTATACCTAGGACGCTAGCTTTGAATAAGAATGGAAGGGAATGACAAATGATAGCGTGTTATTGGAAATATCATTGATTCGTTCGCAGACTTGCGGTCAGAAACTTAATATCGTACACCTCACGTAATTCTCTATGGGCAATTTCATTTCCGCATCATAGTTCTCACCTATACACGATTTACGTCTTAATATTTAACATCTATTAAAGAAGTCAACAGGAAAATTATTTTGATTTATAATTTTACTCTAGAAAACGGAAATCAAAATCTTTAAAAAAAGTAAATTGAAAAATTGAATATTTTATTATTTGCTTAGCTTAATGATGTTTTCTTAACGATGTAGTATATGAGATGTCCATAAACAAAATCAACAAACTCTTTGAATAATTTAATATTCTGATGCGAGTAAAGTGAATTTAAAAATACGTTTCTTCTTTAAGAAATTAAATTTAGAAAATTTCTTTTATCAAATTAAGGCATCTCGAATTTCCTCATGCATTCTCATTGTTTGAGTCTAGAAGGTGAAATTCCGAGCTCGTAGAAGGCTTAAATGAATGTTTTGAATAGGCATTTTGCACTTCCAGGAATCACTTTGAAGTTGAAGTCTTGACAAAGCGAACGTGCTCCACTTGAAAGTGGTGCAACTTTACCTTGGCATGAAATATTCAAATTCACCAAAAGGAAGTTTAAAAGCAGACGAATCCAATTCCCAGAAGTCCAATTCATAAAACCATTCCACATGTTCTATTCACCAAGCTATGGCATTGAAAAATTTCAAATTGACCGTTTCAATTGTTGTCCACCTTAGTTAAACTATATTGGAAAACTTACTACGCTTGGTTTTATTTGTTACTGCTTGTTGGCATTATTCAATCCTGTGTTACTCAATAACCAGAATTATTTTTGCCTATAAACTGTCAATACCGATATCTACCTTCGATTCAACACAATGGAAACTTAACTTTTGACTTGTACTTTTCTGTTTCTGGAAAACTATGTTCAGTATCGGACTGCTACAATATAAAGCATATGAAGTAAGATTTTAACGATTTTCTATACTTATAAGATCTGACATTTATAACATTGACCGAAAAGTATACAGGGTGTTCTAATGATATGTGGTGGAAGTTATTGACAAAAATGTTACTCGGTCAAGTTGTACTGAACAATCATGTTCTAAACTTATTTTCGATTAAGCAGATAATTCTCTGCAATTTTTTTTCACTTCTTGATCAATTTATAAACGAAGATAGAAGTTTCCAATGAAGACTGATATTTGACTTCTTATAGCAAAAAACTGCTGAGTTAAGATAGGTGTTATTGTATCAAACCAGAACTGAGTCTATATTCTCTTAAATCATAATAACAGATACAAGCTTTTATACACAGAAAAATTGAGAAAAACAACGATTTGTGTTTCTCACTCATACTGTATACTAAAACCATTCAGTTGAAGTCCAATCTGATTTTGATACACATCATATCAAAAACATTACTATTAAGTTTAACAAATTAAAGTATTTTAATAATAACGCAATAATAAAATTTAAAAGCGTTTACAAAATACAGTAAGCATGATAAAAATTTTAAGAAAAATTTAAAGGTCTTATCAATCACAAACACTTCTTTAATCCAAACTGAAAGAAAATTGAGAAATTTAGAAAAATATAATGATAAGCTTTACATAATGTGATAATATGGAAAAAATTCCAAAATTTACCCATGAAATATAAAACGGCAGAAAATTCTTTTATCATAATAACCTGATCACTAATAAAATATTTAATAAAAATAATGATTGAATCACGAACAAAATTTACAACCAGAATTGAGAATTACAAAGTAAAGAAACTTACCACGACTTCCCCGCTGATATACAGATCTGCACAGTAGAGGTGGATTCAGCTGTAACAACCCTAATTCACAGAAGCACACTTCCAAATTCACGTTTCAAGTTTAGTTTTTTAAATTACATATTACAGCAGAAGTTATAAAGAAAGAACCAAAAAAAAAAAAATTAAACAAGCCAGTAATACAAATAATTCCAGTGACTACATTAAGAATTAATGTGATTGTGATCAACAACAAATTTTATATATTTAAGTAGGTAGAAATTTCCATATGCGGGATTTAATAAAATATAAGGCAACCCTGGAAGCAGCTGTAAATATTAAGTGGATGTATCTTCAGGCTTTCTTAACCGGTCATATTAAAAAAAACCTCTAGTTGTACTATTTACGTTATTACGGGGTGTGGAATTAAATTTCAACTTTAATTTCATCGGAGAACTTCATAATTCTCACGAGCTTCTAACAAATTCTTCTGAACACGTTTCTCTGAACTTCATTACCAAGAAGTCCAATTTGTATTAAATTACAAATTACAAAAAAACTACAAGATCATATCGACAGCACCGATTAAGTACAACCCATGTAACGGAAATAAAAAAGTGAACGTTACAGTGTCTTTTTGTGGAACCCTTTATATAGATGAAACAGCCGTTTTGTACAACTTTTCTTAGTGATTTTGATTCTTCTGCAACTAACGACAGTATTTCTCATCTAGAAATCATTAGAGAATGTTCTGTATAAAAGGATTAGAGAAATATTTATTAGAAATTTTGTGATCCGTTCTAGAAGAAATTTCATCATTATTCATCATTACTTGACAAATCGTTCGTTCAGTTGGAATATTACAAGGTAAACTCGCAAAAAAAAAATCTGAAACGCTTATTGAAGAATAACAAAGAAGATCTCTATTAAAATTTTATCCACGGAACCAGTCAGCAAGAAAAATGGGAAGATGATGGTAACTATCATCAACCAACAACACCTAGTCACCTTATTTCACACCCAAAGGTGCAATCAAAAAAAAATCACTAAGAAATTTTTAATTGCAAAATGTAAATCCTGCTAGGATGACATAACCCTATCCAATTTGCTAACCAGAACTTAAGATCAAGCCCAAATCAAACAGAAATGCTAATGAACAGCTGTTCGAGTTCTATGCTCCTGCAATAAGAAAATAAACTTAAACGTTGAAAACAATTATACCCTGCGTCCTGCTTGCTTGAGTAAATAAAATTGAAAAATTCACCAAACCTAATTGATTTCAAAATTTAAGAAGTTTCAAAAAAGTAATCAACCTATCAGTGTGAACCCACAACAAGTACAAAAAATCTCTTCAACAAGAGAAATTACAAAAAAACTACAAGATCACATTGACAGCACCGACTAAGTACAACCCACGTAACGGAAATAAAAAAGTGAGCGTTACAGTGTCTTTGTGGAACACTTTATATAGATGAAACAGCCGTTTTGTACAACTTTTCTTAGTGATTTTGATTCTTCGACAACTAACGACGGTATTTATCATCTAGAAATCATTAGAGAATGTTCTGTATAAAAGGATTAGAGAGAGATTTATTAGAAATTTTGTGATTCGTTCTATTGAAGTGAGATACTGCACGTAGCTAGCCCGAAGCTTAATAGCTTTTGTTAAGGTACTTGAATCTCCTCCGATCGATATATTCTTCAGTAACTTCTAGCCTTTGCGTGTTTCGGCTGTATCATGCAGATTATTTATTTAAAAATACGCTGCTTGTCAAGCCATGATACCAAAGATGGATTTGCTTATTGCACATGCCTGTACATCAGATGTGTGAGACGTCTACTCACTAAAAACTCCCGTCTTTGCCGAGTGTTCACGGTCTCTCTTGACTCTATTTCTGTTTGTTTACTGTTGTTAGAATTATATTTCCCGCCAGTTGGCTTTGCCTCCCCACCTACTTCACTTGTCTGTCATGTTGTCATTTTTTGTATGGAAAGAAAAATAATATTATTATTGCAAAACTGAGAAGAGCATCACGTTTTCTGTATATAAAAATAAATAAATAAAAGCATTTTATACGATAAAGTGAGTTATAAATAAACAACACTCTTGGTTTGCCCTTTCTTCGTATTTGACAGTATCCATCGCGCTGCAGCACATGCATGTATCTTCTTCGTCTTTCCCTTAGTTTTTCAATGCACTGCGCCTTCTCCTGGTTTGATTCCCATCTTTGTTGTTGCCTACCTTTCCAGGCTTATATCTCTTGCCTGTGTGTCGACGGTTGCACTTCATCTTGGCTCGCGTGATCATAGATGTATTTCCTTTCATAGGCGAGTAAGTCTTGGAATGGAATGATTTGTTTTTTAATGTTAGGCATCAGCCATGCAAGTCTAACAATTCTGTTTTTTTGCATTTCGGATGCAATCTAAGTAGGATAATTTCCAGGTATTTCATTCCCTTCTTTGGCTTCAAATCTGTGATTTTTCTTCATGGAGGACCTTTACGGATAATTTTTTTTCTCTGTGGCAATCCGAAAGCTATGTTGTCTCATTCATTTGGTAATATTGCTTAGGTTATCGTCCATTCTGTTTCGTAATGTACAGCCATCGTTTGCTATTACTACAGGCACCAGGTGGTTTGCAAAACCTATGCAACATCTTTTAACCATAATACGTTGTCGCAGAATAGATTCCGTAACATAGGCACTTACATTGTGAATAAATAAGGCGGTAGCAGGTAGGTTGGCCTAGAATGAGGCCCCAATCCAAGGAATTGAAAATATTTTGAACGTTCAGCAGTCTTGAACCTTCTCTAATACGTTCAGCATACTGTGTACTTTAACCAAGCTGCAGCTTGAAGAACGTCCCTTTTTCTTCTCGTATAATTTACTTAACGTATCAACATACGTATTGATTTGTAGAACTGCAAAAGTTTCGTGTTCAGTACAGTTCAATAACCATTCCGGACCTAATTTAGCTGTTCCCTTAATTGCCTCAGGGGACTTTGATCAGGTTCAGAGATCTTTTCCCTCTTCATATTCTTGGTTGCTTCCTCAAGTTATTTCAAGGTAAATAGACCCACATGTTGTGTCTAATTACATCCAAATTTTGCTATATCTGTATAATTATAACATAGTATACAGTGTGTCCACATTTCGATGCTCACTATTGGGATCTCGGAAATTGTAAGAGATACGAAGTTGGTTAAATTAAAAGAAATTTGGATATTTTGGAGATCAATTTACTTATGCTTTTGTTTTTTCAAAAAAGTTCACGGTTTACTAGATATTTTCTAAAAACGAAATTTTCTTTTAAAAATGATTATTATGGAATATCGAACATTTGCATGATCATGCAATATAAATGTATCGATTTATTTCTGAGATATTGTTTTCATCTTCATTTGGCATATTGGTTGTACTCCTAAGAGATGTTTCTGGAGCTTCATGCACCTTCTGTTTATTATGTAATAGAACAGCAAAGAGTGACCTTCTGTGTTATTCTGCGAATGTTACAGATCTTCACAATATCTGTGCATCAAAAGAAGCCAGCCAAACGTTGTCTGCCACTTTATAGTTTCACAGTATTGAAAGCAATCATCTGTAAGTCTTGAAGAGTACAACTGACTATTGAAAGTGTATAAAGGACATAGTTTATGTGTCGTATCCCTATCTCTTTTATAAATTGCAATGAATGCGTAATCTTTAATATCAATGTTGTAAAGATGTGTAATTCCCAGAACTAGTTACCTGGCGATCATGAAAATATGTTACTGAGATAATCTTGGTCTAGGTAATTCTTTTAGTGACAAGTGTATTGATAAAATTCATCAATATATGAATTTCTTATTGTTTCGAAAACGCTCGATATTTTACTGTTTTTGTGTTAAAAGTGCTAATTATGTTTTGTTTAATTATGTTATGTTTTCCCCGCGTTATTTTCTTTTGCTGCCTTTTATATAAACAAAACTTGTATTTCTATCTACATGACAAACTTTTATGTGTTCTGCTTTGGCATATATCAACACTCGCTGAGAAAAACAAAACACATACTTTATTTATCACAAAACAATGCGACAGTGCTCTTCAAATGTGAAAATCAAAGCGAAAAGCTTTTATTTTGAAAAAATAATATCCTTCTTGTCAAAAAGAAAAGTAAAGCATGTTCATAATCAAACAAAAATATTTTATCTCTACACTCTATCGATAACGTCAAAACGTCCAAATTTCAGACAACCTATTAGGTATTGATTTTGAACGCCGAAAACCATCTCAACTAAGTTTATTATTTATACCACTAGTTAGTCTTGAATCGAAATGGAATTTTGCTGTTAAAACAGATTAGTTTGATGCAAGTTTTATTATTTTCAGAGGTGAAAGTAAGTAGTTTTGTTGAATATGGAGTTGGAATTACCTGGCAGAAAATATCGAGAGCTTTTAGGGTTAATTTTTGCTAACGACCCTGCATGACTATACATTTTCCAGATAAATCCTCTCGAGGTGCGGACATTTGTGTTAGTAGAAATCGTTTTGTGGATCCCCAATTCCAGAAAAAAATTTATATTGGCGTAAATTTTCCGCAGACGTCTCTTAAGAGAATTCATCCTCGAACGTATACAGTTTTCGCTTTTAGAAAAAAAAGAGATCTCTTTAAATGGAAATTTTAGAAATACTAAGGATTATGTTAAAAGTAATACTGTAAAAACAAACTAGGTGGCAATAAAATTTTTTACGAACGTCTGGAGTTTTGAACTTTTATTTAAACGACTAAGTCAACCCTGGTTTTTTCTTATTTTAAAAACTAAGTAGCGAAATAGCTCAACTTAATTTTTTTGTCTTTGTGTGATAAAAGGATTTTGTTTGTTAATAAAACAATTTATTTCTGCGATACAGTTTTGTATTAATTCAATTGTTTTCTTAAATTCTTATCTTTGATAGAAAATTTCGATATGTAATACTACTGAAATCTGCAAACTAAAATTAATAATATGTTTCTAGCGCGAACAATCAGGAAATGACATTTACGGAATGTTTCCTGTGTTTATTACTGTGTTTGGAATATATTTAATTAAAATATCAAACAACAGTTGGTCTACTTCAAAGGAATTGCTTACTTTAGATGTACTAACACCTGACATGTTTGAAATTTGTTCGGGATTTAAACCCTAACAGTGAATTTGATAGAAATACCTTGTAAAGCGACGTTGAATGTATATTACGAGATTTGATTTTATGAGTCAAGATAAAATTAATTGCATTTGGAAGAGATAATTCTACTTATAACGTTTTAATTGGCCTTTATTAGTGAAAACGTTTATGTTTAGTGGTTATAGAAGCTAAAATTCTAACCATTTCTTTTTTGAAGTATACTTCACTCCCTTTTTATCCAATCTCAACACTTCAACTTCTCTCATAGTTCCGAACCACCCTACAACTGCATCTCGAAGTTGCTTCCATTACATTGTTAAATACTCACCTACTTACTCCAAGCGTCACTAATGGAATGAAAACACAATCGCAACCTGTCTATAACACTATAAACACTGCGTTATCATTCCATACATATATTTACACAACGTTGCACGGTGTATGAATATACTCGTTACCATGTGTAAACATCTGTTATAGGGTGCACATCCTGTAGAACGATACATAAATAAAAGGGAGGGCTTTTCGATAAACGCTTATAAAAATATTTCCCTCGCTGTTTGTTTTAGGATTGGTTTATAAGTTAATTCTATATAAGTTCTGTGAGCGCACAGAGCAAATACGATGAAAACCTGCAAATGCGATAAAATCTAAGTCACAGAAACAAAGTGTTACTTTAGTGAAAAATATACAATAAAAAAGGTTCATAACACTTGAAAAATGCGTGCGTATAGGTTAACATCATAAACATGTTGGAAAACACGCCGTAAAAGTATTATCTGCATCATCATGTAAATGCGCAAGCACGAAACGGTTTAGGAACTCCTGTAGGCGATTTATTGTCCTTAAGGTCTGAATAATAATTATCTAGGAAAATTTACAGGGAATTGAAACCGCTGCGTATATATTGCGCACATTAAATGCAAGACTCCGTTTTCCCTTTCTTGTCATGTCTACGTGCATTTTCCCACTCCAGTACTTTAAATAAATTAAAATGGGACTTAAATCAAACATTTCCATAAACGCATGAATATGTAAAAGTTGTAACATCAAAGTAAATATTGAGATTTGTTTTAGAACAGCGTTTTGTACCTACTTTCGTCGTCGGGGCTACACAGACGTATACCGACAATATAACACAATTGTGATAGACTTCTTGGTGTTTTCGCTCATTTTAATTATACGCTGAATATTCACGAAGGGAGAGTAAACTTTTCAGATTATTTCAAAGACAAACATCTGAAAATTTGTATTATGTGGTTGTGATAAAACGGTTACGTAGCAAGGAAACAGAAATATTGTTGGTATAAATATAGACTTCTTGTTTTGAATCTGTTTCATGGATATTATGGATTAAAGTTTTTCTTGTCTAACTTGAAGAAAATGAATGGTCGTGGGAATGTATGCAACCTACTTGAGAACAGTACCCAATCAATGCACCTGACTTTTTCAAACCCTTGTGGCTAACAAGTAACACGTAAGGTTAATTTAATTCGAGGGGGAGGGGCTAAGTAATACTTTAATACTACACATAACAGCTGTAAAGTCCACGCTAATTTTTCCAATGCAAATCGAATCTTCAAACTACTTTCGGTAATATTAAAGAGGCCGTTCTCGATGAGCAACTCTTTTCTAGAAATATAATGTTTTCTAGTGTTTACGATATGTTGGAAACGACACTCAATATTCAAATCGAGTTTTCTGCAGAAGTATGGTAATGCACGGTAGGTATATGATTTTTCATTTTCTCATAGAGTACACTTAGGAAATCTTGATGAGAGCTCAATTTTTTAAATCGGAACACTTATATTATTACATCCCAAAACAAAATTGTGCATTGAATTCAAATAAATGAGCAATCTTCACTCTTCTTTGAGAAAACTTAGATCAGCCAAGCTGTGCCTAATTAATCATGCAAGTCACTCTGTATGTATATGTAGTTTGATTTGTACTGAAAGTCACAACCTGCACCTTCTTGTCTTTGTCATCTAAAACTAAGCTGCTTTGTCTACGTTTTCTCGAGATAACCATGGACGCGAACACACCCAACGTGGTGCCATAATTTTATGTGATCATTTTCATCATCTAGATTAATTATCAAATCTTTCATATACATTACATTTCATGTTTGCAATTCTTACCTAACAAAAAATCAAATTTTAGCAAACCTAACCCCATTTATACCGAACTAACCTAACTTGATTCAATCTGATTTAACATCATTCATTTTGTTCTACTAACTAGTGTTTCCTAAAAATTTGGACCCTAGTGAAAATCATGTTGCAACATTATTTAGCCGTTTGATAAGATCTAGTTGGTTTTGGTAGATAAACTAATCATTTGTTGTTTTGAACTGTTACCCGTTGAGTTGTCAGTTCGCTTGAAGATTTGAAAATTTTTAATACAGCGCGACCAACCTCAGAAAAGCCCCGCAAAGTATGCGAACTAATTTCAATAACAACATCGACCAATCAGAAGGGTAATTTTACTCGAGTACATTAACTGACAAAAAGTTGTCTTAAATGTATTACATGCTATTGACGTTGTTTAGTTTTATTTAAATTTCTCGCCGGAAGATTTTTGGATACGAGTGTGCTTGCTCAACATGTAGCTCTCCCCGTACACGCCCACTCAGGCCTTTTCTGAGGTTCGTTGAGCTGTAATGATCTCAAAAGAATTGGAGTTTTATGAAGAAAATAGAGCTCTTGACAAATTGTTCACTTATCAACACTTTTCATGTGAACATGTGTCAAACTCGACAATCTACAATATTATCCAACGTTTTGAGAAGAGATTGACTGTTGGCAGAAGAAGAGGTTCTGGTCGCAAAGCTATGAAAATTACACAACAGAAATTTAGGCAAATTGAGAATCTCTTTGAAAACAATGACTCTATTTTACTATGTACAGCCGCAAGAAAATGTGATGTAGGTCCTGGTTATTTATGTAAAACACTTAAGAAAAAGACAAATTTGAGGTTGTGTAAAAAGCAAACTATACCAAAGCGGTCAGATAAACAAATTCCTCTTGCAAAGCCATAATGGACAAATTTCACCATCATAATTTCATTTTGGATGACGATTCGTATTTTACTTTAGCACACTCGACTATTAACGGGAATGATGAATTTACTCCAGTAACGTTTCTTTCACCCCCTACCAACGTAAAATTTACAGCAAAAGCAACGTCTGAAGGAAAAGTTCTCGTTTAGATAGCCCTTGGCCCAAAAGAATGTGATTTTGCAATCAACTCTTCTATCTATTTAAATGATTGTATTCGGCGCAAACTGATTCTTTATTACAATTAGAAAGAAAACAAATATGTGCTTTGGCCTGATTTGTGACCGATAGTTTGAGGAATGAAAACATCAAATTTGTCCAAAAGGAGAACAATGCAAACTGTCCCGAAGCTTGTCCGATCGAAGACTTTTGGTCATTTTTGAAGGGAAACACTGGCGAGCTGCAAATGTTGACCAGCTAATTGACCCTATTAAGTACTGCTCAAGAAAAATTGACCTAGGTGTTGTACGAAGGCCAACAAGAATCCACTAGGAAGAGGATCGATGTTATCCGGCGGAAAGGAATAATAGAAAGCCGCCAGTTGTCGTAACTAAAAATACATTAAATAATCTTTGATTTCTTTATCAGAGATACTTTAATTTTAAATAGAATATTGGTTTTAGTAGTCTAGTCCTATAGAATCACACTTTGAACTTGTGTATCAACTGCAATTGGTAGACTTCGGTGTCTCTGAAAGTGCCATTTAGTCTCAGAGACTAGAAAGTTCATATTTCGGGGATTCAGCGTTGTGGATACTTAATATAGAGATCAAAATTGGTGTTGTTATAGAATGGAAAAGATTTCTGTAAGAATTAAGAAAATGCCAGAAAGTGCTCGATATACATACCAAGTTTCTTCAATTCAAGATCTGAGTAGTATCGCAATTTGAAGTATCCATTGACAGATTTTTTTCTAAAATCTTTAAGTTTAGAGTTGTGGTGAATAACAAAGACTATATTCAGATGAATAGCTGCAAGTTTAACATTACGGATTAGGGACTACTATCTCAAAAAAAAGGAAAACTCAACTCTGCATGTTTTGACAATTTTGGTGTCTTTTAGAAAAAAGTGAATGTTCTCGCCTAGAGTGGATCACTTTGTGGAATAATCCAAAACGTGGAAAAAACTAATGAGATCGAACAGAAAACTTGCTTAATGTACGTAAAGCTTGAACTAGATGCGCAATATTCCATGCCTATAAATGCATTTTTAAAACACGATCGAAGGATATAGACAACAATAGCAACGGTGCTCGATTAGTAAATGACCTGTTTGCACGTTTTCTAAAGCAAAAGGAGAGGATTACGCTAATGCGCTTGTTAGAAAGAGAGAATATCTAAGTTGATTCATAAAGGTTTTTGCTTGTTTACCTAGAGACCTGTTCTAAAGCTTAAAGATTGTCTCGAACTACAAAAACAAATTCTGAATCCAACCCTGACATTATAAATTAATATACAGACACTGTAAATTTGTTTTCTAGATTTTCTTATTTGTACCTTAAGCCAGCCACTATTCATGCAATAATCCTTCTTAGGAAACTCGATTAATCTAAATACAATACCTCTGACGTTGCTCATTATTCGAACAGTAATTGTTGTTAATCTTGCCTTCGTTATTGAATACCTTACTCGATTAGTTATATGGAAAAATCAAGAGTAAATCGTATTATAATATCCTAAATAAACCAATATGGAGATTATTATAGAAATTTGGTTGTTCGTAATGATTACACAATCTAGTAACAGAAGTGAGATTTAATTGCTTTTGATGCCAAAAGGGTACCGGTATTTGAACCGTCATCAAGTTGTTAACACTTGAGATTATTAACTACAACACTTATAAGAAAAAATAATACTAATACAGACAAAGTTTAATGAGAATTCTATTGAGATTTTTGACAAGTTATGCATTTTCCTTTCTATGTGCTTCTGTCAACTCTTTTTTAATCTTCAAACTAACAGAAGTTCCCAGTTAAGCAAAACTACAAATTTACGTAATAAAAGCCTTAACTTTAAGGACTGCACATTCTAAAATCATTAAAATATATGCGCAACAATTATGTAAATGCAATCCTCATAAAACTTGCAAATGTTTATGCAAAGGTTGCACGTGTGCTCTGGTTAACAAACGACCAGATTACTATATTCGATATACAAAATCTAATTTCGTATTAACTGTCAAATTGACTTTTGACTTCTTGCATAATTAATGCTAAACAAAATATTCTGCAATCTATTAATGCTTTCATTACCGCGACATTATTTATGCAAAACGCTGTACATTGCAGTGCTGGTTTATTTGATGTTTGAGTCTATTTCTACCGGCATCTATTTCAAAAATATAATATGTAGGGTTATAATGCTAATGCGGGAAATTGGAGGGTTTCAAAATACGTTTGTTATTAATAGAGATTTCTAATACAGCTGTATTTTCTTATTAATACATCTATTTAAGTAGTAATATATAAATCTACTTACTCCCTGCTGCTACGTCCCCTATTTTTGCGCTGCTGCAGTTTTAATGACGTGCAGCTTTATGGAGTCGTAAATCGACTACAGTTTATTGATGGCAATTCACCACCATTATTCTTGAGTTGAAAAGAGCTGTGACCATTCATTTCATTGTTATTTGTTAGTTGTGGGGGATTAAATTACAGTATTTGTTAATTATTATAGAACGTTTTTGATTGCACGTTGAAGCATCTTTCGAAAAATTATTAATTATATTGGTTCATTTAAATATAATTTTGGGGAAATTCCGTAACTTCCTTTATTCCGGAATTAATTAACAAAAATGTTTTAAGTACACTTTATATCGTATTTAATGAATTCATTAGGTGCTTGCGAGTCAAAAATGAAAAAATAAAAATAAAAAACTTGTAATCGTTTTAACGACCTATTATATTACCTTCGCTTTTCCTGACTCGACACTTCAAGCGGTTTTATTATATTACCACTTGAGTATAATCAATAATTAGTAAGACATCTCAATTAATGAATGCAAACATAATTATGTACTATTATGACAGTACGGAGAAAATTGACTTTTTTAATCTTGATTAATTAATTGATGTATGAATTACCTATAGATTAAAATTATCGTGTTCATACTGCTATATCGTCCAGGTAATTTAGTTGAAATGTATACGTATGTTATTTTAAAGACAAGAAAGAAAACCCGGATGCTATTTCATAATATTTTTTGTAATTGAATACTAACCTTATAATGTAAATATGTGGGCGATTGTAGGTGTTCTTCTTTCAGATATTTATAAATAGATGTTTATTGTTTGAGAATCCTGTTATTTGTTACTTTCTAAACAAGAGATAATCAGTTGTGGTTTGCCAGAGAAATGCTTTTAGCTCACTCAGCTAATTACAACGAAAAATTGTTTTTCATTCAAAATATCTGCAACGGTCTCAGCCCTCCAACTCTTACGGACGAGCCGTCACTTCAAATAATTAAGTACACGTTAATACGATAACTATTCAATGCTGCTGTAAGGTAAGGAATTCTAGTAATACATATTTATTTCCTTAACACATAATAGTTTGAATCTGAATCGAACAGGAATTCCTATGTGGAATGCATTTTCCAACACGGGAATTTAAGGCAGCCAGTTATTTGAGAGTTTAAAATAGGGATTGTGCAATAAAAGGTTATGATAATGAACCCACTGCTGTAAAAAGACAATTAAACACGTTTACAGGATTTTCTAAATTCGAGTCTCAATATTATTGTTTAGCCAGGTATTGTCATATGAAGTTGGTTAACACCTAGGGTAGAATATTCCGAGAATAAATCTTAAGATATCTGCTACAGTTCTCAAAATAAAAATAGAAAATTTCTGGTTTTTGTTTATTCTTGTCTGCCCACTTTCTTTTGAGATAGTGAGAAATAAATTGGACATTCTGAAGGCAACTGTTTCCGCTCTATCATCTGACATTTACAGATCTTTTTTTATTTCTCTTCATTAGCAGTTTTAAAAAGATTTACGTGGAAGCATTATATCTTATACGTTTGTTATTGATTGGGTGTTAACGTCAATAGATGTTGCTGTATACATCATTTCCACAGACGGCACATAATCTTTCGTAGTAAATGAAGAATCTTTTCGGTTTTTCTTAATTTAGTTTTTCGTTTTCATAAGTTATAAACATAAAATTGTCAGTGCCTACTTAATTATTTTGCCCGACGTGTTATTGTATGTCACAAATAAAACTTCTGTGTATGCGTGATAGTATATTATTACCATTATCATTTCTTTTTATAGGTGTATTAAAATAAACATTTTTTTCAAACATTTCATTTTTATAAATTATCCATAAATAATATTATCTTCTCAATAGCCTTCGATTTAGTAAATGTAGGGAATTTAGAAAATTATACGAACTGGATCTCATTTTAACTGAGTTATCAAAATCAATATCTTTAATAGCATTAGAGCAATATTTGTAGGATACATATACAGGGTGTCCCCTGATTGACTTAACAATAGGTGTGAACGACAAAAAATTTTCGAGTTGAAATTTGAGCCTGTGGGGAGCAGGCCTGCTTGATTAGAAACTAACTTGTGCCATATTTTTATTTTTGAAAAATCAAGCAGGCTTTGATAGACATCAAAAACTTATTTTCGGTGTAGGTAAAGTATCTTTTCCGTGAGGCATATCAAAAGATTTTATGAGCAAAAGTTGTTCATAATGCGAATTTATGCCCACATGTCAAATTTGAAAACAATCGGCACAATTTGATTTTTCTTTTGGTTTTTAAATTTTACAGAACAGTGAATTTAAAAAAATAAATTTTATTAGTATTATTAATTACAGACTACAGGAAAATTTACTCTATATAACTGCCACCTAACTGAACCCATTTTTCAAGACGAACTTTAAAGTCGTGGCAGTTACATAGAGAAAACCTGGAATTTAAAAAAACCAAATTCTGCCGATTGTTCTCAAACTTGGTATGTGGGCATAAATTTGCATTTTGAACAACTTTTGCTTATAAGATTTTTCGATGCGTCTCATGGAAAGGGTACTTGACCTACACTGAAAATAAGTTTTTGATACCTATCAAAGCCTTCTTGATTTTTCAAAAATAAAGATATGGTGCAAGTTTGTTTCTAATCAAGCAGGTCTGATCTCCACAGGCTCAGATTTCAACTCGAAAATTCTTTATCTTTCACACCTCTTGTTAAGTCGATCTGGGGACACCCTGTATACAGTACGTTTTTTTTAAAACGAGCTATAGAATTTTACATGTTAAAGTTTCTGGTTCTATTGGCATTTTGTTTTCTTAGAAAGTATCATCTGCTGTTTTACAATAAATAAAATACCACTTCGTCAGGCTTATAAACAAATTTCTTTTCAATTACAATAATAATTACAAATTTCAAATAATATAAACGGGGTGTATAATCTATTTTTGAATATTTTACAATTTCTAAATGTATCGTGTAGAACAAAAAAATAAAAATAAACAAAAGAAAACAACTTTTATACTTTAACTATCCAACAGGGAGTATCCGCAGCTAATAAATCAAGAACAATAAAATTGTCACAAGTCATTTTTAGCGTATTGCGGAAATACGTGAACGGTTTCCGTAAACAGACAACGGCTAGTTCGAAAGCTTACCACAAGCAAAGCTTTAGCGCAGCCTGTGGGTACGCCAACCTTACTCTTTGCCATGTCGCAATGTTTCATTCTCACTGAAAACTAAGATTTATCTTTCGAGTGCAAGTAAATTATTAAATTGGGAACTATAAATAAAGCTAGAAAAATATTATAGTGCCTTTTTCTACCGTGATTTTCTTGAAGGATTATTAAAGCAATAAAAACTGTTGCCAAAGTTTCCAAAACGGATAAGATGTAACTCGGCTCCTGTTTACTAACGAACTTTCGAGATAGCGAAAAATATATTGGATCCAGAAATTTATGGATTCCAAGAGTAATTGTTTTTTTTCTTTCCTGGGATAAGTGATTAGTGTGGAGATTAAAATAAATTACGGCAGAAACTTTTAAGGACACAAAATAGCAAAAATCTGTTGATTGATTGCGTGGTTTAGAATTTTATACCGTAATGATAACGGGGGTAATGCTTTTGTACAATAAATAAAGTTTCAAAAACAAAGAGTAAAGTTGAAATTGATTACCGACATTTGTTACGGAAGCTTAGTCATAAATATTGATGAAAACATAAACCTTGTGTTCTACAGGTGGTAAATGGAGGGTTAATAAATAATCAATTCACATTACTGTTAAACCCTACCATTAGCCATTCGTATTAAGCGTTTCAATGAATTCTCCTTTTTAATTTAGTAGTGAGAAGGTGTAACCCAATGCATTCGCTTTAGTGGTCTGAATTTTCTTGTTAAACATCGTTTTTGAATTACCACTATAGGTATTCTGCTATAAAACTTACATTGATGGATTAGTGAAGAAAAGTTAGCAAAAAGCTAGAAACACTGAACAGAATATACTCCTAGGAAGTTTCATAGATTGAAAAACAATTATGATAGAAATTGGTAAAGTTGATTTTGTATTGTGAAGCATCAATAACAGAGCAAGGCTTAATTGAGTCTATTTCATGAACTTGATTCAGCATTTACTTGGCTATAAAATGTAACAAAATCATCTTGGGAAACATTTTATTTTTCAAGCTAGAATTAATTGGCGGCCTTAGTTGTAAATAAGAGATAAACTCGTGTGGAATTTTATTTTGCATTTGCTAGAATGAAACTTGGCAAAAAGGATCTTATGGATACAGAAATCTAGAATTTCCCTTCAGGTTATAACAATAACCATAAGTTAATAATTTACATAAGAAATTAGGAATTTATAAAAAGAAATTATTGGCATTCAAACTAGTATTTATTTACTATCACATTCCTTTAGTCATCGAACCAAATCAGACGTGGAAAAGCTAGTTTGATCATTCTCAATGTATTTCAGAGAAACCAGCTGTTCGAAATCTCGAATCTGCACATTTTTACCTTCAGTGTTGCGAAAAGGAAAGAAGTTGTGAAATTATACATTCTAATAGACAAGCAAAGACGATTTGGTTTTTTGATTCCTTCTAGTTTCACAAACTTCACCGCTTTTATTGTCGCTTGGTTTTCGGCCTGCAACAATAAATTCATATTTCTTTTACTGTTATAATGTACACAACATTTAGCCCGCATCCATTACATACCTAGAATTTTTGGAGGAGGACACAAAACTTTGCCACTATCATGTTCTGCATTTGGGTCGTGTCAATACCTAAAGATGATATTTTGTATGCAGGGCAGTTATTTTTGCCCATCAACTGCTAAAATTTGTACCGAGCAGAACTAAAGTTCTTTCAACAAATCTGGATTGAATTTTGTTATCAGACAGTGATTCAAGTTTGTTTGGCTTTTACTCAATATTAGTTGTAGTGAAGGATGGTTAGCTACCTTAACCAACCATAAATTCCTGTTAATCTTTTCAATGATTGTTTTCTTCCTCCAAAACCTTTTTGTCCTAATGATAGAGATTTTTTGTTGGTATGCTAATTAGTTTGAAGTGATTTTAAAGAATTGTGCGAAATTGTCATTTTGAAAACCTTTCACCGGGTATACCACATAGCATAATTTACTAGAGTGGA
>VTPC01090984.1:182703-224282 GCA_011009095.1 Ignelater luminosus
AAAATAAATTATTATAACTTAGGTATTTTATATTTTTATTTCAAGGCATTATTCTTTTTCTCTTGTTTGCATAGCTAGTATGTAGACGACATTCAAAGGCTTTGAACTAAATATATCAAACTAGATATTTTTCAAAAGCTCTTTAAATTCTCTTTCTGATAATGGCTAAGCCAATTATAAACTTGCCTGAAAATCATGGACGACAAGGAAATTTTAAAAATGCCGTTGCATTAATTAGTAAAGATTATACTTACCTTACATACACGTTTCGATTATTTCGACAAAAACAAGAAAAGAATTTTTGCTTGCAACAGAAGAACAAAAGAAGATTGCCAGATTTCTCTCGCAAATTAGGAAAGCAAAATATTTCTATTAAGGACTGAGATACCCCATGAATACACTGTGCAATAATATTTCAACAACACATCAACTAGAACGTATAAGAACCCTGCTATGAAACTTCAAAGACTAGAAAAATAAAGAAATAGAGTTATACGCGCGTTTTCATTATTGTATTAAAAACGTGAAAGAAGATTTTGGAATACCGGAAACTATTGTTTTCAGTGTCTCACTATGAGAGAGGCAGATCAATCGTACTGTCTTAATTTTTCAAGACAGAAACTTTAGTGAAAACCAGGCTTTGCGATCTTCATTTATTTTCTTCGCACAAGGAAAGTTCTAGGAGTTCTTAAAATTTCCCTGCACTAATGATATTTGAGTTACAACGAGACTTTTAGTGTTTTAAATGCAATTTGTATCCACTTTAAGGAGTGTCAAACAAATATAAGAAGCTTTCCAACAAAGTATGCTCTGATGGCGCCATAATATTTTAACTTATACACCATATGAATTTTTAAATTGATATAATAGGCATTAAACAAGAACAATTCAGTATTTTATTGAAAAACCCAAACTGTTGCAATTACTTGTAGTCATTCCTCTGAAATGGTAGTACAACTGGTTGCAGACAACGACAAAGTACTAATTTCTAGGCTTGATAATTGGGACTTTGCTTCTGATCCCATATTAAGTTTCTTTTCGGACAAGCTTAAATTACGTCGGTTACAATATTTCAAGCTAAGTTACTGGACAGACTTATTGGAAAAAAGACCGCTTTGTTCCAAGAACTTAATAGATTTGCAACTCCTTTGATAAAGTAATGATGATTTCTGCTATAGAATCATAACTTAAGAGCAGAGCAAACAATCTAGTCTTAGGTAGGCAAGTAGGTAAAAATAAGCACTCAAATAGGCCCTTAAAACTTGAAACGGCATATATTTAGAAGTTTATTTACAAAAATAAAAATACAGGTGGTGCAGAGGTTTTTCTATTTCCTTCTTTTAACCCTCTTGGGGTAGATCATTTATATTCTTAACAATGCTGAGTTGCGTCCTTCTGAGAGCTACCTGCGGTCGCTCAATATTAGACTTTGCTCTCCATTGCCTTTCTTAACAAAGCTAGACTACGAACACAGGTTTCTAAGAAATATGCGTGATGTAGACATTTTCATCGAATTTTATCTCTGAGAGGTTATGAAAACGTTAGACTTCGAAATTAAAACTGAAATAGACACTGAAATTATAGGTATTCATAAGCTTAGCTTAATTAAATCGTTTTCTTTTGAAGATTACTGATGGTTAGTCTTCTCTAAGATTATACTTTCTACAAAAACAGACAACTTTAGAAATCCCCCGTTTAATCATTACTACTGATAAATTTAATTTCTATACTTAAACATAAAAGAGCAGTGGTAGTTTTAAGTTAAGAAATTAAGCTGTTTTTGTATAGTCTGTAGCTGAAAAAGAGAATGCAGTTCATAGAAATTTGAAGATTAATACAATAAATGCTGTAAGAAGTTGTCAAAATGATTGAATTCTGACCTGAAAAGAAGACTGTGATGTATAATTGTAAAATACATCAAGGTTTGTAAAACCGTCTCCAAGAACTACTGGTGGATGATTTAATAGAAATAGTTTGCTTCAAACAGTTTGTTAGAAAAGTAATTCTTTGCAAATGGGGCAATATAACCTATGATTTAATGATATATTCAGTTTAACAAATCATGATACTTAATCTGATGAGACATTTTAATTATAGAACTGTGTATTTATCTTTGCAATAGCTCATGGAGCTTTGTAAATTGAAATAAAGTAATATAGAGTACAAAACTTTAATAAATGATTGCTTTATATTGAAATTATCACATAAAATTCTAATTTATAAGTTACATAAATGGAATTAATTTTTCTATTATTGCTATATATCTTCACAAACGCCAAAGATATTTTCAGAAATATTTCGAAAGCATAGTAGCCTCTGAAAACAGTGCAACGATTTGCATGGAGAAATATTTTATTGAATAGTTGACATATTCCAAGTGCGTATGCAGGGTGCAGCAAACGGGCGGCAGCTTGACAAATAAAGTACACTAATCATCAATAACGCATGTCTAGAAAGTTTTAAAATTGAAATTCCTAAGTTTCGAGATCAATCGCATCGTTATATGCCTTAGAGGAAATTTGCGAAAGTATCCGTGTAGACATCAGGGTGCAGAGAGGCTACCTTCAGGGCAGCTGCCATTCACCCCATCTTTGGTGTCTAATAATATATATATAATAGCGGACGGCCTTCTTGCTCGGGCATACGCAGATATCGGGTTAGTGTTAGTTACTAGTCACTTTTTTTAAGGTCGTCTGCGACCGAATACACATGGCCTGCAGGATCATAGAAAGATGGTCTAATGACTTGGCCTTTTCGTCAATCCATTTAAGACTGAAGTCATTCTCTTCACCAAGAGAAAAAGAACAGACGGTCTAAGGAACACTTGACCTCTACCGCTCGCTCAGAAAAGTAAGTATTTAGAGATAAACATTGAAAAGAAAATTAAGCTGTAAGTCGGTAAGGTGGTAACGAAGTCGACAGCGATACTCTGGTAGCTGCAACAGGTGGTAGCTAGTTTCTGGGAAATCAATCCTTAGATAGCTTATTGGATCTACACGCCAAATAACACTCCTAGAATACTATATGGTTTAGTGGTTTGGTAACCTGGAGCGCACCACCATCGCTCAAAACCTGGCCAAGCTACAACGCCTGGCCTGTCTGGGTATAACGGGTGCAATGAGAACGATTCCTTCGGCTGCACTTGAGGTTCTATTGAGGTTGCCGGACGTCTTGGATAGGGAAAGAGGCAACGGGCGGCCCACCTCAAAATGCGGGATACAGGGATAAGCCTTGGAACAGAATTCGATATCGGCCATGCCCAGCATAGCCCAATTAATGGAAAGAAAATATCTTTGTCCACTTACAGAGTAAGACAGGCGGACGATCAGAAGGCTGAATAGGAAATATTCCAACAGGATTCACTGGTTTTTTATACAAATGAATAACGTATGACTGGTAATTTTTGAGAGCAAGCATATATCTGGAAAACCCACACGTGCAGAAAAGTTCCGCTCTGAGAAAGCGCACCACGGTTTTCGAGGCAGCGGTTTATGCCATTCTATCGCATATAGAAAAGATGCGAGAATGATGGAGCAAAAGATATATTTCTGCCCCGACAATCAGGCGGCACTAAAAGCGGTCTGCGCAACCAAGACAAACAATTCTCTTTTGTAGAGATGCGTACACAGTGGAAAAGCTTACCACAGTAGAGGAGGTTAACCTTGTCTGAGTTCTTGGGCACAGCTGGATCTACGGGAACAAGAAGGCGGATGAACTTGCCAAACTCGGAATCGAGGGTACCTACTTAGGACTAGAACTCTTTCTAGGAATATCAAGGCAATAGATTTTGCTAGTCCTGAACGCATGGACTTACGAGACTCAAAAGCTATAGCTAAGAAGCAGTGGCTATCGCCAGGCAAACTGTCTAATGCGCAAGAGCAGGAGAACACTAAGTCTTTCAATTGAGGCCCTCAAGATCACTACACCGTAAGAAGGCACCTGTTGCTCATAGGTGCACAAGTATGCTCTAAATGAGGAATAGCAATGAGAAATTTTAGGCAATTTTATTTATCATAATGGATGAAAAGCTCAAAATTAAAAGCAATAGGGGAGTAGAATGTTTCAAAAGTTAGCAGAAATAAATTTTCCCACCGTCTAAGAGCTGATGGAGAGTGTTAGAAGACTACGCGTCATCAAGGAGAATGAGCTATTAGCATTAATTTAAATTAATATTTTTGTGCTCAATAAGTATGTTAAATAAAGTCTATAACTGGGGCGGTGCAATGACGTGCAAATAATTCAACTTACAGTAGTCGCCACAGTGACTAGGCGCTGCGACGCGTCGTGGTCAATAGGACAATTAAAACTGCCATTAAAAGCATCACCCTGTTTACCACCCTTATGTTAGGCGCCAAATACTCCAACGCCAATCAAGTAAATTCAAACTTTCAGTTGGATTAGTTGTACGAGAATGTTTAAAAAGTACGAGCTGCGAAGTTAGTAGAAGAATGAACAGAGGGGGGGATGAAATTTGGCCGCAGAATACAAAAGACAATTCTAATTAGTTAAGCTAATAGACTACTCTTGGTGGTCTGGTGAAGAGAAAAAGCCTGATCCTCAGCTAGATTAGCTTCTTCAAAGAAATTTACACAAGAAAACTAGCCACACTGCCTGTCGGCGAAGGAACATTAAGTGAACTAGTATATCCACAAGGTAACTTGCTTGGCTAGTGGGTCATTGCAGACAACTTGGTGGAAAGCAAAGTTTTATTCTCAACTAGATTAGTTTTATCTAAGAAATTTAAACAAAAGGAACCAATTGAGCTGTATATCGGCAAAAGAATACGAACAAATGAAGTGCAAGGAAGGCTGACGCAAGGATGTGCAAATAGGGCAACTTGCCACAGACGCTTGAGTAACTGGATGCTGCATCTTGGCCAATAATACTGATTACTGAGACTGGCATTAAACACAATCCTGATTACAACACTAAGGCACCGTAAGAAATGTTGCCATAGGCGCCAAATACCCTAGCGCTGGCCCTGATTTATATTGATGATTCAATTATATTAATGTAATACATAAAGATTAAATATCGAGAAAGAACTTTCTGGTCATACGTTAACAACTGATATTGGAAAAATAGAATGGGACGGCGAATATAGTCTTGCACTCGGGCGACTCATGCCCTAGGAACAGCGCTGAGCGAAATTATCCTAGTTTCAATAATTTTATAGTATAGAATAATTATACAAAACAAAAGATATCTTTCTATTCGTTCTATGCAGCGATAATATTGAAATAAAAATCCTTTGACGTAGTTAGAAATTCTATTTATATTTATCAGGGGAAACCTCCACGATAATTTGCGAAGCACAACCTGTGATACTATGTAAACTTGATAAAAATAACGGTACTAAACGAATCGAATACCTACTGCATTGACTCGATCATTTATAAAATGTCGATAACTTCTATTTTCAACCAACCAACTAGAAGTAAAAGCCACATTATCTAACTGTATTTAAAAATTATTATTTCGAAGTTGATTCATTCTGTACGATGCAACATTTCAAAAGAATTCCACCGCACAATAGAAACTTAAAAGACAAAATGCAACAGTTTTTGTCTCACATTCAATTAATGAAGGCAAAATGTAAGTAAAGTAAGTAGATACTCCTTGAATCTAATTATCCGGAGCAGATAAAGGTTTCATTTCAATAAATTCAACATTTTTCTTCCTCTAATCCCCAGGAACCTCATTTCATTGTCCTGAACTAGTGAAGACTTACGTGCTTGCACAGCATACCTACTGTAGGAAAGGAATAATTAGGAATAATTCTGGGAAGTTGGTAATTACATTTGGAGTCGGAGACGCCTGAAAAACTCTGCAACTTTGGACGAATATAATTGAGGTTGTTTTTGCCAAGTGTGTAACTTTTCTGAGATGGTAAACACTCATTTGCGGTTTCGCAAGTTTCTATATTTGAATTTTTAAACGTTCTTAGACCCATTAAGCTGCTCCACTGGATTTATAAGTTCTTAATGAAATTTTCTTGGCAGTAAAATTGCCCGAAGTATTTGATACCCGGAGGCAAGGACAAAACATTTACAGTAGAAGTTGGAAGTTGTAAAATTTTGCCAGCGTTGAATTAATTTATTAATTAATCAAAATTTAATTGCTGTGGAATTTAAAGAATCAAATATATTAACGTTTCTCTTTTTTCCGAAGTAGAATCTTTATTAAAAAACGAAAAAAAAATTAAAATGTTTCAATTAGTCGGTAAATTTGATATTCTGAGTGAGAATTTAATTGCAACGGCAAACCTTAATGTTTCTACACGATTAAAATGTAATAATCATACATTATGAGGAAACGCTATATAATTTAACAGCGCATTTCAGTAGTACACACATCGTAAATACATGAACGGCATCCATAAAATAATAACTCATGATGACCTTTCAAACCTAATTAATTTCCATGATTAATTCTACAAACCAACAAAATAAATCTACTAGGATTCTACAACAAGCATCAGCAAAATGTTTGTTCATATTTCACCGATGTGCGAGTGCACATAATTCACTAAACGCCACTGAAAATATGCTGACCATTCGGGTATTCGAATGGAAAATTAGAATGCAACTAGCATCATATGAGGTTTCTAAATAAAAATAATTTGCTGAAAATTTGCCCTTTCAAAATGAACATTTTCACTGTAGTTGGGAAATTGGATGAACAACCAGCATGACTGGGCGTATAACGTTTGATGAATACTAATTTAACGCTTTTATCAGATATCTAGTTTAGTACGAATAGAGATTTTTATACAGATGTGTCTGTTATAATCTGCAGATGATTACAGCACAAAAAGTCAGAAGCGTTATATCACGTGACAAAAAGAGAAGTTTCACAAAACGACGGTTTACATAAGAACGTGAAATATAGGAGTCGATTCAAATTTATTTTTAACTGATTGTAACTCGATAATTCTTGTTCCCTGGCTATATGAGCAAAAATTAACTGATCACAAAAGTTCCCATATTTCATTCAATCATCAGGGATTATAGCGAAACGACAATTTTAATGAATGTCGATATGACCGATTTTGTAATCGTGTAATATGTATGTGAAGCTGAATTTTTAAAATAATCTGTGAATGGGAACAATAACTGTATTATATACGTAAATGTCTAAAAATGACTGAAAGGTATAAAAATAGCATCTTTTGTATTTTTTATAACAAGAATAAATTATAATCTGTAATGATGGATTGGTATATTTCGAAATATTCGTTTTGGTTAGCTCGAATTAGTAATGTTACAAAAGCAATGAAAAAGGCTCGTTAGAGAAAAGAAAGTGATGTTTGCTTTTGCAAAAAAACCTAAACACTTGGAAGATATCATAATATTCAGAGGGAATATTAGTATGTAATATACAAACCTAGAGGTGATCTATGTTTACCTTAAAAAATGCATGAGTCTTGAATAAACTTCTCTTAGACAACTGTTTCGTTCTTGTTTTGTTGCTGTTGGACGGAGTGCAAACCACACCTTTTGGAAAGGTCATCTTCGTATAAGCAATTTGTAGTTGATGATTTTGTATTTATTGCCAAATGGTTCCTAATTTTCTAAACATGAACTTGTAACATTTGCATTAAGCCAAGAGAGGTAAGTATATCGCTGCTCACCTTTAACATTCTGACGAGTACCTGTAATTATGGCGAGAATTGTTTGTGATTGTCAACTGCCATTACAAGGTTTGCGATTAACCGCTGCACGGTGTCGATTTCACTTATACGAGGTATGTGAGAAAAGTAATGAGACTGATTTCATACTAACTAAAGTTTTTATTTTTTTCAAACAACAATGTCATCCCCTTCAAAGTAGTTCCCTTGGGCAGCCATACACCGGCGGAGTCGTTGTTCCCACTCTTGGTAGCAGCGCTGTAAGTCTTCAACTGGTATGGCTTTTAACTGGTCGGTCACAGTCTTTTGAATGTTCTCCAGAGTTCCAAAATGACGTCCTTTTAGGACATGTTTCAATTTCGGGAAAAGGAAAAAGTCACAAGGACTCAAATCAGGTGAATAGGGGGGATGAGGAACAACAGTAATGTGTTTTGAGGTCAAAAATTCACTGATGGAAATTGCTGTGTGACACGGAGCATTGTCATGATGAAGCATCCACTTGTCTGCAATGTCTGGTCTCACACGAATCACTCTTTTCCGGAGCTTTTCAAGGACACTTTTATAAAACACTTTGTTGACAGTTTGTCCTGGTGGAACAAATTCTTTGTGCACGATACCCTTACTGTCAAAAAAACAAATCAGCATGGTCTTGATCTTTGATTTGCTCATTCGACATTTCTTCGGCCGAGGAGATGACGGAGTGTGCCACTCTTCGCTTTGCCGCTTTGTTTCAGGATCTTACTCAAATATCCAGGATTCATCACCTGTGATCACACAATTGAAGAATTCTTGGTCATTGTCAATCCACTCAAGAAGATCAACGCACACGTTTTTTCGAATGTTCTTCTGTTCAGTTGTGAGGTTTTTCGGCACCATTTTGGCACAAATCTTTCGCATGTTCAAATTGTCTGTCAAAATTTGATGCACGGTGAAAGTGTTTAAAACCGAATAGCGATCAAGCTACAGTAACACATGATTGTGTTTTTGTATTTCAGAGTGCTATAGACTCCTTCAGCTTACAATCCGTTAGTAAATTCGTTTGAGGATGCCTGAAACAAGTTATTTGATAATTAAGCAATGTGAAGAGACAACCTAGCAATCACAGGTGTTTAATGAGTTTACGGATCGTATTTTTATCCAAAAAAACTGCGAAGCAACGAGTAGTTACATACGTTAATTGTCTGTTGATGCAGCTAAAAGAATGAAACTGCATCAAATAGCAAAATCTTGTAAAGTTAAGTAAATAAAGTTGATATTTCCATAAAAGCATTTGATTACATCTTTCTTTTTGGCTAATCAGTACTATAAGAAAAATTAAGCAAGGTAAGTAGCTGTAACAAATCTGTGTAATATTGATAAGTACATCTTGAGAGTTTTTGATGTCAAATCCGTGTTCATTTATTGCTTTAAATACAAAACTACTAAGAGATAGTTTCTTGGCAAGAAAATATGTTGGTCTCTTCTTTTAAAACACTGCAAATACGAAATAACGCAGAAACATAACAAATAAAAAAAACGGATATACAAACACAAAAGTATTTCTTTAGGAAGTCGATTTGGGCTTGATGAAAATTTTTTTGGGAGCTAAACCACCCTCAATATCCCTCTAACTACACATACGAGCAAAAATCGCAGAGAATCATATAAAGAATTAAAACTACAACAAATTCGTAATACTAAAATAAGGCAGGCTGGTTAAAAGACTATGTATTTATCCCTGGAAATAATTAATTAAATTTCATGCATTGAGAGAAGTTTTGTAAACACGAAACACTTTAACTTGATACTTTCTGGATTAATTAGATGCTACCCTGTTTTATAAATTATGAGTGGCTTTGATATTGAATATCATTGCAAAACACTAGATTGCGCGGAATAGAGAAAAAGAGAACTAGAATTTAATACACAGATTTTGGTTGCATCACGGATGATTCTGCCACATAAATAAAATAATAGGAGGGACGTCTAGACTGTAGGGTGAGCAGCCCACGCCACATCCAGTGAACCTTTCAGTGTCCAGATTATATAATGTTTTTTGAAACCTGTGACAGTGCCTCCTACGAAAATCAACGCTTCTAATTTTTTTATCTCGACATGGACTCGGTTTTATGCACAAATCAATAGCTTTTGAATGCAAGTTTTGTATTAATGCAGTTTAGAAATGGTTTTAAGTGCAGTATAAGATAATTCTGAAATGAATATGTTATTATGAAGTACAATGTTGTCGTTTCTCGTTAATTAAACACTTCAAACACGCTTGCAGTCAAAAGATCGATTTCTCGCTTTCGGTCGACTCGATCATCCGAGTTGTCGGGTATCGGTTTTGACGTGAATTCGAGTACCGACAGGCTGCATACTTGCAAAGTCGATCGTAATGTAAACAGGGAAGACTTTAAAGGCTGCTAACTCCGCAACGGTAACAGATCTAGATAATCTAAGCCTACCGTTGTGTTGAGCAAGAATGCAAGCACTTTAGATCTCTGTAACGTCTAGAAGCGTTGTCGGATCAGGACAAACCAAAGGTTGATTTATCGAGGTATCTAGGTAATAGTCTTCTGTACAGACAACACCATAGAAGTTGATTCGTGTGGAAATTGTGGTCCTGGTGAGCACTGAATTGCTAGATTTGAGTGAGAATTTCGAAATGTCGCGCTATATGGCCAGAAAGTGCAGGCAGAAATCGCGTCAACGTGTATCGATAGATAGGGCGAATGTAGACAAATGCAGAAAGATACAACTCACGGACCCCAAAGGGCTAAGGCTGTCAGAGACCATGAGAGGCGAGTGCAGCATACTGTTGCCGACTCGCTGATACAGTTAGATTTCGAAATGGGATCTGCTGACACGGATATAAATATGAATTACCGACAGGTCCATGATGAAGGCAAACGACTTATTCATATCAAAACATTCGGCCGTGTCGACGACACAACCCACGCCATTAATCGTTAATACTTAACCAAATTCTGACAACAGGCCTCACTACAGGATTTTCTAAAGATATGGAAATGCGATCGAGAGATTTTGTTTTCTTAGGAAAATGTTTACAGATTCGGGGCAACCAGTTTTCTTCTTATCTTTTGAGATTCTTTTCTCGACAACGCAACGGTAGGAGATGAGAGAGTCATATTTGCAGATTTGTAAGCAGGAAACATAATACGTTTTTCTATGCAAATTTTTTTCAGTGAAAAACAAAAGTTGATCGTCAATTTTGGTCAATTTTGGAAACGCACAGAAAAAAAATCAAATATTTGTCGATCATCACGAGACTCAAGTGTGTCAGGTGGAAGCTTCCTAAGTGAAGAGATTAGCGCAGGAGCTGTTTTGAAGCAGTTTAAGGTAGCATGGTAAAATGGGTGTCTTCCGATGGTATTTGACGTCCTGCAGACGAATCCAAAGAAATTATTTACGCAATAATTTTGAATTTAAATCAATGAGTGGTCGCAAGTAAAAGGGTGTCATTTGCGAATTCTGAGGTTAGGTGCGACTGAATTCTGCATTTCAATCTCTACCAAGTTAGCATACCTGTCTTTTCTGGATGTTTGATTTTGTTTACGTGACGTTAGGGGTGAATCGTGTTCATTAGACCACCCGGTATACTATTACAAATTATACCTGCAGTCCTGTTTGGTTTAAGTAACATTTTAAAATTGAATTTGGTTAATAATAGACATTTCTGTGGTGAACTTAATGCAAGAATAAAATTGAGAATGAATGTTCGAAGCTTTACTTTGTCACTAACGCGAGTAGACATTCTTAATCGTGTTACGGTTTTGTCAGTTAGTTGGTTTATACTCGAAAGAACGTAGAGATTGATCTCATTCCTCTGCTTTTAAGAAATTATGAAGTGTGTCATATCAAAGGTTTAGTGCATTTATCTGGTTAGTTATAATAACACCTACGTAGACGTAACGTAAAACAAAATTACACGCTAGGTATCGTAATAAAATATTATTGCAGAACTTTACGTGTTCCATTTGATGTTATACTAATAGATATTCGTCTGTTTTTTGATTTCTTCAATGTAACGTTTAGATTAGGTCATTGTTATGTTTGTGGAATATGAAATTTATTCATAAGGCATAATAACGATAAAGAAAAAAAACAGTTGAATAGTGTTTGGTGAAAATAACGATAAAGGAACGCAAGGCAAAGATATTTATGTTACGACTATGGGATGATAATTTTAGTAAATTTGAAGCTTTATATGATTTCCTGTTTTGGTAATAACAAGCCGCACTCTTAACAGCATTATTAGTAATTTATATTCTTAATTTATTATTAATTTCATAGCTTGTTTTGTAATCGCCATGGCTGTGGATTCTCAATATTTTCTAGTCGTCAACTTGTAGGTTTTTACACAGCAGAAATAGCTAAAATAAACTTAGACAATCGCATTAACAATACAAGGCTAAAAGCTCTAATATTACCTTATTATCAGAAATAACTTCTACATAATTTCATGCTTATTGCTATCATAAAATCGTGAAATATATAAAATTCAGGGTTCTTTTCACTCAGATGCTTTTTAGAAAGAAGAGGTGAAATGGAAATACTTTGTATGGTTTCTCAAGCTCAATAAAGTTTGTAAATTAGTTTAAACAAGTTAGATTGTATTTCAGTTTCCGTTTTATGTCTGAAGTCATGCATTAAAAATTCTCTTTGCATTTATGAAGGAAGTATTCAAAGGGATTGTAATTACATTGCTGTTATGTAGTTTGAAACCATTATCTTAGTGTGAAGTTGATATCGCACCTTAGAACAGTTAAAGCTTGACAATACTAACAACAATAACAATAGAGGTAATAATAATAATAATAATAATAGCAATAACCACTATCACAATATTTAGTTGTCGGAATTACAATTTGACCCTCTTGTCTGTATGAAATGAAAGCTAGTTTATTATGCAGTAGTGTCTTCCCGTTTTAATAATTTATTTTCCCTTTCCTTACCTTCCCAAATGAAAATTTTTATTCAAGTTGGTAAAACCGTAAGTGTTTTCCCACGCCACATTTTTTTTCAGTAAAAACTGAATGGGGTCTATCGCTTACCCCGTGTGAGATAGGTACATGAATATTCAACATATATGGTAATTCCGAATTCATTATAGTAGCACTTAAAGCGGCGATGGACCGGATTCCAAGATCAGATTTCACTTCTACGCGTTCATCATGCTGATAGCGGCACATAGGGTTCGGTTCGCTACTCCGTTTCGAACCCTTCCAACAGTGCGTTTCAGATTTCACTTAACAATTCATTACTGGTTGTACCGAGGTATTAGATTACACGTTCCACTATAATTACTTTTAAAAGTTATTAGACACTGAAAAAGTGAATGAGGTTAAGAACTCAATTTCTTAAATAAATTGGAAAGGTTTATTTATTTACGAACTCTCCAAATCTCCACTAATCTGTTATGTATATCCTGCATTGATTACTTTCGAAATTCCAGTGTTGTTCTGTGACCGTACATGTAAAATGGTAGAAACTTCCTTTCAAACCATTGATTTGTTGTTTGAATTAAGGATCCTATCTCTAACAGACTAGCTTGTAATACGTGCCGTTTCGCAAAAGACAGAACTTCTGGATTGGGAAATTTGGTAATCCTTATTGTTAGTAGATTCTAAATTTATAACGGTATTGATCCTTTCCTAAATCGAGCGCAATAGACGTGATGGTCGTTCGTGATCCTGACCTGTTTAGATATTCTGGGATTCGTAATGACCCGTAATTTGTGATGGTAATGTTTTAGAGGAGGATCTTTTCAATTAAGGCCACGGGGGCTGAGTATAATGACAGGACATAAATTTTGGCGATTTTTTTCGATAATTAGCGTATGATTGCGCATTCCCCTCTTTCTTTTACTGTAATATAACCCAAGTGGATAAAATTCAAAAGTATTAATGTAATATTAACATCGTAACTAAAAGATTCATACATATAATTCATCTTGAGAAGATATAATAATGTTTGGTAAAACTGTTCCCTTCTATCTAGATAACGAATAGATGGATACATTTATTTAAATGATAAAACTCGTAGTATCCTTAACGAAGTTTATAAAAACTAACCTTTGCTCGTGTTGATTGAATATCGTTTTTCAAGAGACTTTACTTGCAAAACCGCAAAACCAAAGAAGTTGCTGAACACAGTTTTGACTGTAACCTTGTATCAACTTGTAGCCTAACATCTCGCGATCTGTTTTGCTTCAAAAAACATGTTGAAGGATGTTTCAATCAAAGAAAATCTTGTAATCGTAACTTTTGAGGTAAAGAATGTAATGTGATAGATAGAAGTGAACATGATTGGTCTTTAGGATAGCAAGTACCGTTAGTAAGATTTTTACTACGAACTAGAATCTTACTATGATTACCACTTGAATCACTACCATATGTTATTGTGGAGTCTGATTGATACTGAGTTATGTTAATTTCTGAACAAAAAATTTGTCTGTCTTCAGAATGATAGAGATGTGACTGGTCACTCGATGCTTCGGAAAATATCAATATTTGCTAAAGAAATCTAAACTCTGTAACCTAAAGTAAGATATTTTGAGAATAAAAGGAAATAACCTCCATTTTTGCTTCTTAATCAGCTTTGGTTAAATTGGGAAAATGATTTGGAAAGCAAATATATCGACCGATTATTATTGGCTGATATCATGTGAGTAAAATCTACTCTTTGTAGAGAATCTTGAATTCTGGAAAATAAAAATTCTTGAAGGTTTTGGCTCTTAGTAGTCCTGCCAATTATATTTAACAATTTTTAGTTTCTCTTTTGGTTTTATTTTTTGAATAAAAGCCATGTCAATAGAAAAATTTTAAAATTTTCAGAATGAGGATTTAGTCCTTTGGACAATATCGTATATCTGGCATATTTTTGTTGGACAATATGTAAGAAATTTTATAACGTTGATATACCCTTAAATTTCTTTTTTATTGAAAATAGGCCTTGATTTTGTTTTGGTCAGTGAAGTGAAGTTTTGAATTTCACGCATTTTACTTTTCCGTGAACACTGAAGTTGTTACGATATTTTGGATTGGGGTGTTCAGTCTGTACGAACCTTTCGAATCCTGATCTAGTTTTCCTATCTTGCAATGAAAGACCACAAATTTGTATCTTCTTCAACTGAGGAAGGAGGTTTGACGGTTGGTAGACATCACAGCTGAGTCATTTTGGGCGTTGAAATGAAAGCCTCTGGCAGTCAACGTAGTTCGATTAGACCTTTTAGATATTTTTCCCGCTATTCCTTCACACTATTATACTAACTTATGTTTTATTATACTGATTCCATTCATCTTACAATTCTGTCAGCACATTATCTTGATAAGAAGAATTGATCCTATCTGCGGCGGAAACGAGCTCAATATTTAAATCAAAAATCAAAATCATAAGTGCCATTCTGTAGTTTGCTATACTCTGCTTTGAAACAAAGAACATTAGGGATCAACTTCCCGTTCGATATTTTTTCGAGTACTGCACTTTATTTGAACCTTCGCGATTGCAGATGTTCAAATGAATTTTAAGAAATGCTACTTCTTTTTCTCAGCCCGTGTTTATCCACTCCTGGTTGTAGGCCTCTTCCAATTCTTTTCATCTGTTTCTATCTATAGCACCTTTTTCCAATTTCTTCCCACGACTTTTTTGATGTCGTCTCTGCACCTCCTTCGAAGTCTTCTTCTTCTCTACACTTCTCTTATTCTCTCTTGGGCGACGAACTGAGATCTTGCACGCCCATCTGTCGCTGTTCTGTCTGGCTACATGTCCAGCCCATCGCGATTTCAGTTGGGCCACTTTTTTCAGGACATCAGTTAACTGTGTTCTCTGCTGGATCTCCTCATTTGGGACTTTATCTTTTAAGCTAATCCCTAGTATAGCCCCCTTCATTGCTTGCTGTGTGACTTGAAGTTTGTTCATGAACCTACGTGTTAAGGCCATCGTTTCAAGGCCATATGTAAGAACTGGCAGTATGCATGACTTATACGCTTTTTGTTTGAGATTTATAGGAATATCTCGTGGTCTGAAGATAAATGCGGGCTTTATTTCTGCTGTTTGGTTTTATTTCCCAGTTGAGTTTTGTGCCCGAGGTATATCGTATACAGGGTGTCCCCAGATCGACTTAACAATAGGTGCGAAAGACAAAACATTTTCGAGTTGAAATCTGAGCCTGTGGGGATCATCCCTGCTTGATTAGAAACTAACTTGCGCCATAAGCTTATTTTTGAAAAATCAAGTGGGCTTTGATAGGTATCAAAAACTTATTTTCGGTGTAGGTAAAGTACCTTCTTTGTGAGACGTATCTAAAAATTTTATAAACAAAAGTTGTTCAGAATGCAAATTTATGACCACATACCAAGTTTGAAAACAATCGGCAGAATTTGGTTTACACACCGTAAAAATAAGTTTTTGATGCCTATAAAGCCGGCTTGATTTTTAAAAAATTAGAATAGGGCGCAAGTTAGTTTCTAATTAAGCAAGGCTGATCCCCACAGGCTTAAATTTCAACTCGAAAATTTCCTTGTTTTTTACACCTATTATTAAGTCGATCTGGGAATACCCTGTATACTCGGATATGTTGTCTAATGACAGATTATCTATAGTTATATTTATTTGCTCTGGGCTTATTATTTTTGTCTTTTTCAGGTTCATTTCCAGTCCAATTTGTATCGATGCGTGATGCAGTTGTTCTTATATAGTCGTTAATTCATTTATTGAAGTACTGATAAGAACAAGATCGTCATCAAATCGTAAATGATTTAGGCGTGTTCCGTCTATATTTATCCCCTTATTTTGCCAGTCCAGAGCTTTAAAAATATTTTCCAGTGCCATCATGAATCGTTTTGGTGAGATCGTGTCTTCTTGACGTACTCCTCTTTTGATTGGAATTTTCTGGGTCTTCATGTCTTCATTTATTAGTATCTGGGTATATGCATTGTCATAGATATATTTAATAAGAGTCGAGTATCTGGTGTCTATCCTGGCATTGTCTGGTGCTCTTAAGATTGCCCACATTTCTACGGAGTCAAAGACTGCGTAATGTCTGCAAGTGGTCTATTGTGCTGAATTAGTTTTGGAACTCAGCTTGTTACGGAGGTTGATGTAGGTCCATTTTATGTGTCTTGGGATAGCAAACTAATTGGGCGATAATTTTCTATATTGTCGTTCCATAAAATGACAAACTCAGCATTTTTTCACATTTTCGGCATTTTACCAGACAACAGGCATTTGTTCAGCAATATCTCTCTCTTTACTTGTCTCCTCCAGTTTTTAACATTTCTGCATCACTGGGATCCTTCTATTCGTTTACATTTGTTTGAGAGCTGTCACTAGTTCGTAGTTGTCTGTTTCAGGGATTTCCTCTGAGACTACATTTTGAACTTTATGTCGGATGTGATGATTATCTTGGTATCTTGATCTATCTAGTTGTTTTTGTTCGTAAAACCTTCATATTTCTATTATTCTCGATAGTATTCTTAACAAGGTTTGCATTGTAGTCTCGTAAGTCTTTTTTATCTTCTTGTTTATTTGTTTATTAATTTCTTTATAGTTTTCAGTATCTCGGTTTGTTTCTTTTCTTGGCTTTATTAGTTGTCTTGTACTGTTGCTAATTTTGTTATCATCTTTTCATGTTTTGTGCATACTTCTTTGGTTGCTACATGTAGGCCATTACTTATATGTTCCGTTAGCTTATCTATGTCCATTTGTCCTAGCTATTCCTTGTTTTTCAGTTTCCTCTCAATTAAACTCTGAAATAATTCTTTGCTCTGTTATAAGACCTTGGTTGTTGTGAGAGGTTGTTTTTTCAGTAGCTTCAGTCGCTCATATTTAGTGTTAATTGTTATGGCTGCTCTTACTAGCCGGTGGTAGCTGTGGTGTCAAATTTATTCAAGACCGTAACGTCCTGGCAGATTGCCTTGTCGTTGGTAATGATGTAATCAATCTCGTTCTTTACATTATCGTTTGGGATTCTCCATGTCCACCTTCTCTTTAAAGGTTTTCTTAAGAAGGAGTTCATACAATATAAATTTTCACTTCTGCAATAATCAATTAAAATTTCTCCTCTGCTGTTTCTATCGCCTAATCCATATTTGCCTTTATTTGAGGTATCATTGTTTTCTTCCAAGCCTATCTTGGCATTGAAATCTTCCATTAATATTACGTAGTTTGCTGTTTCGTTTATTCTCGCTGTTGTGATATCTTTATATTGGTCTATTTCTGAGTCTTCAGATGTAGTAGTTGGGGCATATATCTGTATTATTTGCAAACTTTATATTTTGTTGATCTTCAGTATTATGTAAATTACTCGATCTGATGTAGCTTGCTTTTTAGTTACCTGGTGTTTCAAGCGTTTGTTTATCAGTAGAGTAACCCCTCCCTCGTGGTCGTTTATGCTTAGATGAAAGACTTCAATAAAAAACTCGAAGAATACTTATGTCAGACTGTCGCTATTGCTAAATTTTCTATAGAAATGCATTTGTTACAACACTCACAAAATCGTGAAATGTATTATAGCGCGTGTCCTAATATATATAAGTGATTTTATTAACAAAATAACGCGAAAAACCGCTTTTAACAGGTCTTAATGTATTTCAAAGTACTGAATCATGTCTATTTTTTATTCATACAGTTTAAAAACCACAAGATGGGTTGTAATACACAGTATGTGAACGTCGGTCAAGCGTCAGTGTAAGGTTAACTGCATTATACTAACAAATGCTGAGTTAAATTGCAGGTTGTTAAAGGTATCAGTGCCTACTACAGCATTAATTGCTAGTTTCCAACCATGACGTATTCTGTTACAAATAGCTCCTGACTAGTATTTTCACTATTTTATTCTTCGTTATATGTCTAAAAATTCTTTCGCTTAACTTATCAAAGAAAAATGAATAGGATTGAAAAAAGTTTCTTTCTTTTGTCGCGTTTAATGTGTTAAAATCTTCAATATAAAAGTTCCCGATAAAAAAAGGAATCCTTTGCTTTCTGCAAAATTGTAAAAGTGTCAAATGTATCGCAAACTAACGTTATTTTCATTATTCAATAAAATGTTGTCAAGGTACATTGGTAAATATCGAGCTTTGTACAAACTACAAAGTTTCACATTTTCTGCTACTACACTTAAAGGTTGTTTTGAACGTATATTGAAGTGCGAGATCAAAGTTTTCCAATAATGTCTTCAGGAGCAATTTCGTTTTTCCTCCGGAGAAAGATGTTTTAATGCTTATACTGTTCTGAATTGAAAATTTACCGAGTTCTTTGATTTGGAAAATTTATTCAATCTCACGTAGTATATATGACAAATTTAACTGGAAAATCGTACATTATGTACGGCACCGTGAGCCTTTAATTGCAATCCGGTATGACGGAGCTTTTCTCATATATGCACCCTTTTTGTGTCACTACCCTTCCGTTTACTTGCTGTCGCTTGTAATGGACACGGTCATAATTTCAACAGTGGTCATTGTTCCTAGACGTATTTCCATCACACTCCATTTAATTTTAATAGGATTGTTAGCGACAGCGCTTTACAAATTTCAGATGGTGACCATGAATTATACATTCTTAATGTGAAGGGCTGCAAAATTGCACTTTAATTTTAGAATAAATGAATTTGTACCCTTTTCTTTTACATTATTGGTCCTCCCATAAATTCCTTGTATAATTGGGTTAATCTCTTTTAATACAGGGTGTTAGTGAACTAATAGTACTCCGTGAAACAGGCGATAGAAGAGGTCATTTGAAATAGAAAATTTTAGTAAAAATTGTTTCTATCTTGTGCCGTTTTCGAGAAAATGTGAAAAACAGCTAGCACTATCTGGCAACGGTGTCGCACTAAAACCTTGACTATAGCCTTATGCAAACGTATTTTAGGCACCCCCTAATAAATCATTAGAAAGTTGAGTTTAATTTTCTAAAACGTTTTACCTGGGATGAATCCTTGGTCATAAAACCGTAAATAATCTTCTGTTTGTTGTACTTCCGCCTTCTACGTAAAAGAGGTGTCGAGTGTTACTTCTTTAAGCGACACAATTGTACTGTATTGTAAAATCGTTTAATATTAGACTTCTTGTAATCTAAATTTACGTAAACAGTAGTTTTTGTTAAATGCCGGTTTGTAGGGAATAACTGAAAAAAGTAAATTAAAAAAGTTTCTTGTAGCTAATTTGATGTTAGGATATCCTAGAAACCATCATTCAACAAGAACCACTTTTTATGTAAATTAACACTGCAAGAACATACTCAAGTTTCAAATGATTTTTACACAATTAATAATACAGTGTGTAAACTGAAATGTCTATTGAAAAAACAATACAAGCTTAAATGCTGTTGAATTGCTTATTATTTTATTTTGTGCTAATACCGGAAGTCTTTGAATAATTCTGTAACTTTTTAAGGAGTAGGTGTTTTTTAGAAAAAGGGGATTTGGTAAAAAATATCTACACTCATCTTCTCATGTCAAGGTAAATTGTTAGCATCGCATAAAGATGTTAGAAAAGTAATAGTACTAACATTAACTGACAATCGGGTGTAATAAGCGTCCATTCCGCACAAAAAGGAACTTAGAAGAAGCGTTAAAAAATGAACTTACATGAATTGAGTACAGCTACAGCATGTGTTCAAAATGTTGTCCATTGACGTCAATGCAGAGCTGGGCACGTCGTCTCCAATTGCGCATAACCGTCTGTAATATTTCGTGCTGATGATGACGAAATTCGGCAACGGCAACTTCAATGCGCTGGCGCAAGTCTTCAACGGAGGCAACCTCGGAAACATACACCCTTGATTTGAGATAACCCCACAAAAAGAAATCCAGAGGAGTTAAATCAGGACTGCGTGGGGGCCATTCTATAACTCCACCTCGACCAATCCAGCGCCCAGGGAAAACCTCGTTGAGATGGTTGCGAACTTCGACACTGAAATGTGGAGGTGCCCCATCGTGTAGAAACCACATATTTTGTCGGACATTAAGCGGCACATTTTCTAATAATGGAGGAAGCTGTTCCTGAAGAAAATTGAGGTATGTTGCCCCATTAACTCGGGGTGGTAATTCATATGAACCGATTAACTGATTTCCAACTATACCAGCCCATAGATTGACGGCAAACCGCTGCTGGAAATTAGTACGTCGAATGACGTGCGGATTTTCGATACTCCAGACATAAGTATTTCCAAAATTTAACACTCCATTGCGCGCAAAGCAGCATTCATCAGTGCTGCATACATATTTCGCAAAGTCGGGTTGTCGTCGATGTTGTCGTAGAAACCATCTGCAAAAATCTCTGCGACGTGGAAAGTCAGCTGTAACTAAAGCTTGCACCTTTTGCACGTGGTAAGGGTGCAATTGCTGTTTATGTAATGCACGCCACACGGTCCAATGCGATACAGGCACATGCCTTGCAATTTCTCTAGTGCTTAATTGAAGGTCATTTTCAATCATCTCCAGAATATCGTCTTCTGCTTCCAGAATTCGTAGGGGACGCTCTCTGCCACCTCCGACGTCTCTTTGCGGTTGTAAATTCGACGTTTCCCGTTGAATAATAGCCAGCAGTCTTCTTGGAGTCGGTGCCACTCTGTTTGGGAAATCTTTCAGTATACAAACGTGCTGCAGCTGCAGCGTTTTGACGAGCTTCACCATACAGAATCACCATGTCCATTAACTCTGCGTTAGTAAATTCCAGCTCGGTCATTTTATAACAATAATTAAACTATCACGGTAAACAATAAAAACAATAAATAATAATATAATGATTATAAACACAATAAACACAACCACCAGGCACTAAGGAATTTCAAAATACCAAGAACAACCCACAATAACTACGCACAATCGCCAAGAAGTTTCCACCCAAATCACTTAAAGGTCTAAGCGAAACTGAACCTGAAATGATTGCACATGGCTGGCCGCAAAATCTTGTTCAAAAGAATCGTCTCGGTAAATTCGGATATTTTGAATGTAAGCGTATTTCCTGTAAAAATAATTTGCCTTTTCTCGGTTTACACTACATAGTACCGTTGTATGTAAACCAACAAAGGGCTGCGCTTAATAGCACCTTAAAAGCAGAACAAAAATGGGTTTACTTCTTTGACCAAGATAAAACAAGATAGCTAACGGTAAAAGGAACTAATCTTTTTCCTGGTATAATCCATCATAAATAACATTTCAGTTGATTTTGGTTTACTTCTTGTAATACAAAACCATTAAGTTCAGTAATGCACCCTTTCCCTGACGTACTTCGAATACAATAAAGTACTATCAACGCTACTATTTATGAAGAAGATAACGAGCAATATTCAAATCACTGATAATCTTGAAAAGGATAATTGTTAATGAAAAAACATGGAAATGCATTTTTTAATTACAGTATAAATTAAACTCTTTTCAATTTCTAATTATCTCCTTCATTTATTGTGATTCTTAATTAAAGAAGATAAAACCAAAAACAGTTGAAGCTGCATTTTATAAAAATAACTGTTATGTAAAAATCTCCTTTCCAGCTACACGCTGACCTCCAATCATTATGTTGCCTTTGTCATTTTTACTATAAGTTTTCTAGAATCTTTTGACCCAAACTAAGTGCACAAACTACCTGCTATTTACTGAAATGTCTGGCTTGGCTAGGGTTAAAGAAAGCGAAAGTGTTTATTTCTCAGCGGAACACTAAATTTCCTTTTCAAGAGGTGCAGAGTTGCCAATTCTCTTAGTAATTTCATTCATGCATTTTTCGTAATGCATTTTGTTCTTTTGTGGCCAAACTAATAAATTTACAAAAAAATTGTAAAATACTTTTTTATTAGGCTGGATGAGACCAATCTTCTGAATAAATCTCAAAGTAGAATGTTCATTAGTTATTGAATAATAACGTATGAAAGTTTGGAACTTTATTAATCGTTTCTGGGAAAACCGTTGAGATTTTACCATAGTTGTATAAGACTTTTCTGTTCGTATTGATGTCCTGTACCACCTGCTTCCCGGACTACTATTAGTTCACTAACACCCTTATACAGGATGTTTACTTTAAATATCTTTAAATTTCTAACTGTAGAGGTTTCCTAAGCTGCAATGCATTCTATTTTTTTCATTGATAGTAATATTGAAATGCACACGGTTATTTGTTTCATGCGACTTACAGAGAGGGTTGCTTTTTGTTTGCTGCATTAAACTAGCAGAATCTCAATAATAGAGATCCGGATCGAAGACTGCAACTTGGATAATTAATTCTAACCCTTGATTACCTAACATCACGAGCTCCTCTATCAATAACCTGTGGCGTTTTTTGCTTTTTTTAAATTGTTTTAACATTTAGATGTTTAAATGTTTTGAAATGTCAGGATATTAATAATAAAAGAAGTTTGATTATTTCAAAAAAAAAAGTTCTCTGCTTAATAAGGTTTACTCATGTAATTTATTTTATTGTAAAAGAGAATGATTAACATTTTAAACGAAATATTTTTTGAAGAATTACTTTTTAGTATCTTTTTTGCAAAGAAACCTGTGGTTTTATTGAAATTTAATTTAATTTACTACTTGAAATTTTGGAAATAAAGATCGACAAGAGTAATTTTGCTTTGGAAATAAATAAAATAGAATCTCCAATAATTATTCTCAAAATTATATTTATCTGCTTCTACTGAATCGTAGCGATTCTAAACCATTTATACTAGCACTATTTTAATTCTTCTTGGGAATGCATCAATAGTAAACAATGAAAATATACAAGTTGTTTTGAAAATTCGACTTTAGAAATTCTTTTTAACTCGAAAATTGCGCATCCTATGAAAAAGATGCAAAACTAACTTTTCCTGCCTAATTTGATTGAATCTATATTTAACAACACAAATTTGTTTTTGCTGGTCTATCATCTATTTTGGATGCGGTTGAGACCCTATTGGGCGCGTTTCGTCTGTTATAGTTTACCATCATTGTAGTGTGATGAAATTTTTGGCTTGGAGAATGTTTGAATTGGATTAAAATGATTAAGATTTGGGAGCATGTTATCGAGATTCTGTTTTGAACTATGGTTATATACGAGTATTTGTTGCATAAATGACCTGAGTTACAGATCGAAACTTTTGGTCTAAGTGAGGACGATATGGGATTTTCTGTTTGGGGTTAGTCTTCTTTTTTAACTTTGTACTCCAGGAATAATGAAGGTTTGACTTTTCTGCTTACCCAATAATTATGTATGTATACTTTTTAATTTATGCGTTGTTGTCTGTGTACTGCAAATTTTCAGGATTTACATCTTTGTTCTGTTATGTACATAATGCAATTAAAACACTGATTTCAGAAACACCCTAAGTCACAAGACACAAGTTTAGAGATAATTAAAAAAAAATGATTATCTTTCTCAAAATTCTTCTGGTAAATTTGGGATTGACCTACAAGAGCTATTGTGCTAGTAAAATGCGAAGAAGAAATGAGTCCCAAGGTATCTTGGGTGAATTCAGGAGGAAATGTTTCATGGACTTAGGATGTTTCTGCATTAAATGAAAAAATTTTTTGGAATTCTATTACAAAAACATGAGCTGGAATACACAATATTTATAATAAATAAAATTAAACTAAAATACTTCTTCTGTTAAGTAAAAAAATCGGAAGATTAAGGTTTCTGCATGTTTTTCAACGGTGGGCCATTCTAAGATGTCTTTTCAAAAGTTTTGGGTTTCCGTATTATCATCCACAAATGTGTAAGACTTTTTGATATGATCTTTTTTTTGTAGAAATGGGAACTTTTCCGTTAGGAATAGCAAGATCTACTAGCATTTCAGTCGTTATCACTCCTGGCAATAGCAGTGGAAAGGTATTTGTGGTAGCTCCTTCAATCAAGTCTTTTCCTACTATAACACCTTTGCTACTATCCCTACTGAACAAGAAATAGTGGTATTTTGAAAGATTAAAATGCTCTTTTGTATTTGGCTGATGTTTCCACTGAAATAACATTTTTCTTAAAATATTTTCTTATTTTTAGCGAAAGAGCGTACTATCAGCTCCACATATTCCATTAATGTATAGATTCTATCTATTTTTTTCAACTTGCGCTTTATCAGCTCAAAGTCCCTACGGGAAGGCAAAAATGAATGCCCGCAGATAGGAAAGTAGATTTCCACCTTTTGAAATCTGCCCGAATTCACAAGAGCGGAGCAAAAACGCAAAACAGCATGATTTTTGTTTTGCCCCGGACAATTGTCGCAAAATAACTGTAGCTCGGTAATGTTCTCATCTATGTAGGTATTGATATACTGCAACAAGAACGAGCAAAGCTCATTTGGGCTTTTCTTTGTATCTTAATGATACATAAAGAAAACTGCATTATTTGTTCGCATATTGTGCACTTCAAACACGTTGATTGTTAGCTGGGATAAATAAAATAGATCTTGAGCGGGACAGCGAGGTAACTGCAAATTTTGCACGAAGTCAAACGAAATAGCAGCTGTATTATTTTGAGTTCGACATAGCTCTTTTGAGGCTTTCAAGGCATTATAAAATTTCTTCGATCGTCTCTTGTAAACTAGTAATCCTGCTGCAGCAACTCTTTTTGCAGTATTGTTGAGAAATTTGTTCTTCAGTTTTAGAGAAAGGGTTTCGCAGTCATTGCATACATCTACCTGTAGTCTTCCAAATGACAAATTGAAATTTTCTCTGAACACTTTCTTATAATACTCATACTTCACTTTAGATTCAGGATGTTTTTCCAAAAATAGAGAATACATTATTTTAACATTCAATTCTGCATTCAGGTAGTTATGTTCACGAGTTCCATAACGCTTTTGTTTGATTGGAAATAAGGAAATATGTTCCATAACAGACATAACTTCTGAAGGTTTCAAAGCATTACCACTCCTTTGCTCTCCCCTTTTATCGTCTGGAGTGCATCCTCCTTGTAATATGAGTAAACGTCTAATTCGTTTACACGTTCACTTAAAATACCATGTAGGTCAAAAAACGCATCTCTGCAAAGCTCCCTCTTATCGCTGCCAACCAGAACATTGTAGGAGAAAGAATTGGTTCTGCTTTGTGCTCCATCTTTATGTGCAAGTCTGCATTGGATTTCTTTGCAAACTATCAAACCTTGTAGAAACACGTTTTGTTCATTCTTGGTAGGTATCTTACAGAAATTTTTTGAAATTGTCTCCTTTTTCCACATCGAGTAATTTTTCAGTCCATTTGTTCTTGCAGTAACAAGGTGCTGATCTTTTCGCAGGTATCGGCACATTTTTATAATTTCTATAAGACTCCGTTTACACGTGCTTCCTTAATTTTATTTCTCTGATACAATTAATCGTGCTTTGCTCTTTTCCTAGAGGTTACTTCAATCGATTTTTTGTTATCGCTCATTGTTCTTAAAAGTAAATTAAGATCAAGTTCACGTAATATGCCCTTAATGGCACAATTCGAACAACAAAGTTATAGTACTACTTATTTCTTCTTTCACTTTTAAAACACAAGACATCACGTTTATTCTGGTTCAAAAATACAATAATTTTTTCACTGTACTTACCACTTGACACAACTGATGTCTGTGAATTCTACTACAGAGCCCTCTATAAAGACTGGTGAGTGCAGAAACAACCTAAATCACGGACTCGGCGTAATCTTTCAAGCCGTGTAATATACTCTTAAGGTATTAGAGTTAGGTTGTTTATGCGCTCAATTGATAGAAGTAGATCTATTGAACGTCATCCCATCTTTAACTCAAATATGGCAAAAAGTGGACTTAGGGTGTTTCTGAAATCAATGACTCAATTGAAAGTTTGCATCTTTTCATGAGGATTACCATTTGAGTTATTTTGGAATTATTGGTTCATTGCGATTTGAGTTTGCATTTATGAAGAAGACCTTCTGTGTTGCGCCATTGGATGCAGTCTACTAAGTATACAATGGAATTTGGGTGTGTGTCATTTTTCAGACTTTTGCAGTTTGATTAATCACATGATAATTTTCATGACTTTCTGTTTATTTGGGTATACTGTTGTGGAGATACAGCACCAGGAAATGTTGTGAACGAACTATTTGTTATTATTTTGAATAACTTGGGGTTATCACTTACCGTGTTTTGTCTTGCTGCATAGTTGTGATGTTATCATTTATCTTGTTGCACGCATAATGAATTTGGTATTTATGATGATCCATACGCTGTTATGACTTTTGCATTGTTTAGAAGGAGGTTTGTACGGTAACATTTTCTAGTACTGTGCTATAGAAAACCGCCATTATGTTTTTTTAATGGTTGATCAAACCAAAGAGCAAGTGGAGCTCAAGATTTGTTATAACTGTTTAGTAGTTGTTTGTGTGCAGATAGAGATATAGTTTGTGTGTTTTATGTTAGTGACCATGTTGACTATTGTGAATTACGTTAGAATTAAATACATTCATCTTTCTGTGACTGATTTTGACGTATCTTGTGTTTTGAGTTTGGTTCTGGTTTTTGATAGTTTCTTTGGCTGCTATCTGTTGTGAAGGTCACATACAGAAGAGCAAATAGGTTAGATGCGCGAACAGATAGTGCTGAGACATAATTTCCTCTATCTTACTTTAACTCTTTGTGGTACCGCTTAGTACCGCAAATATTTCTGCTTCTTTGTTAGTTGTAATAGTACCACACACCAAAGTAAAGGGTTTTCCAATAAGAGGTGTTATTTTGATATTCAAAGAAAAGTGCCATTTTTTAATATAAATGATCGGATGTTTATTTCATTATAAAGAGGAAGGTATGCCGTTAATAGTGGAAAATAACATCAGGCAAATGACCACCACGACCACGCTTACAGGACAATATCCTTTTCATGAAATTTTCCATAACCAAATCGCAAAGTGGCTGCCCTATGTCCTCGATAGCCTCACGAATTCCATCTTTGAGGTCTTGAATCGACGCTGGGCTGTTGGCGTAGACCTTCTCTTTCACGTGGCCCCAAAGAAAGAAGTCGCAAGGTGTTAAATCACAAGATCTCGGTGGCCAGTTGTGATCACCTCTTCGAGAGATAACACGGTCCGGAAACTTTTTCCGTAAAAGATCAATGGTTTCGTTGCTTGTGTGGCACGTAGCGCCGTCTTGTTGAAAGTAAACGTTGTCCAGATCAATACCATCCAATTCCGGCCATAAAAAATCGTTAATCATCTCTCGATAGCGCAATCCAGTCACCGTAACTGTTGCTCCAGCCTCATTTTCGAAAAAGTAAGGTCCAATGACTCCGCCGGACCATAAACCGCACCAAACAGTCACACGTTGAGGATAGAGAGACTTTTCAACAATAACTCTTGGATTTTCTGAGCCCCAGATCGGACAATTTTGCTTGTTGACGAAGCCACCGAGGTGGAAATGGGCCTCATCACTCAAGATGATTTTTCGATGGAATTCTGGATCATTTTCATGCATTGCAACGACCCAATCAGCAAAGACACGACGTTGTTGATGATCGGCCGGCTTGAGTTCTTGTGTTAACTGGACTTTATAAGCCTTAAGACCCAAATCTTTATGCAAAATACGGTGTAATGACGTTTGTGGAATGGCTAATTCCAAAGAACGACGAGGAATGGACAAACCTGGGTTTTCTTTAACACTTTCGGCTACAACAGCAATATTCTCGGCTGTTCTTGAGCGACGTGCACGGGTTTTATTCTTCACATCACTAACTTGTCCCAAGAGCTCGAATTTTTTCACCAATTTCTGTATTGCGGTCCGACAAGGTGCTTCACGGTGACCCAAAAATGTTCGAGTTTTACGAACCGTCTCTGCCAAATTTTCACCATTTTTATAGTGAATTTTAATAATTTCAATGCGTTGTTGAAGCGTGTATCGTTCCATATTTATTAATGGCGTAGTTTCTACTTGTCAAATGTCAAAAAATGATAGCTTCAAAAGTGACATCTACCGAAATAGCGGGCTATTCAAAATAACACCTCTTATTGGAAAACCCTTTATTTTCTAGCTTTAACTTTTGCAATCGTTTTATGGAATTAAAACAATTATCAAAACAAATATTACGACTTTTGCCTAACTCGTCTTCCATCAAAAATGATACAACTTCTTCACCTAATTTCCACTGTTCATATTTTGCATTTAGCTAGGTATTTTTGCCTTGGTACACATCAAATTTCTTAACAATCTCATGCTGGTCGGTTAAACACCATAGTTTATAACCTCTCCTTATCGGCTTCAAGGCTTGTCATGATATCTGCAACCAAAGGTACTCTTAAATCTTCAACTGTGGATCAGTACTGACCAAGGCTAGGCAACTGGCTGTGGCCCATGCAAAATTAATACCTTTAAATATTATGAGCCCCCCTTTCTCAGACAGTTGTAAATTTTTACCTTCTTGTGTGGCGCATAAGTTACTTTAAGATGTTATCTGTTCTTTGCTGCTTCCTAAGAGTTTTAGAACAAGAGCTCTGGCATTGCCACAAGAAACAAATTCATCGATATTTATTCCTGCTGAGTGCTTGTGTTCAAGTATAATATTTGTTACTTTATCTTTTAAAACCCATTTACGTTCTAGTTTTGAATCTGAGATGTTAGTGATGTCCTCGTTTTGATTTTGTATTACCTCAACATTCTCATCAGCGTCGTTGGCTTCTTCAAATTGCCTTGGTATCTCTCTTCCAAATACTTTTCTAAAACAGGATCTACGTTTAATCAAATATAATAATAAGTTATTAGTCCTAAATTGTTCCCTACTCCAGTACATTTTTTTTATCAGATTCGATATCCGGATTCTCAAAATTATCCGATTTTAAATCATCATTTTCTATTAACTCAGTAATTCTTCATCTGTGACAACTTATTAGTTTCACAATGGGCAAGTAACTTCCTGGGGGGTGCATGTCTAGTATTTAAAATGCTTTAGTAGATTCAATAGATTAATTAAAGAACGATTTTAATCCAAAGTTATCTTAGACGTGACATGGTGTAGGTGCTGAATAACCTATTTGGACAAATTTAAATTTTGCTTTGTATTAATTGTTAAATCTAGAGATGAGTCTATAATTTTTAATAACGTGTGCCAAAAGTGGTTAATGGTGAATCTATATTGTGTAAATATTTCTAAAAAAAATTTTTATTTCAGGAGAAAGTTTCGATCATTAGGTCTCTGTTTCAGCTGAATGTAAACATTTTCTTGTTTAATTCTACTTTTTGTTTTACTTGATGTGCATCTAATATCGATCCAAGACTTTACAAGACTTGATGTTGTAGCTAACCGATTATTAAGATAGCAGAGGCTAATTATTACCCATCAACGTTGTTATTGTGACAGTATGATGAATAGCATTTTTATTGTAAGTATATCTTGTATACACGTTATCTATTTAATTATTACCGTTAATACTCCAATTTCTCCAATCGTCGGAAATGCATTTCCATGTCAGTTTTCACGACCATTCATGAACTTTAACGAAACTCACTTTAGAATCTCGAAGTCAGAATGGAGCTTAAAATATTCATTTCTTTTATTCCGGTGCAATAGAATGCCCTTTGTGCTGTCTGCGCTGTATCGAGGTTTTCATTAACGATGAATGCTATCGTGTAAGGGTATTCCATTTCGTGTTCGTCTGTAAGTATTACACCCGAGGCGCCCGTCCGACTTGTGCAGTAGCTCACCACACAAAAACTTGCTGCGGTTCATTTGTAAATCGTTAAATATTCAGAAACTTTGCTGCCAATGTGCATAATATTCTGTATGTTGTACTTCTGTTGTAGCGCTTTTTTATTATCATGTCGAACAAAAGTTTCCAATGTAAAAAGCTCTGCTGAAACAGTACTTTGTGGAGTGGCTGCTTTTGAAAGTTCTTGCGCATCCGGTTTTGAATATTCCGGTAATTTCTCAAATTTAACGTCATATGTCGAGGAAGGTTTACTGAAATTAATTTATGTTATTACGCCCCCCATATGGTATGTAATTAACAGGTTATTAGGGACGAATATTTAGATAAATAATTTTATCGTTAATAACTTTAGGATGGTTTTATGTAAATGTTTATTGATTGCTACCTTATTATTTTAATGTAAGTTACTCATGGGAATTTTTAATATTCAATACTTCTTAGGAGCACATTACTAAGAATAATGAATGATACAGCAGGTTTACTTGTTACTGATAAAAAATCAAGATAGAAAGAAAATGCAAGTCACAAGTTGAGGGTGGTTGATTCAGTAGAGTCATTCACTAACTGTAATATAAAGTAGGATTAAACTAACCGGTTTTTCCAGATTAATCATCTAAGTATTATGTTGTCATCCCCAAGCATGTAGATTAAAAAATATGAAATAACATGATGTTGAATGCTATATATATTAAAAGCAAAATTAAATGTAGTAACACACTTTGAATGTTAGTCAAATAAACCAATACACAACTAAACTACGATAGTAACTAAAGTAAGTGCGCTTTGATGTATTACGTAGCAAATTAACAAAGAACATCTACTTGAGTTACATCTTGAATAAATTACGGTGTTGCTGCAGAGCATTGTAGTGTATGCATGATGTTCTTACGTCAAATAGGTTTATTTTTTGTTCTTTTGATATATGCATGCATTGTGCAGTTACTTCCTTAGATATTTAGCTTTTTGTTTATATTCAGATAAAATTCAGACATAGAGTATGTAATATGAACTTGATTCAAGCTTGAGCTTCTCTATTGAAATATAGTTTTTAGTATAAACCAAACGTATCGTCTTTCTCGTTTGTTTTAAATCAGCTTCGCTACGAAATATACCAGATTGTCTAGAACATTCTATTAAAGTTGCCTTTACAAAAAATTCAAATTCGATTTTCTTGAGATCTTAATACTTTAACTCAATTTTGAATCACTCTGTAAATATTGCGCATTAGAAATCTTATTTGTTAGTCTTTTAAATTCAGAAAATCTCTGGCGTTTTACATGGCAAGATTTTATTAACTATATAAAAAAAATACTTTGCTACATTGTTCTTGATTAAAAAATTATTCATCTCATAAATTTATTCATAAAAGCCACTTCTTTCATCTTTTCGTTCATGTCGTACAGACAAATAACCCTTTTTTGGTTTATCTAAAAACCTTCAAATATTTTATTAAAGAAGAGCAAGAATAAGCTCGAAATAAGCTTAAATCAGGATGTTTGGGTTTGTGTCATTTTTACGGGTCGTGCATTTAATGTGTACGTTGAAGGGTGAACTGATGTCAGGGGCTCATATAATCTCAAATTCAACCAACCGTAACTTCATTATTCTCTATTGTAGTACCTGGATTTCCACATTTAAACTCGGCCTTTTTTTAAACTAGCAATTTGTAATCTAATAAGATTTTTTGTTCTAGATTTTTATACAAGCACTCAATCTCAAAATATAAATAATTAATTCCCTCTTTACCTTGTAAGATTCTAGAAAACTTTGCAACATATAATGTAGTGACTTTTGTTATTTTACGATCACCCACCATACGGATTTAGCTATTTTGCACAGCTCCCTTGTCTGCGATTTAACGAGTATCCAACGATATCTTCTCAGATTTTATGTAGGTCATATTCTGTATGAATTATTCAGAATACTACGTAGTTTCAACGCAAACAGCCTGATAAGGATTTTATTACGAGGAACAAGACTGTGGACATGTTACGCACAAATATATTTTCGAGTGCTCAACATATAATTCTGATTTGTTTATGGAAAATGAATTTGTCGAAGTTTATGACTCAAGAACGAAATCAACAAACTAGACGTAACTTATTTATTACAGATATGTTTTTTATAGTTTTCTCGATAAGTGGTATCTAAAAAGTTTTTAGGAATTTCCATCAATTATTAAACAAATCAAGATTTTTCTTTATATGCTTATGAGATGAAATTAATAGAAATTGTTTTAAATACATATAAAATTATGAGTATTATAATGTCTATGGTGTGTCGCATGAATCAACATAAGGACCAGACTTTTTTTATAAATATGTATAAACCCTATAGTTATAAGTATTTGATTGTAATAATTGTATTTTATTGTTTCAGGTAAGTCCATTGCGTCTCTTACTTAGATCAAAATGTCGTACCAAAGGATGTGGTAAGTATGTGAAACAATTGAAAATTTAAATAAGTCTGGAAACTGCATCATAAAATGCGTCGAAAATTTGACTGCGAAGTAGTCTTACGTCTAACAAATTGCTACAAAAAGTACTTTGGCAAAGTTCCTTAAATAATTGGAATATTGACCGTATCGTAACTGACACTGGCAGTTAAGTAGTTAGGATGTGTTATCATAACTGTTCAATTTTTTTAATTTTTATCTTAATAATAGTCCAGCAATGTCTTAATATCTTAGAAAGTAAGTTTAAGTCCCAAGGCGCATCGTTTCTGAGATACAGAATGTTAAGCTTCGCTAGAAATTTGTTCTTTTACCTACATCTCAAAAAAAAATTCTCGCCTGGTTGTTTCTATAATTTTCTTTTACTGAACAAATAATGAACCTAAGAGAGAACAAATAGAATTTTTTAAAAAAGGTATGTTACGTTATTGGAAGCATGGGATATTCTTATTATTTCCAAGATTTATACCTAATTTAATAATGTGCCTCTTGTTCTTTTTTCATAAGATGCGTCGTGTCTTTCATTTTACTCAACTTAATTATTTTAAGTTCGTTTCGTATTTCTAGATGAAATAAGGATCTCAAAAGCACCTTGGTGTCTTTAGTAGGAACCGACTTAGGAATCTGCTATTTATTTATTCTGTTTATTTTACCATAGAAACATCCCATATAGAGAATGCAGGTGTCAGTATTAGTCTATACAGGATGTCCCGTAAATGCCAGTTAAAGCTTTAGGTTGCAGCCTTCCTCAATCTCTTTAAGATGCCAAGATTGAAAACACGAACGTTCCAACGTCCCTAGATTTCTCGCACGAATCAAAAAAAGAAATTTAAACTTGACAACGCTGCTGCAGGAATATACAAAACTATTCGAATATAGGAACCAAAGTATCGCAAGAAATCAAAGATTTATCAATTTTATTCCAATAATAATGGATCATAAGATTGTCAAAACTTGAAAGAATTGCTGGCAACTAATTTGATCGGATTTATCAGTATATCCAAGATTTGCATGCTTGTCATATCTATTTTTTTTTGCTAAGAATTCAATTTTTAACAGCATCTTCAAAAAAAAAAGAAATCTAACAGTTCTGTACTTTGTTTCAACAGATTTATTTGCTGAATTGCTGATGGCTTCATTTGGATCCGATTCTTTGGTTTCTGCTTATTTAGTGTTAAAGATGTTAACTTCTGATCACTTGTACAAGAAAACTAAGATGAGGAGAAATGTCCTTTTTGCAGATTTTCAATAAGCGCTCATTGAAGAAGATGTTTACTTGAAGCTTTATTGGCATTTATGGGACACCTTGTAGAATTTGCAGTGTCGATTAAATTTTTCCGATATTGATATCTTTGATAGCGTTTTTGGTTCATGTACACTAGTAAAGTTAGCGCCTAAATGACACTCATCTAGTTACGTTCGGTGCATGATTAATGCAAGTTCAGTCGAACATACCCAGACGATGTATCTATTTCGGGTGCGCAACTCATCGTATACTTAACCTCAAAAGTAGAAATGTTTGAATATTTTGTTGATAGTGCTATCTGTAAATATTCTAGTTGAAAGATTGAAGTAAAGATTCAAAAGTTATTCCAGTAACGGCGTCGTCCAAAAGGGATCTCGCCTGAAATAGATTTTAGCAAGAAATGGTCTATTATCACTTTGACAGATGTCAAAATTTCCGACAACTTTTGTAGGAAAACGTTTTTTCTAATCTTCATGTCAAGCGAGCTACAGTTTGTCAAAGTTCAGCATACTTTTTCAGTGAAAAAAGTTGTATTTACAAAGAAAGAACGAGCGCTTACAAATGCACGGTGGTATTTCATATTATTTTAATAGATCGATCATGTCGCTTGCGTTTGAATGGTCCTGGCTCATCAACAATGTGCTTCTCCAACTGCTTGCTGTCTTTTTCATCTCTTGACTCAGCTTCATCTTGTTCGATCCCACTGAACGTTTCGTCGTCATCTTCAACTTGCACCTCAGGCGCATTGTCACATGATAGGTTACAGCAGTGTTGACACGCAGATGAGCAATGCAACCCTGACTTTCAGCAGCTGTATGTTCCACTGCAACCTTTCTTATAGGAACAAGAAACAATCTTCAGCAGTAACTCAAGTGCTGCGTCTTTAATCATCATAATTGGAAGAATACCGGAGAAGCCTTTCATCCATCCTCATTCTAGTCGGTTTGCTTGTTGATCCAACCATGTGATAAGTGGTGATAAGTCCGTAGTGAATGAAATCTTACTGCATCTGCTGTAGGTGACAATTGTGCTAGGTTAAAAGCAGTTCTTGCGACCGATTTGACAAACAGATGGTATCTCAAATCGTCCAATGATTCACTACTATGTTTTTGACCATACAGTGTCAGATGAGCTGTTGCTTTGCCTTCACTATGTAATTTTAGGCATGGGTGTTGTTCATTGAGAGAACATAATTTTGATTTTCCGTGGCCAATAAAAGCTGAAGTTGTATCACATCCTGTAAATGCATGGGTGAATGAATGGGAGATGAAGACGCAACTTTTAGAAAAAAAAATGGGAAATTTTGCTGAACTTTGACGAACTGTAGCTCTCTTAGTATTGAGATTAGAAAAAACTTTTTTCCAAAAAAAGTTATTAGAAGTCTTGCCATCTTTCAAAGTGATAATAGACTATTTCTTGCTAGGAGTGACCACAAAAAAGTTGTAGCCGGAAAACTGAAGAAAGTCCAAAAATGTCGAGGTTTTTTGGCCACTTCTACTAACAATGTATACAAAATAAAAAAATAAAACCTTTTATCTGATTTAATTCCAGGTGAAAGTATCCTGTTTCTGAACTAAGTAGAAAGTGCATTGTAAGTAAATAATGATTTTTTTCCGTGACATAACTTGCCATTTACTGTTGTTCACATTTGCACTGCTGGAATTGGTGCTCATTTGAAGCAGTTTTGGACGAGAATTATTTCCAACGAAATACGCGACATGAAGAAAGTGGAATCCGTTTTCAGTACAACAAAGTGCTATTAGTGTAGTTCAACCGAAAAAAGCTAAATTAGGTTAACTGAACTGACATTCTCCTTATTTTGTCATTTGCCAATTTCACTTTTAAAAATGTATTGTCAATGGTCTTAGAATTGACATCGACCCATTAACTGACCACCATTGTGACAAACGAGACACATTGCATGGGTGATATTCCAAGAATCGAAATTCAGCTGCAGTAAATTATTTTTTGGTTCGAAAGTTTTCCGTGGATGTCCTTGGATGGAGTCCTTACTGGACTCCTAACCAAATATTTGGACTCTTCCGGGTACATACCGTTACCAAGCCTGATCCTGCTAACTTGATGAACAAAGGTTCATGAAATCCGTGAAACCCCTATGGATACACTATCGAGTCCGACATTAAGATCATTCTAAAATTGCTCACCCGCCTTTAAGAGGATGACAAGAGTCGAAAAGTAAAGAGGCCTATACAAAGAAATCTGTGTCCAAAATTATTATTTTATTAGAGAAATGCAAAAGCACGTCAATTTTCTACTTTAAGTGCCCATATTTTAATGATAGTAATATATGGGGTGATCCACAACAAATGTCTGACCTCATTGACATTTTTACCACACTTTTACCATGCTATATCACATGTACCTATTTTCAGGTAAAGAGCTTAGAAAAATCTGAAAAGTTACTCATGAATGAAATAAAGTATCGCATCATTATTACTTTGTAAGTGACAACTGATTTTCTTCCTTTTCTTTCGTTTTCAACCATGAAGAACGTAATACTAAGAAGGTTTTGTTTTTAAATCTGGTATGAGGAGATGAATGGGGATGAAAAACAGTTTCTTATCTAGCAGAATTATATGTTATTCCATATTGCCCACGTTCTGATTTCACCACTGTGGCGTATTTTTATTTTTCCGATCCATAAAAGATTTTATCCATTTCACTGTTTACTTGTTAAACGACCAACGGTCACTGAAGACAACATAGTGGACAAAGTAGTCAATTCTCCGAAAATCATGTTCATGGCTACCTTTCAATTGTGTAAAGTGCGCAATTTTGCCAAAACTCGGCTCTATTATAAGGTTTCGTCATATAACGTTTCGAAATAAAGTAAGTTCGTGACGAAAGGGAAGGAAGTTGATGATTATATCTTCTAGCCTGTTTGCAAAGCCCAGGGATTGCTTGAAGATGAGAAAACTGATTCTCCTATCAAGTTGAGAAAACAGTTTGCCATCATGTTGGCCAAGAATAGCTCAAAGGACATAATGAGACAGGTAGAAAGAGATTCATTCATTCTATTAGAAGCGTTATTTGGTCTCGATGTCTCTTGGAGGCCGTAAACTGGACAAGTAGTACGGCTTGCCCCAATTTACTCGAGTCATGGAAAGCATAGACAAAGACAGTGGAAAACTTTCGTTTTTGTTTGATGCCTCCGGAGATACAGAAAAAACATTTACGACAAGCTTGTTAGTGGAAAAAGTGGGATCTAACTAGAAAATAGCTTTGGCTGTCGCATACACCGCAATGCTGTTTTAGAAAGAACTGCCTTTGCTACTTTCAAACTGTCGCACGACACAGAAATTCCGCTGTGCAACATATTGAAATAAAGCACCATGGTAAGTATTAAATATTAAGGAACTGTAAACCTTAAATTATAGTCTGTAATACTAGATGACGTTTTTTTATCGTCTTGGTGCTAGTCTAAGTATAGCGTCGCTTTCATGTTAGACGTCCATGCGATATGTAGGTATACACAGCACACGCATTGGATTTGTTCCGGTTTTAGAAATTCAAAACTAGTGTTGATTATTTTCAACATCATCTCCATCATATTGCAACCAACTTCATGACGTAATGGTGGAATTTTTCTAATTTTTTTAAGTATCTTTATTAAGAACTAATAAGGGCGTTTACGTTGCTTTGATATAGTTTGATTTCTGAAGTGACTGAGAAACAACAAAAAAGTGTATTACAAAAGAAATTGAAAATGAATAAGGTCGTGTTAGTCATTGTTTTAAGTTGCCCTCTCATAACGAACCATCATTAACCGCTACTGCTCGTGACACATCTTGATTCTATTTATTTATTTATTTATTCAGAAGAAATAATTAAAAAGATTAAACTATTCGTTGAAATTCGCTGCTACCTTTTGATATCAAATGTTCTGTTCGCATATTTTATGTTATGATCACGACGATTTTATGTAAAATTATGAAAGCAACAGATACTAAAAGGAACTCGAAAACCCTTACTAATGAAACTTTTTGCTAGCGTCATCATTATATTTCGGCACAAAAAATCTTTTATCCGTATAGGTAAGGAATTACACCCAACAAAAAAGTGTTGTTTGTAACCCCTCCTTTCTTCCTTATCTATCGCGTAAAATGATACCAACGCTCCCAACTTTGCCCCTGGTTTAACATTCAACAAAAGTGCTCTCGCAAAGTTAAGCGAGGGTTAGATCCGCTATGAGCTCCGGGCGCCGCTCAGCACTAATGGAGTTCCGGAGTCAAGGGCCCCCGGAATATACATTACGCACACTCTCTCTCAGTGCGCTAAAACACCATGTGTTCAAATATTCGAATAAAATATAATCCGTGTCGATAAATTAGGGCAGGAATTTAATTTTGCTAATGCAGTATTGAGCGCAGATTACCCCCGCCGCCTATTAAAACGCTTATTAATTTCATAAATTCGGTTTATGCCTTTTTTAGTCTCTGCAGTTTTACAGCCAGAGCAAGTGTTTATTACTCGTTAACGGTTTTTACGTCGTTTTCAGGTGCGTAAATTCGCCTACTTTATTATTATGTTTAAGCTGTACTTCATTGTTCAAAAATTTTATTTAGGAACTCAAACAACCGGCAACAGGCTCACTTAAATTTTAACTACGTACTAACTTAATCCCGAAGTTTAAAGCCTTCTGCTTGTTGGTCCACGTACTTAATACCACTAATAAAATGGTTAATAGTGTTGTTTGTCCCTAAATGTAGAAAATATTCTACTATTGCAGGTAGGTTAATAGAGCCGGAAATACTTGTTAATTAGAGTTACGTAAGTAATCCGCAAATAAAATGTTTGCTATACGTAAAATTGATATTCCGTTGTGAGGGGCGAAGCTTCGTTTTAATTATTAACCGTCGAAACTCGGCAATTTCTGTTAATAATTTCACAGCAGTGCGTGTGCATCCGGAAGGGCATCACCCCCAGGTGTATATATATATCCGTATATTCGCAAGGTTTCTCCCACAATTTCTACTAGTATGCTTTATCGGACTCACTTTATCTCTGAGATGTGCTATGTCGATTCTGAAGGTGTAGGTATTGATCGTGACTGTATAAATGTTTTGTAGGATAACTCACTAAAATAATCTCGAATGGAAATTTCAGAAAAATAAGCTAGAAATTTAAAAGCGATTTTTTCTAAGCCGTTTTTGTAAAGTACATTAGGGTATTGTGTGATGCCTAATGTTTCTTCTTATCTTTAGCCGTGGTAATTTTACTTTTTTGTTGTATTGTTAAGACTTGGGATGGGTAGTAAATGCAAATTACTCGCTAACCCTTCTTTACGCTTTTCGGTTCAGATAATTCGCAAAATGCGGAATATTTTTTAACAACCAGAGCACTTAAAATGCCACCCTTTGTCCGTCAGTTCCACTTAAGAATTCAGTTCTTATGACCGTCGACGCCCTCACCCTAAAGCCTAGCATTTAAAGCACACCCCTTTGAAATCAATGGATCAAAAATAAAATGTCAGTAAAAGTCATTTTAACGCAGAACTCCATTATCCCCTTAATCAGGTGTGACATGACTGGTTGTTCGAAGCAAATGCATATGGAATTCTATAGTTGTTTTGGGATTTCTCGTACATGTACAGAGTAACTAACTTTATCCCCGTTCAACCCTTTACCTGTGATAGCTAGTATACGCCTCGTCAATTCGGTTAATGTTGCATGGGGCTTAATTGATACCGCACAATGGGCAACCACCTCACGCGAAACACTATCTAGCTATCTGCATTATACATGGGCAACATATAGCTGCATTATTTTTTCATAAGGTTTCTCCAATTTTTCCAAATCGATACGTTCCTCGATTTCAGTGGAAGAATTTCATAAATTGCCTATCTCGCGAAATCCTTTTTCCTTTCGCTACAAGTCGTTTTGTTTGTTCAGATGATGGGATAACTATCAGAAATATTTTAACTAAATTTGTTTTATAAACAGAGGTTTTAATTAATAGTTTTAAATGACGGCGTGGCGAAGTAAAATTATATATATACAAAATAAATAGCTGGAATGGACCACAAGTTCTCTTAAATTAGTTTTTAGTTAGTTAACTAGTTACGTGAATTATAAATAACGCAATCTTGCTGAATAGTAAAATAGAAGGGAACTGTTTAAATTGAATTTCGTTATTAAAATTTCAAAGTACGTTGCCCTTTTGATTTTAATTATTTAATTTTAGACTTGTATGGAAGCTCGTGTTGAGAATACGTCATTTTATTATCAACGAAAAGTAACATCAATTTAATGCATTTCTCGTGTACTATAAAATGACTTGAATATCACAGCAAAACCCATTAGAATATTTAAGTATTTAAAACACAGTTGTTTAGCAAACAGAATTTTAGATTTAAAAAATTCTAGCTTTCTATTTCGAAATGGGAACATAAAGGACATTACGACTGTTGATTCAATACCCACGTAAGCTTTTAGGGAATTCTTTAATCATTTTCGCTTAACCGTTATTAGATCAAGCAAAGATGAACTAAGAGAGAGCTAAGAATAGAAACCTTACGTGCTAGATCGAGAGACAAAACCATCTTATCTCAAGAAAATGTTCCAAAGGAACGCACTACGCACTCGGAAAAAAGTAGAAACCTGCAGATACAAAGCAAGAACTTGTAAAGGTAACTAGCGAAGGTTACAAATAAAACGATGAGTAGAAACAGGTTGAGAATATTTAAGAGAAATAATTTATCAGTGAGAACAAAGTAAATAGAAATTAGAACAATTGCCCATTCATTGATTGGAGATGCTTGTGGAAATATAATTTTTGTAATATACGATTATCTGGGTTTATCGGAAAAAAAACAATGTCCAATTATAATAATAATAATGACGATCTAATAATCAAGATTTGACGAATTAGTTCAGCCTTCAATTTTCGAAAAGGAAATTTGGATGATTATAGTCTTTTTTAAAAGAGAAATTTAAAACTTGTGTTCTACAAATAATAGACGTCGATGCCTCTGCTTCTGAAAAATTGGTAATTCGATCTAGTTTTATAGATCTATACAAAATTTAACAAAATAAATCTAAAATTACATCATTTCGTACGAACTAGGACCGAAACAGAGTACGTCAGAAAATTTCTCCAATACGTTCTCTTGACTTAAAATTTGCCTTCTGTCACGAATAGAGCAACGTAATGCGATAAACCTTGCTCGCAGTTAATGATAGGCGTTCTTGTTATGGTTTGTTGTAATATAGCCCCATCTTTTTCTTGAAAACGAAGAAATATTTTATTACCCAAGTTTCCATCCATTCATTTGTATAATGTATGTAAGGTAATGTGTTGTTGATATTGTAGACTTCACTTCATTATGTTTTCATCCTCCACCATCATGATAATGTTTGGACCACTTTGTATCATATTCGATTTCGTCATTGGTAAGTATTTGTTTTGAAAGTTAAGAGTTATGATTTAGAACTTCCTCCAAGTAACTTAACAAAATGTATTTGAAAATATAAATAAATCTTCTGAACGATTTGTTTTCTTGCTTGACTTGTAGCCCATCTTCTGAAGATGCACTGTTTTGGAGAATTAGTTTATAGAATCTAGATCAAGGGTGTATTTAGGAAAATTTATTTATAAAAACTAACTTTAGAAGAGAAGTTTAATAAAAAAA
>VTPC01090985.1:0-14140 GCA_011009095.1 Ignelater luminosus
GTGTCATAAAATAAGGTGGAGGCATACTCTCGACTTTTTTATGTTAATTTGTATAATTTATTGTTGAATTCAAAATTTGATTTGTTCATTGATTAAATTGAATTAGAAATTCTATATTTTCAAGTTTTTCTTATTTAAAATCATCTTTTATTGGAAAATGCGAATCTTACTGTTTTTGGGGGAATCCCCTAATGAAATATCTTTGAACAGTTTGATTTTAACATTTTTTTGAATATTTATTATTCTCCCGTATAAAAGGTTTAGTTTGGTAGATAATTTCTTAGAAATTTTAATTTAATTTAAAAAAGCGAAACATTATACATAATATTACCCATAACCTCACAAATACAATGGTACTTGGATCAACAAACAAGATGTAGAATCAGCATTGAATGTAGATCCTCATGTGATGAAGCCAGGAAGTACATACATATCTGTGAGTTAAACTGTGCTTTGTTTAAACGTTTATTTGTATTTTAAATTTGTTCATACGACAAAGTGAAACTTGTTATATTGCAATTTGGTGGCAATTATTGGTTTTTTTATTGAATTGGTAGTTATTGTTAAAATCTACTTGTTTTAACACTTAAAGAATACTAAATATTGTAAATATTCATTTGTTTTATTGACAATTAGTTGCTATCGATGATATCCATTTATTCAATGATACAAATATATTCAATATTCTGGATAACTATTTGTTTATTGATAATTAAGTTGTTATTATTGATGCCTATTTATTTGTTAACCTAGTTAATTAAACTAGGGTGACGTCACCTCTATTAAATGAGGATTATTTAAAATTAAAAAGGTTTTTCACTCGTGTTGAAGAGTGGATTTCTCTTTTTATTTGTTTTTGTGTTGTTTGTGTTTATGCGATAAAATTTTAATTAAATAAAACTGTACGTTATTTTTTTGTGTCTTATATTTTATTGATAAACACCACGTCTGTTTGGGTTTTGAGACTTTGTCCCACATAAAATAAAGTCTCTGGCGCTCAACATAATATAATGGTATCGGATGGTATTTATCGGTTTCAGATATTCCAGTTAGAATCATTTGGACAGACCTGTGGTTTATCATTAATATATACATATCCCTAATCCCTACGTTTTTTTAAAGATTGTTACAACGAACGCAGCTCATAAGATTTTATCCGGCGATAAACAAATGACATTGACATTCTGCGTCCTACACCTCCCATCCAGTCATTTGCAATTGACCGAGTTGTTGAGAATCTGTCTCTTCCGGCCAAAAGTCTTAAACGGCTTTCTTCATGATCGGTTGTCCTCCGGGGACGGCCAGATCCAGGACGACGTTATTGAACCCCTTCTTTGAACAATCTGGACCAATATCTTAACACCATTGCAACATCACGATTTACACGGCTAGCAATATCTCTAAGCGAAAGTTCGGCCTCTCTCATCATTTAATTGCCGATAATTTTCACGTTGACGAACTCCTGGCATTCTGGTAAATGTTTAGAAGGCAATAGTGAACAAACAGTTCGCAAAATTGGCAGTTATTACACACCGATTGTTTTATTTCTTAAAATTTTAATCATTACTTTTTTCATCAAAATAGGCATTTTATGAAAATTTCATTAAAATTGATCAACGACTTCCATGTGTTGCGATTTTTATGGAAGTCGGTATATCTTAAGAGGGTTGTGTGGTTCTTTCGAACTATACTACCCAAATCCTAAAACTACCTTTCGGAGCATACGTCACGTATCAAAAATTGAGAAAATAAAAATTTTAATCAATTGTTTTTATGGCTTTTCTACAAAGAAGTGAATAAATAAAGTGCTCATCACACAAATTCTATGTTGCTATTTGAAACAACAAGACAATAATGAAAAGTGATTCTTTATCAAATAACTAGGTTAGTTCATTGCATTCGGTCCTATAACCTTAAATAAATATCCCTACTAAGTTTTTCATGTTACAAGTTATCGTATGGTAGTTTTTAATATTTTTGTTTTTATAGTAAAGATATTTGTAATTTCCAATATTCTAGACGAGACAGATTTGCAGATTTAATTGTTCGCAATAAGATTGGGTCGCATGGTACGACTGAAAAGTAGTAATCATCAAGTTCATATTGGGTCATGTTATCAATTATTATTGTGAATTCATCACACAGTTTCAGATGCACCTGACTTACTCTCTAATACATGATGTATTCATGAAATGATTTATGGAAAGAAAGAACTTTTTTATTTTACGATTTATTTCAAAGCATCATGTATCTTAATTATAATTTGTTCTCAAAGCGGCATAAAGTAAAAAAGGTCCAAACCACAATAGTTCTACATCTACATAATATAGGACGATAATAAATGCAAAACCGCTCTCCTATGGGAACATAATGAGGTCCAAACTACAATTCGACGCTGCGATTCTGTAATTCTGTTGACTGTTTTGCGGTATATCTATATAGTAGGTTTCAAATCGTTAACTGTAGATGCGGGTAGAAATCATGTTTGACTATAAAAAATGTAATTTTGTTTCCCACTTTGACAGTAGATATAATAAAAGAACATTCTTCTTGGAAATGTATCAAAATACAATTCTTTGTTTGTTGTTATTTGATGTTTGTGTATCTTCTTTATTAAAACTCATCTTATATTCATTTAAAACCAAAGCTGTAAAAGGAATTCTGTGTAATATAGAGTATTCTCATTATTTTTAAATAAAGATTCAAATACTTAAAAAAGCATTAAATTTAGTTTGTGACATTTTTACTGAAAATTAGTTAGTTCTGTGGTTGTATAAATTGCATTACAAATTTACCTATAAAATAACTTTCTCGTATATGAATCTACACATTTATGCTGATGTACTGCAGTCAATGTACAATATTAGATATTTTGTAAATATTTCATTTGTCCTAAACTATAATTTAATTTGTTTTGTGAATATTTAATTGTGCATATCCTCCTCGTCCTTTATTAACTCTCAAATAAATATGTTGAAGAAGAGGATGCAAAATAATCGATCGGGCTTTGCATCGCAACTGATAAAACGCGTCAAAACAAAGCCACTTGATTAATAATACCCGTAATAAACAACAGCACAGAGTATACAAATTATACAATATTTTTGCACGCTTGCGTTTAAAAGAGATAATAAAATAGCCGAAAATAAAACGAACACAATGTAAACTAATTGAATTAACAATGGAATTTGACGTGAGTCAATTGTTTTTGCTCTGTTTTACTCTTGCAAAAGCCTATTCGTTAGAACTGAATAATAATCAGATTACATTTTAAATAAGGTTATGCAAAAAGAATAGGATTTATACCTAAAAATAGCTGAAATAATTAACAGTGACTGGAAAACTGGAAAAGTTATGAATAAAACGCAATGTAATTCATATTCATCAATAAATTCACATAATTTTATACTAAAATATTTCGAAGAATCTTCTCATCTTCATATAAGAATTTTTAATTAAATTAAAATGTATACTATAAAAATACTGCACCTAAAAATTAGTTACTTCAAAGGAAATTAATTTTTATAAACCAGAAACAGGCAAAGTCTCCCAGGGAATTATGAGCTTCCCTAACAAACATCTTCATATCGTTTTCGTGCGGAAAAATTGAAATTACTTTGTTTTTCATTTCTTTCCTGAAGCGCTTTTATGTTTATTATGGGTACTTCCATACCAGCTAATGGAATATTTGAGAATGGTTTTCACATTACGCTTTAAATTGCAAGTTCAAGAACCCGTCAATCGTAGCATCAACACGAATTCAAGATTTTCTAGTATAGGTACCGACAGAATTCAGCAAAACTAGTTGTTCTACAAAACTGTACCATCGAGGAACAAGTTAAACATTTTACAGACTACGTATAAGAATTTAATGTTATTCGGTAATAACATGACAATTTACAAAGAAAAAAAAAGGCAAAAAAATTCAAATAACATCAAGCAATGAGCACTTTTCACTTTTCTGATAAAACACGACATTATTAGCCATATGTAGATATCTAAACACGAACAATAGAATCTAAGCTTCAATTACAAATATCTATGCATATTTTATTTATATAACGCTTTAGAAATCCATTTTTAGTTTTTGTACTCACTACTCTGATTAAACCATCATTACATTATCATAACCAAACAAATTATTCTCCATGATCCTTTGTAAATGTATTTTAACTGACATTTGCAATTAATTGACTCAGCGGCAAGAAAGTCAAATATTTTGGATTGATTGTGTCTGTATCATCAAATGTTTAGTTAATTGAGACAGCTCAGTGAATGTTCTGGCAGAATTTGTACCATTGTCCGAAACGATGGTATGACATTTACCGCGACAAGCAATGAAACATTTTAAAGCATTTAAGAATATTTGGTTGAAACATCAACTGCCAATTCTATATGCACTACTTTTGTGTTACAGTATAGTACAAACAACTTCTGATGTTTTAAATCATCGAGTTTCCTACTAGATTCACCTTTTTGAACAAGTTTGACTAAACATGATTGAGTATGATATAATCCTTGAACTGTTAATGGACCAATAACTAATAATTTAAACAAGAATATTTATACAATAAGTTAAAAGATTCCACAGTATTACAACAATTTATTGCATGTGGTATACCTTCTTCTCGCAAAGAAGAAACTCAACATACTGCAATTTGTGGCCAATTCTATCTTACAAGTTTTCTTTCCATGTTGTCCCAGTTTCTCCATTCCCTGTCTCAAAGGCATCATTACGATAAACCTTCCTTCACTATCCCGAGAACATTTGTACTGAAAAGGTTGTTAGACTTTCTCCTCTTGCTGTGAATGTTTTCTTATTTTATTTTTGAACTCTTCTAATGTTCAAAATTTTTCTATTTGTTGCTCCAATTCAGTTGTAAAATGACATCTTATTTTTTCTTTTTTCCTACAACTTCCAAAAGACTTCTCTCTTAAAATCTAATCCAATTTTGTAGCACTAAAACTATTCGTTCTGTCTCTAACAACTCCCAAACTGTATCTACCCCTAGCAACATATCAAAATGTTGTGACCGATAAAATTGTTTATTAGCTAACGCTAAATGCCTTGAAAGGTTTAGTTTTATAAGATCTGTAGGAGTAGCTGGTAAGCTATGTGTAATTTAGACAATACTAAAAATGATAACGTAACTTGATGTTTAGAACATTTGGGTTTTACTGCAGCGGATACTTTTTAGTAGCTTGAGGAATATCTACATTGAATTGAGCCCACTCACTGATACCTTCACTTCATGCAGTTCAAGTTGTAATTTGTCACATAAACTCTGTGTCACAGTTGAGAATCTTAGTCTAATAATACGCGGCACAATATGTCATTGTCGGAACTATCACAAAACAAACGCGTAGCTACGGGAGGGCTAGGTAGGGTTGAGTCCCTCTGGCAGTGATTCTTGCCTCCTCTGAAAGATTTCTGCATTTAAAAATTTAAAATAATAGAATTTTTGAAACATTTCAGGATAACTTATATTTTCAACAACTGCATAATGATTTGCTATTTGACTGTCAGCCAAATTCAATATAATTGGATTCTAAGATGGCCGCTGGCTTCGCTTATAATATTTTCTAACGTCAACTCTTAATTCTGTTGACTATCCTTGCCCAACTATATAGCATCTGAATTCTGAAGACGCTCTATCTTGAGATCATTTTCTCATTGTCTGAAGTAAGTTCTCTTTAATGTCTGTCGCAGATCGAAAGTAAATAAGAGGACCAAGCATCATCTTAGATAGTTAAAAAGCCGCATCGGATTTATGTTTGAAGTCTTCATTAATGTCGTGTACTGCTTTTGCCTTCAATCCAAATTACCTTCTATACTTACTTTTCTATTTTTCTTGTAGCATTTTTCATAATAATGACAGTTTTTTAAATTACACCAGTCAATGAAACATCCACAATTTTGCTATCTAAAATTTCTTTTCATGAGCAATTACTATCCAAGATCCAATCAGAAAATATGAAATGCTCGTTCCTTCTGTTTTCTCATTAGCTGAAGCATTCCCTTCATACACATTCACCTTGAACTCAGATTTTTTTGTGTGTGATTTTTATTTATTTTTGCTCTTATGACGTAACTCATGCCTTTAATTTTTTTTTAATTTTTGCCAAAATTAATTTCTATATTGTTTATTTGCTCCCATACACACATACCACAATACATGTTTCAATTAAATTTCCCTGTATATAAACCTTAATGAAAATTATGATTGAATTTTCATCTGCGTCACTTTTCTACGGGGGGAAAATTAAAAGCTGTTGTTTGTTAAAACGATGCAAAAGAACTATTTTAGCTCTGTCCGTAAAAAACAGCTTCAAAAAGCATTTTTATGAAGAATGTTTAGGTTCTATATGTATCCTAATATTTCATACTTTATCAGTCGCGAACGAATCATTCTCGAGAAATTTCGTTCTTCCATATAGTATAACCTTTCTAAGGGTAGCTATTTTCTTGATAGGCTTCCATTTTACGTTGCTATAAACTTGAAGCGGATACTTTTTATAACAAACTTATTTCTTCTAGGGTTAACAAAATTTTTATTCAATAAACCGCAGAATTAAAAAGTGGAAGAAATAAATGGATCAGTTAGTTGCTACTATAATATAGAGTTATTCCTCCAAATACTAAGAAATCTCAGAAGTTTAAAATTTGGCTAATAAATATACTAATTAACACTTCAAAACTTCTTGAACTCCACATTAGTTGCACTTAAAAATGTGTAGGAGTTAACAGAGCTTATCGATCACAAATTAAATAATTTAATAATGATGCTGTCCCCCGACCGGTATTTTGTGCTGTCTGTTGGATTTCTCTTCTTGTTTTGAATTTCATATCGGTAAAGAATCATCTACATATATGTAATACGTATTTGGTAGAGCAATTACCGTACGAAGCTGTAGATGGCAGTTCTTTGTTGAATACTAAAGTAGCAAGACTAGCTCTGATAAGATTGGGCTAATATGTGTGTGTTCTAAAATAAAGAATCTTCTTTTGATTTCCTAGACCGATCACTATGCAATTGGTCTGGTTTGACATGTTATCTACACTTTGATTCATAGGAGGTTTTTTTTAAATGCCAAGTGCCGACTACCCATATTTGTATATCGATGACAGTAATTGACGGGCCCAACTTCTTCCATGTGTATATGCGCCATACAAGGTTTTCATAGATAGAAAAAGGTAGATTTATACTCGCAGCATTGTAGACACTGATGAATTCCTGTAATTTTTTTATGTATATTTATGCTACAATTATAAATCATGTGGTCGTTATTCGCGTATCAAGCTACCTGAATCTTTAGTCTAACCCTAATAACGTGATACAAGATTTGAGTTGGTAATGGTAATTGACATCCAAGTAAAACTCGGAATTCCGTATAGATGTTTGGGTGTTATATGCTGTCCATTGCCATACTTTGAGGTTACATTTAACAAGTGTCTCTTCTTGTCTCCGCGAATTCAGTTCTAGCGGTTGTGTTGCGTACATAGTAAATTATCAACTAAAATTATGAAGAACATTGGCTGCTCTTATTGGATCATAGTAACTTGCTCAAAAGGAAACCGTATCTGCTAGAAGTAGCCTCTGTCAAATCCTTCTTCTGCGTCCCGTTCACTATGTACCTACATCGGTCTGTATATTCAGAGACTAGCTAAGGCACAGTCATTTGATTAAACAATGTAGTACTTAATTATCGAAATTAGCTAGCAACTAAGCACCGGTACGATTATCTCCATTTTTAATAATGTAATGTCACCTGTTTAACATTTTTATAAAAACTTTTGGTTACTAGCTAAACAACAAGAGATTTGAGTGTTAAAACGTATCTAGAAAGAAATGAACAAGTAAAACTACAAGAAGACTTGCATAAGAAGATATAATTAGGTAAAGTAATTGACGAACGGTTACTTGAACAAGAAGAATAAGTAGAACAAAAACTAGAGCACGAGGAGAAAATGGACGTAAAGATAGAAGAAGTTCAGCAAACTGTAGGTAGCTTAGAAGATCAAAGAAATTGGAGATTTGGTACATACTGAAGTAGATGTGGTAGAAGTGACAGTTGTCAGCAGAATTAACCAAGTAGAAAAATACTGTCATAAGACAGACAACCACAATACAAGCCCCGAAATTTGACGGTGCAACATCACGAACGCTGTACAAAAAAAAATTTGAGGCGGTGGTGGAGCTACTACTACTACAAAATGCCGTTGCCACTAGTGATTATGGTCTGCCAGTAAAGGCCTTGAAGGCCAGATTTAGTAATGAACGTTTAACTCCTGTTGATGACCCGTAAACAAAGAGCTACCTGGCGTAGAAGAGTTAGCCCGCTTAGTTTACGGTCAAGTATCCGATGACATGATAGTGATTGGAAAATCATTCGAAGATTACTTCAAAAACTTAAGAAAAGTATTTAAACGATACCATAGTACTCATTTAAAAATGTCATTGTTTTACGATCAAGTAAGATATTTGTGTCACATAGTGTTTAGTAATCTTGAGAAGATATCAGCAGTGAAAAAATAGCATACTCTTAAAGATAAACCAGGGATACCAAGCTTCTTCAGCTTCTGCACTTATTATACAAGATTTGTGCCGGATTTTGCCAACATCCTCAAATCACTTTACAAATTAATAGAAACGACAGGAAGGTTTTTCAACTTTTGAAGATTTGAAGCAAAAGTTATCAGTACTGCTGCCTTAAGTTATCCATAGTCTACTGGTATGTTTGCAGTTGACACCGACGCTAGCAACGTTGGGATTGGTGTCCTGTCGCGCAAATACAAAATGACAAAGAGAAAGTTACTGGTTATTTTAACAAGGTCTTGTCAAAACCAGCAAGAGATTATTGCGTGAACAGAAGAGAACTACTGATTTTTGTCAAAACATGAAATACTTCCATAAGTACTTGTATGATCACGAATTCTTGTTATGTGATTACTGCAATTTAAAAATCCCAAAGGGCAGTAGCTAAATGAATCGAGAGATTACAAGAGTACAACTTCCACACTGAAAGAAAAAGGAAAACTGAAGAACAATCAGAGTTGTTAACAGTGCTAATGGACAGAAGAAACTATACGCGAATAATAATGAAATGGGAGAATTCAGACAGGCGCCCAAACCGGAACAAGATTGCAAATCTGCCACCGGATGTTAAAAGCTATTGGACACAATGGAATTCTATAATAGAAAAAGAGAGCGTATTGAAAAGAGCCTTTGAAAACCTGGATGGCACCTCTGTCGCTAAACAGTTAATCCTGCCAAGCAGCAAACGATTAAAACTACTGAGAAAACTACATGCTAGAACATCGGCAGGACATTTGAGCATTAAGAAAACATTGGAGAAAGTACGACAAAGGTGCTACTAGGTAAACTAGCAGAAGACGTCAAATCCTGGTGTCGTAAATGCAAGACATGTGCTGTGGCCAATGGCCCGGCAGAAGAAGAGCAGCAATAGCTACGAATATTGCTGATCCCTTTCCAGAAACCGAAGTAATGAACAAGTACATGCTGATGGTAATAGATTATCTCACTGAATGGATGAAAGCTTACGCTTTTCTTAATCAAGAAGTAATTACAGTAGCCGAAGTTTTAATGAAACACTTTGTTTGCCGGTTCGGAGTGCCATTAAAAACTCACTCTGACTAAGGAAGGAATGCCAAATCAAGTGTCTTTCAAGAATCGTGCAAGTTGAAAAGACCAGAACCAGTACGTTACATCCGCAATCAGATGGAATGGTGGAAATAATGAAGAGGGCATTGAGTAGACATTTGTCTAATGTGGTGTCCAAGAATCCGCATGGTTGGAATAGCGCATCGATCTCTTTTTAATGACTTTCTGAGCATTTGTTCACGAAACGACGAACTTCACGCCAGCTCCATTGGTGTTTGGGAAAGAATTGAGGCTTTCATGCGACCGGGTTTATGAAAGTCCACTTGCTGATAAATCGATTGTTGAACCATACGATAGAATATGGCTCAGTCTATGAGATAAATATACTGATATATATAAAAGGGAAGATTTAAAGAGAGTGACTTGGCATGCCTTTATAATCCTCGAAAATGTAAGTACTTCTCTCCGAAACTGCAGTGCGACTGAGATGGTCCATGCAAGGTTGTCAAGCGAATAAACGACGTAGTATATCGAATAATGAAGATTGATAGAGCACAACCGAAAATTGTTCAGATTAATCGATTGGCGCCTTACAGAGGCAATCGTAACGAAGACGAAAATGGCGACGAATCTTTAAAACTACAAACAGTAGCAGTAAAGTAACAAATATCTTTCAAGTCTCCAAAGATTACGAATTGATTTACTGCATATCCATCAAATGAACTTTAAAATCAAAATACAGAAATTGAAAAGTCCTGCAAGATGGAAGAGAACCATTGTTCTATTTGGTATCGAAAAAGTACTTCAATAATCAATAAACCTAAACCAATATGGGCAATGTTGCTACAACTGAGAAGAGACGCCGAAGAGCAAGGGTGTCTAAGCTTAACAATGCCAAGAAAGATTAAATCATCATATTCCGTGAATTCCTGTATCACAATGATTGTTTGCTACTTCCAACATGCCAGGGAAGAACTCTCTAAGGTCCATAAAAGCGTAGATGAGTTTATCTACTTATACTCCAATTGCATTCAGGGAGAGAATTTGCCACTATAACGTTCCATGTCCCCAATGGAACAAAGGTTCTTGTGATGGAAACTGCAAGTTACATTTTGTGATTGTCACGAAGACATGAGCCGAGATACCATTTTATTGAGAATTTCAACGGGGTGGCTGTGCAAGGAAGTACTGCACTTTTAACCATTTTACTAGGAACTGAAAAGATCCTGATCGGGAGTATCAGAATTAAGAGGGGAGCAATGTATAATAATGTGAATGAGAAAAAGATTATCTAATGCACGGTTGAGTCAAACAAAAACGTTTAAATTAAAAATTGTTTGTTCATTCACTAATATGTTATTATTCAAGTTATTGCAGCCTCTCAACGTATGACCCAAAGCAACCAACTGTATGGTTAGGATACGAATAAGATTACAAAACTTTCAAAACTAATCGTCAACTGATTTGAAGACTAAATTTAAAAACTACAAGCTCAGTTCTTTTGTTAATACAAATTATAACTGTACAATCAACCATCATTACTCATTAATCATTAGATATGAATCTTAAAATGTTTCTACTTATACGCTAACTTATCATAGTTTCTTATTACTTTTAGGTTATACTTGTAAAAAATGTTTTGTTTTGAAAAATAACGCTAAAAGGAAAAAAAAATTATTTTTTGCATCAAGTAATTTCATTGTTTTTGTTTTTTTCTTAAAATATTTGCTTTCAATTAATTCATTTCCTTTTAACAAAATTACTTCTACCGTAGATAAATTAAAAATTAAATTCTCCTCAATAAATGAAATGGAAATTCCGCAGGTAACTTTATCTAAAATTCCGGACACGTGTTCTATATCAAATTATAACAACAATTATACTTAATTTGATATCAAAACGCGTGTTCGAAATTTTAAATAAAGTTTTATGTGTATAATTAAAACAACATTACACAAAGTAAAATTAGAAGAAATAAATATAAAAATTAAATTCACCCTATTATTGCTGCATTTATCCTTAATCGATTCAAGCATCTTCAGTTCTTCCAAGATAATTATTTCAGAGAAATTTAGAAGTGTAACACGATATTTATTGGGAAAACTGTCATAGATTCTTTCTTAATTACTTTACAAATAAAATCTCTAGCAATTAGTGCAAGAAACTTCGATTGAAAGGTTTTTGTGCATTATAACTCCACGTTCGCTGGGAACATCAGCTTTCGTTACAATAACGTTATAATAACAAATAACATCAATTCATATCGAAATTGCTCATGGCATTGTCGACGCTGTCTACTAATACACGACCTTTCAACCCTTACCAGGCGCGAGTTAGCACTAACCCCTATTATCGCAACTCTCCGCGGGGTTATCCTAATTTATTCCGATACACGTAGGTACAAGCTCGTTTTCGTGTCTTCACAATTGTATTGGTATATGTGTACAAAAAAGTATTATAAATGAATAAAATAGGTCGCGATAGCGTCAACAGTAGCGAAAACTCGAGCGACACGAAGACCCTTATCTAGGCGTTTTAGAGAAAATTACCGTTACCTACACCACCGTCACTCTCTTTCGCAGTTATTTAAAGAGTTTCTTTATGGTTGAAAAATCTGTAGTGCGAAAAGAAAACATGAAGATAATGTCAATTATTTTTCAGGTTATTTTTAACTTTAAGTACTCCTGCTTTTTTCGTATGGCAAACGATAATAAAAAATACCTAACAAATGTTCAAGTATTTAAACATTTTATTACGAAAAGAGGGCAAAAACCTATTAAAAAATTTACAACCCTCTAAATTAACGTTTTCAAATTACTCTCCCGTAAAATGTTTTAAGATTCTGCTCGTCTAACCTCGCAAATAGTTGTTTTTCTTTTAACTTCTCGTGCTAATATTTTTTAAATTACTTGGATATTGCCATAAATTTGAAATGATTACAGAATGAGATTCATTAAAACGTAATTAATCTCAAAAATTGTATATTAAGTCGCTTTTTGCCGAATTTCAAATTTTATTACTTTTTCCCTGGGGAAAAGTGCTGTAACTATAAATAAACTGAAGTAAACAACGCGATACTGCTTTTGGAAATGTTATTAGGGTAGTTTATCTGATTTTTATCCCAATATAATGTGGAAGACGATTTTTATAATATGACACATTTATTATTGGTTGTACAGTGTGTTTTACAATAGGTACAAGCCAATAATTCTTTTATTTTCCAAAGCCAACTGCAACACATATTTGGAAACGCCAAAACATTGTGTGTTATAATATTTAAATTACACCGTATCTTGTTTGTTGTTTGTCGGTATTTCAATGGATTTTATTTATTTTAAACAGAACACTAAATGAAGCCCGTATTCCATTTATATTGAAATCTTGCTGTTAAAAGCAAACTTGTGAAATAAATCGAATGAAACACAGTTTAGAAAATGATAGTTGAACATCGCCGTTCAAATACCTGCTGGTATCATCTACTATGCAATACAGTGTGTACTATGATTATTGTTTTTGATAGGATTACCATCCGTACTCTTTAAGGAGTACAAGTATTCTTGACATCCAAAATATGTGTACACTTATTTTTTCTTAATTATCTAAACCTGTAATCTATTTTGGCCATTATTTATTGAACAGCATAGGTCACATTCGTAACTGCAATAAATCTTTTGTTTTAATCGTACAATATAATTTTTTGAAAAACAGAAAAGGATTAACAATAAAACAGTGATATTGGAGCATTTACAAAAGAAGATAATTGCAAGCATAATAGATAGTTGGTCGCTCTGGATCTACGCTATTTACTTAGGTATTTCAGGTATTTTTGGTTAACAAAAACTTAGTATTGCCTATTTGGAAATTTTGGGCACGTAAAGATGTTGAAAATTGTGTTGTGATTTTCTAAGTTAATTAGTAAATTAGCTTTAGCAACCAGTTGCAAAGAAAGCACCCCAGTTCAAAAGAACCAAATTTGATCGTGACACGCAATGAGAAATCATACAATTTTTAGAATATAAACAATGCATTTCTCATTAAACACTAACAATATTACGTTATTATGATATGTATATTTCGTATGTACCTACTCTTTTGTCACCTTATGGTTCTAGCAACTTTAGTTTTTGAGAAATCTTCCAACTTACGCTACCACAAAGATAGATAAGGGGAGAGACAGCACATCGGTACGAAGCGCCCAATAAGTAGAGATTCAATACAACTCTATTCACGTAATTTCCATAATGCTTGTTTACTAATGCACTTTTGTATTTTACCTCGACATTGCGAGTTTCATCAATATCGAAAATTGAACTTATGAAAAGACCTCTTGAGCAATGTGGAGTATAATTTGAATATTCTATATAACACATGGGCTGAAATGTCCCAGGCCTAACAAATAGATGGCGCTAGTTCTATTGCATTCACCGCTTTTTCAGTTAGTACTAACCTTCAAAAGACAGCTGTTAAAATTTCATGATATTCTATTCATTATTTTGTGAGTTATTGTGCTAAGAGTG
>VTPC01090985.1:19052-51560 GCA_011009095.1 Ignelater luminosus
TCTCGTTTATTATTTGTTAAATTCGTATAATCAACAAAACTCCTAATTTCAAATCTCTAATTTATCTAGTATTCTTAAACAAGTCCAGCTTTACAAAAGTCCTGTTAAGCTAAGATATTTCAATTCAGGTTTTCGCAAACAGTAATTAAAGTCAGTACATTTATTTCGAGTTCACAATCCTTTGCTACTTTTGTTAAGTGTTGAGTAACTTGAAATTTCTCTTGTATAAAAGACGAGAACTTTACAGCACTTACAAAGTAGTATACTTCCAGTTGTTGTACCGTTAATAAAGCCCCTTAGAAGCAATTTATGAATGCACTAAAAGCCTTACTATCGTCATTTAGAAATAATTTGTAGTAAAGCAAATTATTATTTGTAAAATATAATATTTATTTATTTCCGATATATAAAGAAATTATACATATTTTATTTGAAATTTAAATTGATATTTGTATAAAGCAAAACTGTTTCAATAAATAATCAAACGTGACTGGTTTGAAAATTATTTTGGTTTTCAAAGAAGAAAAATCGCTAACTTGTGAAATATTTATATTCACTCGTTAGTTGTTTCAATAAAATGGTCTTTGATATTTGGTTTTTTTCAGGTTATCTAAAAAGGTTTAAAGAAATATGAATACGAAATCTTTGAAAGCCATGCCAACATAAAAAAGTCTTAATCTTATTTTCCCTTTCGATCTTCTTAAAGGAAAATCTTTTGAAATTTTCTATTTTTCCTTTCTCTTTTAATATAAATGGTTTAACGTTTAAAATGCTTTTGTTAAAATAATTCTAGAAAAGTATATTTGACAAAAACGGTTATTAATATTAAATAACACTCAAGAAGTACAATCAACTCGTAAAGTAATGTCGCAAATTGTTTAATGTCTGAATTAATAATAATCCTTGCAATAGCATACTTATCAAATTTCTTTTAAGTTAAATATCTCTCTAGTGAATAATAACCAATATTTAAATTTTTAAATTTTCTGTGAATTCAACGTGTAGTATTTCTTTAATAATAAAATTATTAGTGTTCATATGTCAATCAACATATAACCTTGAAGAGAATCTGAGCAAGCTATTCAGCTAGGAAAAACAGAATCATTGTGATTTTCCTACTGCTGTTTAAATACCTTATCATACCTTCCTTATGTTTTTCCCATATTCCTATTATCTACAAAACTATTTGGTTTGAAAAAAACATCAGTCTTTAGCAAATATTTAGGAAGCCATGGATTATTTTGAAGAACCAACAGCAGCAAAAAGTTGACTTTCAGAATCTAACTAACTTCCTTTCGTTTATCATTTCCAAGATCCTAGTGATATCCTTCGGATTTTAAACACATAAATACTCTAATTCCAGTGCATCATTGAGAGGTGTTAGAGTTATTAGAATAATCAAGATTACGAAATTATAACTACATAGCTTAAACGGTTTATTTCAAAAATAATCACACATTTAGTACTTAGTGTGCATGCCTTTTTTACAGGAATTATGGTTTTTATCATTTCAAGATCAAGTTTGAGTAAGGATTTTGATGCGTTGAATCTTGATAGTAATATTTCTTTTCTTTTCTAACGATTACTTATAGATTCTCTATGAGATTCATATTGATATTGCCTAACTGTAGTAGAGTTTTGGTACTGTTTTGGTTTTATATAACAATGCACCATCTTGCATCAAGATGAAATTTTGACTAGAAAACTTTTAACTATTTTTTGCAGAGATTCTGCAATGTAGAAACCTTCTGTACCTTGAGCAGTTACGATCACCTGGGTAGGATGGTTTAGAGTGAACTTTTCAGATGCACTTTTTCATACAACTTGCTGCTTTCTTCAGATATATATCAAATATGGGTTCATAAAAAAAAGTTACTTGTTTTATAAGTAGTTCAGGTTCGAAAGTCCGATTGCTCTTGTGGTAGACCATTCCATTTCTAAATGCTCAAGAATAAAAGAGAGGAGAAAAAAGACAAGAAACAATTGTTTCTTCGTGACCTTTGACAACTGTTTTACTATAGTAGATGTGATTTTAGCCATGTCCCTTGGGCGGCGCGGCGTGGAGAGAACTTTCGACGAATAGATGAGTCGCAAACATTTGCTCATACAGCTCCAAACCCTTCCTTAAGTCGTCGTTGTTTTTCTTTACAAGTTGCATAAGTCTACTTTCACTTCTTGAATAAATTTATTCTCGCGACTACATTTTTCTCCCTGAGAAGGAGTACAGTCATATCCACGAATCAACATCTTCTTTGAATTGTGTATCGTTGTGGGTATCTTTTTTTTTAAGAAGGCACTTAATTAAAACCGATGTCCTTGGAGAAGGATCACTTGTCTCTGCCATTATGATAGAAGTTTTGCAAACCACAGAAAAACACATCCAAAAACAAAACATGTAGGTATTGTGAAAAAAGGGTTCCTTTTTCAAAACAACCCAAAAACAATGACATTAGGTATGTTTTAAGACAATCCAACGAACATACTTCTATATGCAATGTTGTCAATATGATACATTAATGAGAAACATCATATCAAATGATTGTAAATGATCTTAGTCAAAACAAGCAAAATTGGCAATATTTTAAAGTACAACCTTCCTGCTTAGGACACTAAAGATGACTGTGGATACTGACGTATTTACCTTTGGTAGTGCAACTAATACTGTCCTATCTATTGTTAGATATTTAATGACTAGAACTTCAACGCGCCTAGAAGATTATTAGTGAACTACTCAACAAAAGGGACCGCAGCGCAGATGTATCATTTCTGTTTAGTTTAACACCCATATGAATGATATCAGTCAAGACTCAGCCCCCAAATAGAAGTTTCGTCAAACGAAACCTTCGTAGTTGATTTTAATGTTATAAAGTATGGTTTGGATAAAAACAATAAAATAGGCAGCAGCTGAATGGACTACCATTGATAGCAGATGCACCAAGCCGGTATACGGTTTTTAGGTTTGGTAGATTTGATATCCGTCACAAAGTATTTAATTGGCTGTTATTCAGCTTATCTACGCTAAGCACTTTATAGATCCAAATTGCTTCTGTACTACTTTTGAACTTGGTTTTTGAAAATTTTCAACCGAATGCTTTTGAAGATCTGAAACAGTTGTATTTATTGATAACTCACTGAAAAGATTATTCCTAAATTTTGATTGCAGTCAAGGTTCTACCTTTTCCATAATTCTTTACCTTTTAGAAGTTTCTAGACATGCATTCGATGCATAACAGATAGGAATATTTCAAGATAATTATATCTAAGCGTGTTCAACTGGTTGATGATTGATCGTTCGAATACCATACTATGCAAAGACGCAAAGATTTAAGATATACATACATACATACATACCTTTTATGACGACAGGTTATGTAAACATCATTTACTGATGTCAATAGGTTTACTAAAGATCTGAAATTGAAGCACACGTTACCAGTGTGTATCGTATGTAGTCGATGCAAGCAAGAAGGAAATCTAGACACTTTGATAATAATAGACATGAATTACTAATATTTTGATTTAAAACTGCAATTTATATACATACTTGTTTTTTACTATTTCATTGACTTTTTATATCGCAGGAATTTGTACTGATAACCAAAGATTAAAATTCTGCAACGAAAGTTTTTTATCCCTTATTAGTTATTGACAATATTTTCTTGGGTCACTTCCATTTAAATTTGCTTTCTGCATAATTAATTAATAATACCTGATATGCAATTTTGATGCAACTTTTATTGTGCACTTAACTAAGCTAGATGATGTCACTGTTATTGATTCAAAATTCTTTTAAAAATTGTTAAGAAAAGTCTTGATTAATTTTTCTTTCCATCAAATAGGTATCTTACATATTATGTAGATCATGGTACTAATAAATAAAACGGATTGTGACTAGGTTGCGCTGCATGAATTTTATTTATGGTTTGGATCTAGAACGGAATGTAGATTGGGTTGCATATAATTAGGAGCACATTATTAAGACAATTTTACTTTTTGTATAATATAATTAACAGAAAGGTATACCAAACACACAGGTATGAGGAAATATAATTTCTCTAGCGAAATGTAATATTTCCATTTTAACAGAAACCATGAATCATTCAAATTAATAGTTCAGTCAATCCCTGTAATTCCTGAATAATTCGTCACAGCGGTTAATTTGCTGGACACGCTTGGATAGATAAATGCTACTCTGACATTTGCAAATTACATTTTGTTATTGTCTACATAAAATCCTCAATTTAGTAAAGAATAAATTACTTTTTCTTTTATAAATATTATAAATTGCAGTTTTTTTTTCGTAGTAATAGGAGCGGAAATTTTCCTTTTTTCTAGAAAACCATCGTGATTAAAAGCGGGCTGATGATCAAGCAACCTTTGAAAAGTGTGTTACAACATAATTTCTTTTATGAAAAATTACACAGCATAAACACATTTATTTTAGAAAAAAGATTATCTGCGGACACGTAAGATAATTTATAGTGGTTTTCATAGTGTGGTTAAACATCAAACGCTATAAATATTAACTGAAATAATAACGACGCGACGCTTAATATAAATAACACAAAAAAATAATAGAATCGCATCAATATCATTGTGTTTACTGTCAAAACATTTTCATCTAACTGAAATATGAAATTCTAGATTTAGATTGAATATAACTCATGATATAAAACAGTTTGAAATAGACTAACATTGAATGGTTTCTGAATTCATTAGTTATTCCTATTATACATATGAGTGTAAATCAATTACATGCTAATGTTACTACATAGTACGTATTGAATAAATAAATCAACTAACACGTGTTACATATTCGGTGTCTAATAAAGTAATAAATTTCAACCCTCTATATACAGGGTATATTCCAAACAATTCTACATATTTAAGGATAGTTTGTTGAATATGAGGACAATAATTTACCAAAGCGTTGCTGTTTAAGAATCACAGATCTGTACTTACCAATTGATGTAAATATTAAAAATTACAGTCAACAGTAATGGCTGCTTAAAAAATACATCTACCTGCTGGCAAACTAGCTTCACGTCCTTGTTGTGGTTTCAGCTGTTCAGTATTATGCAATAACAACTGAAATAAACAAACAGGTTTGGGTTCTGAAATGTATACGCTATACAGAAGACGCGATACGTATAACCCCAGTACAGTCAATGAAAACAGTTGCATGCAAACGCTAAATATCATACGTACAAAACATGTGCTTTGATGCATCTTGGCGTTTTGTATTTGTTGTGCTCCAAATGTTAATTTTGCATATTGTAAGTTCCATATGGCGTAGCTACACTATTTGCTTCCACAACGAATTTCACTTTACATTGATTACTGCATCTTGGCGGAAGTGAATATGACTCCCTTAAAAGAGTTCATGAGAGATCTCACTCTGTAATATAATACTTCTAATATTTAGCTCACTTATTGACAACCTGCAGATTTAACTAGACAAAATCAGTGTGGTTCCATGTTTGAAACGTTTTTAGTCCTAATAAGAATATGTAAAAGTGACTAAGGTAATCTTTCGAAGAGCAAAGCGCCTTCAGGTTCGAGAATTTTTACTTTTCTTGTTGTAGTTTCTGCAGTATTATACAGAATGTGACAAAAACACAAGACGCTACTTACAGAACGCACACACCATTTCTAAGATACAAGGATGTCAAAGTTTAACGTAAATATATACCTTGAAAATGAAGAGTATATTAAGCCATGCAATACGATATACGAGGGTTGCTATTTATATTTCTGGCCTTGGCAACACTGACTGTTTCCAGGCGTCAGCTGACATTTCCGGTGAAAACTTTACATTGTTGAACATAACCTCAACCACAACAGTTTGTCATTTGAGTGCGATTAGTGTTGTTTGCAGTTAATTGAAAATGCATTCCCTAGTAAAAAATGGAATTGACCCGTGAACACTTTCGTGCAATTATTTTTCATAACTTTCGACGTGGATTATCACGACAAGAGTGCATCAATGAACTTAATACATTATATAGCGATGGAGCTCCATCCTACAGTATTGTAAAAAACTGGTATAATGAATTCAAACGTGGCTGATGTTCACTCCAGAACGAAATCCGTGAAGGCCGTCCAAAATCTGTCGTTGTGCCTGAAAACATCGATGCTATGTGTGAACTGATTAAACAAGATCGTCATGTAACATACCGAGAGATTGAGGCATCTTTGGGCATTAGTATGACTAGCATCAACAAGATATTACATCATCATTTGGCCGTAAAATAAATTTGTTCCCGTTGGATCCCGCATAACCTGACCAATGCTCAAAAGAAGGCTCGCGTCGACTGGTGCATTGAAATGTTGAAAAAATTTGCGAAAGGTGCATCAAAGGCTGTGTATAACATCTGCACAGGTGACGAATCATGGATCTACGCATATGACCCCGAAACAAAACAGCAATCAACTGTGTTGGTCTTTCAAGACGAGCCAAATCCAACAAAAGTTCTTCGCGAAAGAAGCACATCGAAGCAAATGGTTGCCTGTTTCTTTGGAATTACCGGTCATGTGGCAACAGTGGCGTTAGAGCAACGTAAGACGGTCAACTCTGAATGGTACACAACCATTTGTTTGCCAGAAGTCATTGGAGAAATTCGAAAAATTCAAAGAAGAGGCGAATCATTCTTCATCATGACAATGCAAGCTCTCACACCGCTGCTCAAACAATTGAACATTTAACCAGTCAGAAGGTCGAGTTGATGGGCCATCCACCATACAGCCCTGATTTGGCACCCAATGACTTCTTTTTATTCCTACATCAAAAACAAACTGCGTGGTCAACGATTTTCAACATCAGAAGAAACCGTTTTTTGTTTCAAAAAGCATATTTTGGAGCTGCCTCAAACAGAGTGGAAAAAGTGTTTCGAAAATTGGTTCAAACTCATGGAAAAGTGTATCAATCTTAATGGAGAATATTTTGAAAAACAATAAAACTAGTTTCGATCATAAATACTTGTTTTTTCATTGTTAGGCCAGAAAGATAAATAGCAACCCTCGTATTTGCTACAAGATTGCTTCTTTCAAAGTTTGAATACCTTTTTTGTTTGGTTAAAATCAGGTCTGCTTCGTGCATTCGCAATAAAGGGCAATCTTCCCTTAAACAAGACTAGTTTACTTAATTTCCTTGTACAGTACTGGCGCAGAGCAGACTACGAGAGGGGTAGGAGTAACTCTTATGTTCTCCCTGATGCGTTGCTGTCTTGCAAAGATAGACAAACTTGGGTTCCGGGGCCGAATTGACTCGTATAGAGGCACATTTATCAACAAAAGTTTAGTTTTGATGTTTGACCCATAAAATATGCAAATGTGTTTTGCCGTAGTACAAGCCAATTTGGCCCCCGAAATCCAATTTTGCCCACTCTTGATGATGAATGTGTAAACGCTTCCGTTGCATTAATAATTACTTGAGAAATCGCAACTATTTTGCAGTGTGGTAGTACCCTAGTGAGAATCCAGACTTATTGATGGAGGTTATGGATCAAGAGATTGCTTTGTTATTTTTGAATTTAACATATTAAACGTCTCTACCTAATTCGACCTAACTACCACACATATCTTTTAAAAGTATAAACGCGCCACTGACTCTAGAAACTGACAGTACATATTTAAATATTACAGTGTTCTGTGAGAATAGTGAAAGTTTAATCAGAGAACCCGACAAACTTGGTTTACGATTACCGGCTTGAGGTTTGATCCTCAGGAGTAGTAATTAAAAGTTCACTGAAAACTAGGATGTATAATTCAGCAGGCCGCCTTATTATGGAAACTATGTCTATAGTTTCAGATACTGTCCCAGTTCAATTCCAGAAATATCGTTTCAGTACTATACTGTTAGTTGATTCTCAGCCTTGATTAAGTAAGTCACGAGAATTTACTTTACTTATGATTAGTAGGTATACCTTGGAAAATATAAATTCTCTTTTTCTATCACTGCAGATTTATATTCAAAAGCTTAGCATTAGCATAAGAAGTTTTTCTTTTTGTTGCCGTTTGTAATTCTGACTTTTTCGTACCATTGCGTGCAAAACAAGTAGCCTGTTATGAAATATTGATATAATACGTAATTATTACTAGTTTAATAATTGCATGTAAGACTTCTTATTGTTGTATATTTTAAAGATTTTATTTTTTTATGGATTCAAAACTCAAAGCTGCAATATATTAGAATTGCATTTCCGAAAGATTTTTGATATTTGCCAGTGCTGAGCTTTGGGTTCGTTAAAGAAAGTTCATGTAGAATCGCGTTAGTTAAAATAAATATTTACTAAGCATTGTAATTTAATTTTGAATGGTTGCAATGCACCCATAGAGCGTTCATCATGTTTGCTTTTGCAACTGACAGCGGTGGTAAACCTAAGGGGAAACTGCAGATCGGTCCATTATTATGGACGTTTCGTACGAAATAGATCAACTCAGACAATGCCTATCTCTATGCTTCTCAATTATATCATTTTCAGAGATGCCATGCTTCGTTTTCCAAATCAAGTTCTAATCAACTACCAGAATCATAGGCGCATCATCTAAGATACAAAGGTGAAAATAAAGACAGACATCCATCATCTAGGAGTCTAATCTGTCAAAAGTGAGAATCAATCTCACAGACCTACCAGAGGTCTTTACTAACCAAGCAGATTTGCTGCACAAATTTATTCATCTGAAATAATAAAAAATGACTCGACATTGAATGGAAAAATAATAAGTGTCTAAAAAGTGTTTTGGTCTTTAACAGCTATGAATTATATTTAATAAAGTCGTTTGTCCTCTAACCTCAAAACATCATATAAAATAAAAACTGTTCTGTTAACTTGGGTGCCCATTAAAGATAACTTAAACAAAACCAACAGAATTTCAATTTGTAATAAAAGTGTTATTTAGAAAATCACAAATATTGTGTTCCAAGAGTTTTCTTAACAAAGGGCTAATACATTTTTCAAGCCTGTTATTATTTTTACTGCCTGGGTTTTCTGCGCACTTATCTAGCCCCGGTATCTCTAAGGATCAGTAAACCTGCAAGAGCTCAAAGTTTCAAGAAAGTTGGGAGTTCTGTAAGAACTTGGAGGATTGGAATAATTTAGGATCTTACAAAGATCGGAAGCCTGGAAGAATCTAAAAGTCTACAAAAACTGGAAATGGCCTGGCAATAATTCAGAACTTTGCATAACATAACAACTCGGAAAGATAAAAGAATCTAGAAATGAAGCTATATAAGGACCACGCAATAAAACATCGAGATCTGCAAAATAAGGCGTTGTTAGAAGAAAGAAATGCATAAAATGATATATTTGATGACCTTTTAAGAAAGGTTTTGTGAACTCATAATTAAGTCCCAAGACGGAAAGTCGAAGTTATAGAACTATAGATTTATGGAAATTTTGAAACAACCAGGCCTAACGGTTGTTCACTTGCTCGTTTATGCGAATAGATTCTTTTGACCTGGATAAGATCTATTGGAGATCATTCGATGACTGTCCCATCATGACTTTACAAAATTTATATAGGACATTCTCCATCTTGGTCTGTCATGTAATGGTAAAAAGGTCTCTTTGATGTTCAGTGCTTGACTCTGTAAGTCTACAACGGATCAAAAAATTCTAATTTGTTATGTCATGGGACATAAATATACCCAGTAGTCCCTCTACTGGGTGTATTTTGAAGAAACATTTATTAAAATTTATTAGAACACGGAAAACATTTTGCAACTAGAGGCAGTCAAAAGTCTAGTGCTGCCGGTCCGGTGCATAATTTTGATTTCTACATTTGGTCAGATTTAATTTCAAGATTTAATATAATTAATGGATATTCGTAATGTGTTACTTCGTATTCTTTTCCTACAAAAACTATTTCTTTATCGTATTGAAAATGACTTACTATAGTTAGAAACCAATAAAACTTTTGCTTTTGTAATTACAGTTTATGAATTTTTGATTGAGTAAATATTTTGTATCACCTTGAGAAACGATAAAATACACAAACAAACTAATATAAACCAAACATGATGATAACTAAAGGGTGTTAACTGTGTCATGCTCGAGTACCTAACGAAAGTAATTTAACACGCTATTATTATGTTTAGATTGGGTTTTAAGGGTTTGCCCGACCTCTTTATTAGAAATTGCTAAGACACGCTCCTGAATATATTATGAAATCCATTTAGAAACAAATAAAAAATGATTATTGCATTAACTTAATTAAAAATATTGGTAATTAACATCTTATTTATTAAGAAGGAATTCGTAACAAAAACAGAAAAATTTACTAAATAACAAAAAAGTCGTAAAATTTGACGCTAAGTAAAACAGATGCTTTGAAGAATCCTGAGGGAATTTTAGCGAAGTCGGAGACATTAGGGTAGAGAAGTGTAAAAAATCACCTCGAACTGGTTGTTCAATTTCATGCAGCTCGCGTACACATTCTGTTCACTTCGGTTAACTCTGCTGAAACTATAATGCGTGAGAATACGGAAATGACGACAAAAAGAAGGGAGAAAGTACTATAAACATTTCGATCGAAATGTTCAAACGTGTTAAAGTGGTGGAGAATAAACTTTTCTTCTGTTTTGACAACCAATCAAAAAAATTTTAAGTAAAGTGGTTTACTTTCTGTAAGAATAAAATATAGTCCATGTATTGAATTACACAGTAATTTTTTCATTGTAGATAGTAGTATCTGACTGTATATAAATTGTGAGTTTCTGGGACAAGACATTCAAGAACATTAAAGATATGAAAGATAAATAAGAAAGGATGCAGGTAACACACATTTTGTTCCTTTTGGCACTTTTGAAAATAGGAGATTACGTAGTGCTTTTGAATAAAAAATGTTCAAAATGATTTTCACAAGAATGCTTTCGTCGACCGTTATAAGAATTTAGTAAAATTTATGTGAAAAACCATAAATCCTTTCTACTTAATAAAATGCTCTTAGAAGTCTAGAACATAAATTGTTGTTTTTAGTGGTACCTACTAAATTTTCGGTAGTAATTATTCCATAAGATTTTACTGCAAACAATTAATAATCGTCATTAAACTAAAATACTTTTTTAAATTACTCTAAACACGTTTTTAGCTATAACTGCGGTGATAACTAGCAAGTGATTGTTCTGAATTTATTAATCTGTTATTCATTTATTGTGTAAATAAAACTGCATATTTCCCTATTGTTTATTTATTTATTTTTTGTAATATTGTATTACGCTATATACATCTACATGATGTAACCCACTTCTGTTTGCAAAATGCATCCAGGAACCCAAAGATCTTAAAGTAAGGAGTATCTTTTGTGATTGATTATAATTACTAATTTTATATTTGAATTAGTCTGTTTACTAACTTTTAACGTGAATGATGCATGTGTTATTTTTTCGTACAGATTTCAAGACTGTAACGGTTCGTTACTCGTCGCCATAAAATTATTTAAATTTCTTAAAACCCCGCTAAGATTTCATTATTTTAAGTTGAAATGAGAGTGTCATAAAATAATGTGGATGCATACTCTCGACTTATTTAAGTTAATTTCCATAATTTATTGTTGAATTTAAAATTTGATTTGTTCATTTATTAAATGGAATTAGGAATTCTATATTTTTAAGTTTTTCTTATTTAAAATCATCCTTTGTAGGAAAATGCGAATTTTGTTGTCCTCGGGGATTCCCCGAATGAAGTGCCCTTCAAAGTCCAATTTTAACATTTTTTTTGAATATTTGTTATTCTCCAGTATAAAAACTTTATTTGTGTTTGATAATTCCTTGGAAATTCTAATTTAATTTAAAAAAGCCAAACATTGATCCTGGATCGTTGATTTGTATAGTTTGGATACTCCCACATTTTGAAATTTGGCGAACGGGTAAACACTTTTCTTAGGCGTGGTCCTTCCGGTTTCATCTGGGAGAAGGGGATTACAAAAGAAGTTGCGGAATCAACAGGTTGGTTGCCATATTGGTGGTACTAATTTTGCAATCAAAATTAGATTTCTTCAGCGGAGTCTGAATAAATATTGTGTTAGCTAGTTTCTTCGAGTGTTGTGAATTTTTATTTTAGCCTTTGAATTCTGTTATGGTTGTTTATGACCTGGAAAAACCGAGATTACTAAATATTCCCCAAATGCATTCGTTGTAGGGGTGGATTCACTAATGGTTTTCGAAGTTGCTTCAAGTGAAAATCCTGTCGTTTACCATAAAAAAACCAGAATAATTTGAATTTCCTATTAATCTGGGCTAGAAATTCAACAGAGGTAATATCGTTCATAATCTCACAAAGGTGTGGTATTTGTTTATTGATAATTTGGTTGCTATTATTGATGTTTATTTGTTTGTTAACCTAGTTGTTAATTAAACTAGGGTGACGTCACATCTATTTAGTGAAGATTATTTAAAATTAAAAAGGTTTTTCACTCGTGTTGAAGAGTGGCCGTCCCTTTTTATTCGTTTTTGTGTTGTTTCTGTTTTTGCGATAAGCATATTGATTAAATAAAACTGTATATTATTGTTTGTGTCTTATATCTTATTGATAAACACCACGTCTGTTTTGGGATTTTAGTTTTTCTTCAAATTTAACCAAAAAAACTCTGGCGTCCAACACACTTAGATCATCGATAAGTTGTCTATTGTTATTGTTAGTGTTTTTGTTGGATTCAAGATAGAAAGTTAATAACAGACCTGTGGTTTATCATAGTGTTGGTAGATTCCAATTTAATTTTAAAACTATCTGACACCCACGATCCAAAGTGAGATGAATCATCATTAGCCGGATTGTTTCTAATAAGTATTTAAGTTATTTGGTGAATAACTTTTTAATTAGAAATAACTTTTTTTTTAACTACTGTTACAAGGCTACCACCTAAGTACTTAGATATATTCTTAGTACATGTTGCATTTTATATTCTAAGTTACAGTAAACTTTATTTTAGGAACAAGATAGAGATTCAAACAAATTTTCGATCTTAAATAGATTCGACATTTGAATTTATAGGTACAGGTTATAATTTGAGAAAAGTAAGTATGTCAATGTATTTTAACATTGCTAACAACGAATAATGGTGAATTTCAAAAAGCTGAAAAAGTCTATAAAGTTAAAAAATAACAGATCCAAGCAATCAGTAAAATCTCTTCCAGTCTGACGCAGAAAATCTATAAAATTACCCTCAAACACTGAGGTAGGGTTTTTCTATCAATGAATGGATATTAATTTAAACTGTCTTCTTTTGACTTGGCTATTTCTGCTGAAAAAGGTAGAACTTTTGTTTCTTAGTTAAGTTAAAGAAATTAGAAATTGAATCTCTAATCAAATTACAAAATCCTTGACTACACTATTGTATCCAAGCTCATATATTCCAGATTTGCAAACTTTCCAAAAACAGAGCGAGCGATGTTAATGATACCCATGACATGGTTATCGCAGACCAAAGGGTAGTTACACACTCCATAAATAATAGGAATCTATTTATAAGAGTAGAAGACATTTTTGCTAAATGTTCTTGGTCTTCAAGAAACTTCGAGAAGCAATCTATACCTTGTTTTTTGTTGTTAAAAATCTTTACAAGTTTCGGACATGATTTAAGTATTGAAATTGAATATTTGCAAGTATAACTTCTGTTCCTTGCTTGAGCTTTTCATCTTGAGAGAACATTTGACAAAAAGCGTTAAGTTCTTCATAAGAATATTTTAGCAAGGCAGTCTTTTAGAGTATATGAATCCATAAAATGAAAGTTAGGTTAAGATTGTAAGACAATACATACTTCAAATCAAGACTATTGTCCCTGTTGATGATATTTTTACAGTCAACTTAGCTTAATATGTAGTTGCACCTTGAACCGGTCCTGTTTCCTCTTATATAACACATTGGTATATATTTCAAATTTTAGAAAGTCTTTTACGTGATTGCACCTGTTGATCAAACTTCTTAGAAAAATTTTATTATGTAAAATACAGCGATAGATTCGCAAACCCATTGACATAACATTGGAACCAGAATATCATTGCCTCATATTTTCTAATAATCACATTATATAAATGAAAAATTAATGAAGCACAATCAAGATAGCTCTTATTGTTAGATTATTATTAAGATAATTAATGAAATTTGATTCTGAATTACGATGTCTCGAACTTGCTTTATTATTACTTTAAGAACAAACTGTTAGTCTAACTAACTATAATTAAGAGGATTGTATTTCACCGTTACGGGTTCCTGAAGAACTTTCCGATATTATTAGGAAATATCCAATTTACTTCAGAAGACATTCTAATTACGTAAATTAAAAATCTCTGCTGTAACATGGTTTCTGAATCAATATTTCATTTCTTTTAAGATGTGCCTTTTACAAAGAAATTGTACACGAAGCGTATAAAAAGAAGTTCCTTTCAAAAAAATTAGTTCCTGCTACATTCCTAAGTGAAATGTTAGAAAAAAGTAACCTGGTGTACTGAAAGTATGTATAAAGGCAGAATCATAAAAAAGATTTCATAAATGCTAAACCATACTTTTATAATAGACTTAATACAGTGTGCATTATTATAAGCATCTACTAAAAGAGCATTGTTTGTTTATTTCTTTATTATTTAATTTAGAGATTTCATTTTTCACTTCATTCTCTTTGGTGTCCATTTCTGTTTGTTTTATATCAAAATAAATTTCTTGTAAACATCTAAATTTTGATTTACCTTAGCATGATTCGATTATTAATAGGTAACAGCCAGTGAAGGTCATAGACCTTTTCTCAGGGAATCTTCTCTGTATAGAAAGCTCCGCAAGAAGTAAGAAAACATCCAAGTAGTTGGAGTTCAGATAGGCATGCCCTAATTATAAAATTTAGTTATGGGTGGAATTCAAATGTGATGAACGCTGAAAGATACGGTGATAATGTTTTATTGAGTAGATCTTTGCCTAAATTGCTAATGACCCTAAGGTCGATTCGAATGATCAAAAGTGCAACAACTTTATTGCTTCTGTTGTTGCGTTCTAGTTAAGATTATTTGTGTAAATTGTTAATAGTTAAAGTTTGGGGGCATTTCGCTCGAAGTTCGTTGTACGGATGAAACCATTTTAGTAGATACTCGCTATCGAATTTTGCTTACAAGAAGATTATTTGAAGTATCTAATTTATGCCCGTCAGTACAAGCCAAATATTGGATTTACGCAGTAAGTTCATGACGCGTCCTAGGTTGTTTTAGCACAAGTGAATTCAAGTGATGCATTTAGGCTTAGGCCCGCCAAGCTCGGGTCTAAGGCGGCAAGATTTAAGGAGCACCAAAATTTGAGGCACCGCAAGATTCAAAAGACGACAAAATTTGAGAGAAAATAAAAATTCGAAATTTATGGAATTTCCAGGTGACTGAAAAAATTCTAGAAATATTATTTTTACCATCGGAGAATTATACCTTAGCATGGTTAAGTATCTAATTATTGAAAGAAAAAAAATATTAATTGACCAATTGAAAATTTTGAGAATTACTAAAATATAAAAAAATTGAATAGATTTTTCTTACCTCTTTTTGCTTTTTATATTTTTATTATTATACAGGGTGTCCCATAAATGCCGATAAAGCTTTAGATAGCAGCCTCCCTCAACCTCTTAAGATGCCAAAATTGAAAACGCAAATATTCCAACGTACTTAGATTTGTCACACGAACCAAAAAAAAAGGATATCTAAACTTGGTACCGCTGCTGCAGGCAAATACAAAATTATTCGAATACAGGAACCAAACTATCGCAAGAAATTAACGATTTATTAATTTTATTCCAGTGATAATGGATCATAAAACTTGAAAAAATTGCTGGCAACTAATTTCATCGGATTTATCAGTACACCCAAGACTTGCATGTTTGTCATATCTATTTTTTGGTAATAATTCAATTTTTAACATCTACAAAAAGAGAAATATAACAGTTCTGTGCTTTATCAAGGGAGTTGTTGTTTCAATATATTTATTTGTCGAATTCGTAATGGCTTTATTTGGATTCGATTCTTTGGTTTCTGTTTACTTAGTGCTAAAGATGTTAAATTCTGACCACTTGTACAAGAAAACTAAGCTAAGGAGAAATTTTTTTGCAGATTTGCAATGAACACTCATTGAAAAAGATGTTTACCTGAAGCTTTATTGGCATTTACGGGACACCCTCTATATTTTATATACACCTTTAAAAAACAAAAAGAGCGCCATATCAAAATAGGCCTAGGACGCAATTAAACCTGAATCCGCTTCTAGAGGTCGCCCAGTGGTTTATTTGTTTATTCAGCCAAGTGTGACTGTTTCAGGATTTATTAGATTCGATAACCTGGATGGTTTGGTCATCAAACTCGTAATGCGAACCTGAAGATTTGTAAACCTTACGTCGGTCGCCTTCAAAGCGAGTTCAGACTTTTGCTGAAGTACGAATTCCATTCTTTGTTTGGAAGGTAAGACCTAAATTAATTTGTTATCTCAGCTGTAAGTAAATTTGGATATTGTTCAACCAGCCTTTAAGGCAATGTTTTAGATTGGATATAAAAAAGGGTTCATTGTGCGAACCGTTGGAGCAATAGATTGTATTTTTTATTAGGGATTTGCAGTAACATTAAAGCGCATAAATTAAAACAGGTAACGAAGCGACGAGAGACAATCCAAAGTCACCGCTCTACCTTTTGCTAAACAAGTTTAATTATTTATTTACAGCTGTTTCAAATAGTTGATACTTTCGAGGAATCTTATGTTGTGATATGTTTAAACTATAATATATATCAGTTTAGAAAGACCGATAAGTTAGACAGAGCTCTTTCCTTTTATGCAATTACAGAACTTGTTTATTGTGGGTAGTCGTTTGTTTATTTGGATCCGTTTTTCTTTTATCAGTTTTGTTTACTTAATTTCCATACATAAAAGAGTCTGCTCGTTTTACTTATTTTGTAAATTAGCTTAGGAACTGATGCAAATTTTAAGGTGTTCGCCCGTATAGTGGGCTTATGACAAGACTTTACTATTGGCGTTATTGGCGTTATTGGCGCTTGTGATTTCTACTCAGTTCCATACTTTCTTCTTCTGTTAATAAGTGACCCACGGAATACACCGTCGAACCACCCCGATCTCCAACCAGCCAAGTTAGCAAATAATTTTAATTACCAAATGCCATCTTGGGTGACTAATTACCATTTGTTCCGGTACAAACAAAATTTTGTTTTCTTTTTTTGTAGAATTCTCTGATATTAATCTCAAGAGTCAAGACTATCAAGCTTAAGCTTAGAGCAGAAGATTAGAAAATAAAGCAGAACATTTGAATTTTAGCTTAATAACAATAACTTAAAATAAACTAAATATGTGACTATCAAATCAAATGAAAAGATTTACAAAAAAAAACTTTTTTGGGCCTTCTTTTCCATTCCAAACCTAATTGGTCATTAAAAGCACTTATTTGCAATTGTTTTTTATTTTACATTCTGAAAGTGTTAGGTGTATTTCATGAATAATAAATAATTTTTTGGGTATACATTGTCTTAAAAACCCAAGTTAACAATTTTCTGTGTTTTGTATACAACCCCACTGATCAAATAATTTAAAGTCTCTAAGCGCTTCTTAACTTTTTTCTTGGGGTGTGAAATACTCCCTAAGGAAATGTATCTTGTTAACTTGTTGGGATTTATTTCAACCTAGACCCTTTAACGCTACCTATTAAAGTATAAAACGCAGATACTTCATTAGGTTTATAATAAATTATTCTGATTGTCCACGACTCATTAAAAATTAATAAATATGGTAACCTTCAAAGATATACTGTAGAAGCTTGATCATTCTATATAAAATGGACTGAAGCCTTTTGTGTTAATCGATTTTTCAGTTAATGCGGAGTTAATAGCATGAGATTATACATAGAAATGAGGTCGTATTTAGGTTATCCGAATTATTATTATTAAGAATTGTTTCGGTTAACAGCGCAAAATTAAATCTTGATTAGGTATTTCAGATAAGGCTAACTGTATTTATTCTTAGCTTTTTAATTATTTAAAGAAAATTTTATTAAATAATTATATAATAAAGATTTATAGTAACGACGTATATTGATAATGATACACAGCACTGTACTTCTATCGAAATTATTTGTTATAAAAGAATTCCATGTCAGAAGCTAATCGTAACTACATCTTTTTGTTTTATTAATGTCTTGTAATTATGATTGAAGCGACTGATTTCATGCACGAAACACAGACATATAGAATGTTTATTTTTAGATGAGTTCATAAGATTTCAAACTAAAATTACATCAGTTCTTTCATATCATCAGACAGAATTATACGATTTGCGCCTTGTTTGTAATTTCTTTCCATTTTATTCCTTTCCCAAGAAACATAATAAAAACATCACAAATAATCAATTAAGAATTCTAGACCTAAAATTACTTCACTCGTACAAACCATATCGACAAGAAACGTGCGCACACGTACACGCACGATACATCATAGTTTTCCTTTCAAAAGTAGGAAACTCGTGACATTTTACACGGCGGCAATGTTTTAAGTTGACGTCAAAGCGGCAGCAACGGTGGATTTCTTCGATAATTTTAGGTCTAAAAATAAAACGGGGATGAAAACACAGGGTAAATATCGCGTCCTTATCGTGATCGCATGCGACTAGAAGCCGTACAGTATTGGCCAAACATAAAAAGTCATTGAGCTCAGTTCGCAAATTAAAAGCTGCTGGAAGGAACGACTAAGTTTCATTCGAAAACTCGTCCTGTTTCCTCCAGAAAATAAAGCTACTCTTCTTGGTCTCCCGGGGGCTACCTTTCTTTCATCCCTCCGTAAATTCTTTAGTACCGTAATCACAATTCTATTACTGTAGTTGTCGAAGAGAAGAGTGGCATTTGAAAATTGTTATCTTCAATCTCGTTTATGATAAATTTTTAATAAAAAATTTAAATTATTTTCATACTCATATTCAAGGAATCACGAATTAATACTTTTTTCATTTCAAGAACACGCAAGGAGGTGAACTTTATAGTCTTCTGATAAAGCTCTTTAGATTGATCACGATATTTTAATACTTTTATTTAGTTAAAGCAGTGACGTACTCTAACTTGTTTAATGGGGTACACAGGTAAAACAACGCAATTATCAATAAATAATCAATTTTAATAGCCTTTAGTCTATGGAATTTATTAATATTTAACATAAAAAAGGTATTATCATTTTTGATGTATTTCTGTATATTTACAATCAAATGCAAAACTGTACTAGATCGCTTTCGATGAGGCTATTACTGACGTATTACAGAGTATGAGCCCAGAAAGGTTATAGGCCTTATAAGCGGTCATTAGCAGCGCGTGATATTTCTTTGTTGGAAGGACCAGATCAAAGATGAAAAATAAAAAAAGTGAAATTAGCTCCTTAATAAAAAAGATAGAAACGTTTTCAAAATTAGGAAGACTGCACCTAATTGCCAAAATGACAAACACAGCTTGTAAGGAAGAAAAAATTAATTTCATATGCATTATGTTTTCGGATATATATATGTTACGCCGAATTTACGGAAATGCCTAATACACGTATTGCGCAATATTTGGCCTAGTTCATGAAATCGGTAATGTCCTTGCTTATTCCGTGAAAATATACAAAGTATTGCTTATTATACGAATTCGGCAAATAATTCTTTGCTTTTTACGCGCATTGAGCACAATCCAGAATTAAAGGTTATGTTTGTTTTTTAGTCATGTTTTAGTGCGCTGAGATAAACGTTGATAGTGTGTTTTTGTTCTGTTTTCTTTTAAAAAATGTATAATATGGCTCAAATAGCAATAATAGATAATAAGAAAACTGTGTGATGGACTGAGGATTATGAAAATGAAGTAATACAGATTTTAAAGGCAATACATAAGAAGCAACTCAATATTAATAAAAATCGTCAATTTTATCACATCAAAAGTTCGTTTAATTTAACAAACCTAGCAGGAGTAACAAAAGTATGCCGTATTAAAGATAACAGGATTATGACAACTAGAATCACGAAATTAACGTTATTCGAGATTTGCACGTAGCTTGTGGTCATAAGGGGGAGAAGAAGACGTATAAAAAAGTGGCAGAACATTATGCAAATATTCCGATGTCTATGATTAAAAGATATATAGAGCAGTGCGAACGTTGTACAAAGAAAAGTAAGAAAATTACACAAGCTGGTATTGTAGTTCGTCCAATAATTACCCAGAATTTGAACCAAAGAGCACAGATGGATTTAATTGATTTTCAAAGTTTACCTGACGGTCCATACAGGTATATACTGCATTATAAAGAACATTTAACAAAATTTAGTTTATTGCGACCTTTGACTTCTAAGCGAGCAGATGAAGTGACGAAAGAGCTATTCAACATCTTTTCTGATTTTGGGGCACCTCATGTATTACAATCTGATAATGGCAGAGAATTTACTGCAAATATCATAAAAGAATTAGCAGTTCTTTGGCAAGACTTGGTCCTTGTAAATGACAGACCTAGACATCCTCAAAGCCAAGGCTGTGTGGAAAGAAGTAATGCCAGTGTAGAAGATTCATCAATTGCATGAATGCGTGATAACAAGACTTCATCGTGGTCTACAGGCTTAAAATATGTTCAGTGGGCAATAAACACGAGCTATCACGAAGCCATTAAAATGCAGCCTTATAAAGCTATGTTTGGGCAAATTCCAAAGCTTGGGTTACGCTCTAAAGTGCCAGAAGAGTTTCTGGAAGCGATCTTTAATGGAATATTAGAAGAAGACGAATCCTTAGTTGGTGACTCATCATACAATCTTGAATCTCTTATAGAGCAAGCAGAAATAATAATAGCTGAAGATGTTCATGAAAATCCTATTTCATGTTTAGATTCTCTACCACAAACACTTACGGTAGATGAAAGCGTGTCAGCAAGTAATCAATAAATTCTGTTATCTATTTTGCGTTAGTTATTTATTTGCGTTTTATTTATTATAGGCATTAGTGAGCTACGTGAGAACGATTTATTTGGTCATATTGATAAAGAAAATGTACCTGTTGATGATGCGAAACATCCAGATATAGAAGATGATCTAACTGATCATATTGGTACAAAAAATCAACACGAGAAAGATCATCCGGCTCTAAAGCTAAGAAAGACCGCCCATCTTAATATATTAAGACAAGCGAATAAAATGATGGAAAGGACCAACAAAACATTGGGATCATTAGCGATTGGTGATAATGTATTAATAGGTAAGGGATAATTCTTGGTATTTCTTCTTCTTTATTATTCTTTAACTATAGGCATAAGCGAGTTCGATAGCGGAAGAGGAGATCCACCAAATCTTATTGGAGTAATTCTAGAAGAAAATGAAGGTAAATTTAAAGTAGGAACCAAGCATGGGATTATTCGTACGTAAATGGAGAGAAATTGTTTACAATCGACCAGATTCAACAAAATTCAAGTCGGTGACGTACCTAACATTGAATCCAACATAAGAACTCTCGTTCGAATGGATTCTGTAGGTATTGGACAAGGCTATCGAAGGTGCAATTGTACACAGAAATGCAACACAAAAAAATGCAAATGTGTTAAAAATAAGTATTTGTGCAATTCAGCATGTCATGCTGGTAAATCATGCAATAATCACGAATAAATCAAATATATCTAGTTACAACATTAGACATTTATTTACTTCCACTTTAAAGTTGAAGTTTTTTTCAGTTTTCATGTTATTTTTTTAAGTTTGTAATCTTTATAAGCTTTATGTACTTTGTTTTTCAAGTTTATGTATCTTTTCTTAGATCATAATAAATCTCGTTGTCGTTGTTTATTGTTTGGTACATATTAAATCATTAGTTTGCGTATTTCATGAAATATGCAGCTATATCTATTAAATTTGCCCAATTCACGTAATCTTCAAACATAGTGCTTATTTCATGAAATAGGCAAAAATTTGCCGTTTACATGCATTAAGCATTTCCCTAAATTCGGCGTAACATATATAAGTTTCAAATTATAATTGTCAGTGGTGGAACGCGAAACAGGCAAGTATTATCTTGCAATAGATTAGATCTTGAAAAATAAATAGACCTGTAAAGCTCTGGTAGCAGGATTATTATTTATAGATAATCACAACAAGTAAAATATTGGTAATTTTATTTAGTTAATGTAAATTTCGTAGGCCGAGAGACTTGTATACCCTCGAGAATAAAATAGTGTATTAAAGTCTAATAACGGAGAAAATTTTACAATTCTACTAACTAGATGTTACATAAACTTAAATCTAAAAAAGCAATATCCTGCTTTGAGACCTTATGAAAGTTATTGCTATATAACACAGAGTCATATTTCTATCTCATACTTGTGATAATATTATTGATCAGAAATGTAACAAATACAGATGCATTTAAGCAATAAAACTTTTGTTGTCTGTGCTTCCATTAAAACGATTCAAACAAAAACTGCATTCTCCGAATTGCTTTTCACTCCTCTAAAAAGTTTTCTGTTTAAGCTGACATTTATTTAAAGCTAGATTCTTTCCAACAATTGCTTTCGCACTCAACAGAATTGCTGGACACGTTAAGAGAAATGGTCGATAAAAATTTGGTTTGTAAAAAAGGCAGTCTCGCCACCGTAAAAAAAAGGAATGTCTTGGAGATACAATATGCAAAAATTTGAAGAGTAGTGTAGATTAACTATGTTTTAATGAATATAAATTAATTAATATGTTAGTAGAAATGTTAACAATAAAGTTGCAGTCTCATAAATTCTAAAACAAAATACACATTTCAGATTGGTATAACAACATACAGGGTGTTAAGTAACATTCTCTAACCAGTATAGTTAAATATTTATCGTCTAGATTTAGAGGTCCACTTAACGCCGCCAGTGAAAAAAAATATGATTTGGTAGCGAACGTACACAGGAGTACTATAGGAATAAGTACCCCAAACGGCGTTTCGGTTTCTCTCAAAAACTTCTATCACAAGCGTGCCTATAGAACCGAGCTCAGCTTTGGGCAGCTTAAAACAATGGTAGAAGGTCTCCGAAATACAGCGTCCATACCAGAACTAATCGATTTTGGGCATTAACGTTCAAAGGTTTCTTCAACGTGTCTTTCCCTCTTTTGCTGAGACAGAATTGACGGTGCATGTTACTCATTGGGCATCAATGAGACTATAGTTCCAAGAATCATCGAAATTGGTATGGTAGCTCTCGAGATCTAGAACACGACGATGGACAAGGAAAGGCCATTTCAGCCCTGTTTTCCAAGCCCATAGTTCACAAAATGACAGTCGAGCGCCAAATTCGAGCTTTCAATCAAACTATTACATGACCAATTGGCCATACTTGCTATTTGAAACTTCTCAGCGGTTCGGTCAGGCGGAAAAGAAGCCTAAAAGATCATCAGCAAAATGTATACGATGTTGGCTTTCCTGATACTAAAATTGACGTGTTTCAGAATTTTTTCAATATTTGTAATTATAATTGTTACAGTCAGCTTAGAAATTTGAAGTTCCTGCAGAATTAGAAAAAGACTGACGTAGCACTTTGAATTGTAAAGAAAGTGCAAAAAAAAAGTAGTAATATAGACGTGAACAAGAAAAATGATAAGAAAAGTCATAAAAAAGAGTTTTTTTTGGTTGTTCTTTTGATTTATTATTTGTTTACACGATATGAAAGCAGCTTTTCTTTTCTTCTTGAAGTGTACAACTATTATTTGTCTATGAAAGTGATTAGAGTCAGGATAGAACAGGTAGTGAAACTAGGGAGGTTTGAAACTGCATATTTACAACATTAATGAGCTTTCTCTAATGTAGACGTGTAGTAAACAAAACTATGGTAATTAACATGTTAATTATTAAGCATTATGTTTTTGCTAGAAGTGTCTCACAGTCATTTCAAAACAACTATGGCCGCGCAAATGCACAATTCAACGATAGGTATTTGTGACTGACATAACGATATAAAATCACACCCTATTCAGGGTGTTCTACGGTCTAAGATACGGAAGATCTTAGCCATTGACTAAATCATTTAGTAATTTATTCACCAAATGGGCATCTTGCTGAGATGGACATGGTAGAAGGAAATCCCGTAGAGGGAGTCAAACGCAAGACTATTTTTAATTAAATCTTAAATTGTCCTTATGGTATCAGATCATCGCGATCTTATTAGCAATTAGAGCGCATGTGCCTAATATAAACCTTAAAGCAAAAATGGCACCCTCATGGCCGGTGTAAGCATAACCGACGAAATCAAAAAAACTTTTACAAATGTTATGAGTTAGAAATACTCGTTTTTCCTTTTATTTAAATAGTAGTAGTAATCATTATTTTAATTAGATTATTTACAGTCACATGTTTTAGTAAACCCACTAGATGTAATTATTCCCCGTTGATCTTGTTCCTCTGTAAATTCTTATATCCAGGAATTAAAGACTTTCTCATTTACTTTGCAGTCACTGAAACCGTGACTGAGATTACAATATTTACAAATTTAATACTTAATATTTAGAACAAGAACATAAGAAAATCGCAAAATATAGGACAACGCCTATAGTACCCCATTATGGTGCGAAGCAGTCATGGCAGGAAACGTTACATACACTCTAATTACTATTAAGATCTTGGTGTATCAGAGGCTGGCATGGCCTGTCTAACTAAAGATCAGAACTTGACGCTGTTATCTCTAATACTGTTGGTATCAAAAAAGCTGGAACAATTGTAGATTGCAGCTTAAGAAAGTAAAGTGGTTCTTCAGAAAGAAAAGTACGCATAACAAGTTTAATGATAAGTTCATAAACTCCTTTCCTGTATACCCGAATACATGTCCATCGGACTTCGCCCCGTCGACTCAGTTCAACCTTGCTGCCGTTAGTCTTGCCAATCAAATTAAACGCGACATCCATTAAGGAAGGTCAGATTAAATTCGTTTATCTTTACGTAATCTCTGTTAAGATCATTTCGAAAAACACAAACATCTCAAATACTTCATTTCATTTTCTGCAACCTGACTTACTTAAATTCCTAAACTAATCTTCTTAGATACGTTTGAACACGAAAGCAAACGGAATTTTACTTACAATGGGAATACACTGCTCTTGTATTTTTAACAGTTACTAATGGCCAATGTCTTTTTTTTTGGTTTCTTAGGGAATAGAATGGGGGGTTCGAGACAAACCAGCATGAAAACGGTCAAATTTAAGACCAAATAACGTTTGCATGTTGATAAACTAGAGGCTGTAACTTTTAGAGTTTCATATTCTAGTTTATCTTATACTGTTCTTGAGGTTTCAAGCTTTAATGGTTAAACACGAGATCAGTCATTACATTTTAATCACTCTGTACATTCTGATTGTTGTTATGTTATGTTAATAGATCCAACGACATGAAAATGAGTTGATGTCGCAGGTATGTTCGTTGTTTGCTGTCAATCAGTATTAGTATCCATAAAAGAAAAACGTTGATTTCATATGGGTCTTAGAAATATTTAGTTGCGATTTTACCTAAGATAGTAATATTTTCCAGTACGATTAGTGGAGATTGCTTCGTAGTGCTTATGTTTACGTTTCTACCCAATCTCTAAATTGCGGGTTTTATCAGATAACAACTTTATTCAACGTTTTATCGCAAGGCGATGACTTTCGAGGTACGGTACAATAAAGACGCATCTGCAATATCCCCGGAAAGAGTCTATCAAATGTTTAACGAAGACAGAATTCATTCGCGATATTTTCACTCGGGTATAACTTCATCTTAGCAGAAAATTAGTCAAACACTTGACTATTTCTCGGTAGTTCACGAAATCATATCTATGTTCCAAAATTTTATAAGAGAAGACACGAAAGACGCGTGCTTCCGCTTCGATAGCGGTCGATCAGCTCTCTCAGGTGCTGAAACGAAAAAGGTAACTTCCAACCCCCCAAGAGGGTGGAACTAACAGATAATTGGTTAATCAACATATCGGGTGATCAGACAACCAATAAAATAATGCAAGAAAGATGTGATTTAGCGAGACATTTGGACGTTGCGCTCCGCAATTATAGCAAATATAAATCTTGTCTATGCTAGACAAAGTGACAGATTTTATAGTTTATATAAGGGTAATAAAACCAAAAAATAAAAGTATAAAATTTTTTGAATTGCAATAAGGAAGTCTGAAAAATATAAATTTAGAGGTAATTCTATTTTATATCATGCTCTAATTCATCTTTAATTTAGTATTAAGAAAACATTTTTATAAAATTTAACGTTCCCAAGCCATAAATTTAGACAATGTCAAGGGACATTAAACCAAGGGGGCTTTCCTGTTGTAGAAAGATTATAAACTTAATTAATTAAGTCTGAAAAGAACAAAGGATTTTTGAAGAGTTGGTTTACTTGTTAATACACTGTTACACCCTGTACAATCGATACAATTTCGAAATTTGCATGTTTCTAGATTTATGATTAACCAAGAATTAAAATTTTCTTAGTCCTACATAGTTTCTAAAAGGTATTGTACTGGAAAGCATACATATTGTGATGATATTAAAAATGTAAATGTGATGATATTAAAAATGTAGTGATATTTAAAAATGATAAAAAAAAGAGAGTATAAAAAAAATTTTGTTTTTTTTGATAAATGTAATGACAATAAAAAAATAAATTAATTAATATTGTCAAGAAAATTGCGTTTTAATAAAAAAAAAATAAGAACCAAACGAAGAAAAATAAGGAGCCTGAAAAAAAGAGCTCTCCATATCATAACATAAAAAATTGGCGTACCAACGTGGTAGGGCAAGTTAAATAAAAGACATAATTATCATTTTGTTAGTTGTCTGTTGGTAGTGAAAAGATGTCAAAGCGAGGTAAATCGGTAGATAGTAGAAAAAAGGGACAAAAGAGAGGAAGAAAATATTGAAATTGAACAGATGGAAGAAGAAAGTACAAGTATGGAGGAGACCATGGGAGATGTTGAAAAGGGAGATAAAGAGCAAAAAGAAATAAGACAACAACAACCAGATCTACTTAAAATATTAATAGAAATGAAACAAGACCAAGATAAAAGATTTGAAGACCAAACTAAAAGAATAGAAGACCAAACTAAAAGATTAGAAGAGATTAAACAAGATAATACTAAAAGATTTGAAGAAATCAATCATAATCAAGAGAAAAGATTTGAAGAAATTAAAAGAAAATTTGAAGATCATGAGAATAGATGGGATAATATTGTTAAAAACATGAGAGGTGAAATACAAGAAGAGGTGAATAATAAGATAGATGAATGTCAGAATGAAATGCGTAGGAAAATAGAAAGACACCAAGAAGAAATTATCAACATGTTACAAATAAAGGATGCAGATATAAATGAGAAAATTAAGGAGAAAGAAAAAGCACAAGAAAACTACCAGCAGAATGTGAAAATAGAATTAGAAAAAATAAACAAAAATGTTGAAGAGAAATCAACAGAGGTAATCATGGACCAAGTCATTATTGTATATTAGATAGCGGGATTCAAAATATGGCAAGATTCTCAGTAAACCACAAACGAATAAATCCAAAAGAAAGAATTAACAGTTTACCAATAAGAAAGGCAAATCTTAAAAATAAGATAAAGAATAATTACAAAAAAGAAAAAAATTATCAAAATAACAATAATAATAAAGAAAAATTGAAATATACTATTAATTGGCAGAATAAACTAAGAAGAGCAAGAAAAGCGGAAAGAAGAAACAAAATGAAGATGACAATGGAAAATAAAAGGTTGGAGGGGATCAAAGTTAAAAGAAAATCTAAAAATAAGACTAGAAAGAAAAATAAGGAATCGAGGTATAAAATATTTAAGAAAGATTATAAATCCAAAATAAGGATTGAAAAATATAAAATGATAATGAAAGAACATTTAAAGAATTTACTATCCGGAGTCAGAGAGGAACAAAGAAATTACAAATACAGAAAAAGAAAGAAAATCAAAGAACTAGAATAAATGCTACAAGAGAATGTTAAAGTAAAAATTAGAAACCAATGTTGACAAAAATAACCAAAGAAGAATAGGGAACATTGCGTATTAGGTTTGACAAGAAGGTATGAATGATGCTTGAATGAATGTGTTAAAGATAATCATAATGAGTTAAATAATTATTAATGAAGGATTATTAAAATGATGATAATTATGAAGATTTGAATATGAAGTTAGTAGAATAATAATGATAACAATAATAAATAATTAATGATATGATTGATAATATTAAAAGAAAAGGTCAAAATATGATCCTTAATATGAATAAGTAAAGATAAAATATGATATTGAAGTAGTTAAATGAGGCAGGGAGTTAAGTTATATGAAGATAACGTTACTATTAGAGAAAATAATTTTTGCAATTTCTTAAGAAGTTGTAGAAAATGATTTGTATGAATGCAGCATGAATGAAAGCTAGTTGGAAAATAAAGGAAAATAAGGGAGAAATAGGAAGGAAATGTGAAATAAAATGAAAATATCGAATATTGAGTTAAAAAAAACAATAAAAAAAATCCTGTATAAAATGTTAATAATGCTAACTAAACTTATAAAATTTTAAATTGTTGTTCTGTTGAAATAATGTAATGTCAAAGTGATAATTAACTAATGTCAAAAAAAATGAATGACAGTTGCCTAATGTCAAAATGACGTTCGACAAATGTCAAAGTGCAAGACCGTCAATTCAAATAATTAAGGTTAGAATAAAAACATAAAATAAAACACTAATAAAAAAAAATGATTATGTATATCATGAAACAAAACAATATCTATTATATTGCATAAGACAAATAAAAGAAACAAAGATCAAATTGTAATGGAATTCACAATTGAGTATATTTTAGTTAATATTAATCAAAATTTAAGCTATAGTATAAAACGCTTAAAATTTATATTAATATGGAGGGGAAATGTGATGATATTAAAAATGTAGTGATATTTGAAAATGATAAAAAAAAGAGAGTATAAAAAAAATTTTGGTTTTTTTTGATAAATGTAATGACAGTAAAAAAATAAATTAATTAATATTGTCAAGAAAATAGCGTTTTAATAAAAAAATTAAGAACCAAACGAAGAAAAATAAGGACCCTGAGAAAAAGAGCTCTCCATATCATAACAATATGATATTATACAGAATGGGTATTAATAAAAACATTTCTTAACGGAGATTCTTGAACCGCTTCCGGTTGTCGCTAGCATTTCTACAAGATTATTAATATTGATGCGTAAGCTTCTATCTAAAAGGTAAGCCTTCTTATTAAAGGCTTAAATATTTTGATTTGCTACCTACCTAGAAGCTTTTACCCAAGATTTTTTTAATTTATACCAAGCGAGTAGCTAGTCTTATACATTAAATTAGGAAACTTGTTCCATGTGAAATCAATAGTTATTTATTACTGATTACTATTAATGATAGTATAATTTGTAAATCATAATTTCTAGATTGACCGAAAATTAGATTTCACATTTTCGCCACGACTTTTTTTTGTCGAAATTTCTAATTTTTCATTTAAATTAATTTATTAATAGCAACAAAACATTTAAATGTGCATATTTTAACAAAAGATACACTTTCTAATATAAATATAATAGTATAAATGATATTATTTCGTAACAATTTATGTTTTTCTTTAATTAAACATTTAATTGGGTAAGTTGCATCTATGTTATTCACTACTAAAACGTGTCTGTATCGTAGCAAGAATTTAACAAAATAAATACATTCATGGTATTTCTAAAATAACTCACTTCTCCAACCACAGCGTAAAAGGATTTCATAAAGTCCACCTGGAAAATTACTTAATACTAAAATTTACCATCGTGTGTTTTATCCTAAATTCTGTTTATTTGTTAAAACCACGCAAGCTAAAGAGTGTTGAGAATTCTTTAATTGGATTTTTTGCATTCTGTTTGGTTTGAAAACAAATTCCATATTGATTTGTTTACCTCTTTTATCAAACAAAATGTTATGACCTAGAATAGTTTGCTGCCTTATATTCTATGGAGATATTTACAAAAAAAATACTGATTAGTACAAGGAAGAAAACCAAAGTTGCTAAAATAAGCCTTTGATTAAGTCTTCGAGTTATTGATTACGCCTTTCCACTGTTCATCATATTACTCTCAGTTTTAATAAGCCAACTGCCGTCAGTGGTTTGTAATAAATTAAGAAAGCAAACTAAGGAAGATAACAAGCCACTCCAATGAGGAATTAATAAACAGATTTAATGCAGTCTCTATAATCTGCGTATTTTTAATTTTCTTAAAAGTAAATTTTATGTGAAATTAGCATGACAAAAACTCATACTATGATGGTTTCTCCAATACAGTTAAAAAATATAATAAATATAATAATCTAAAAATTATTATGATTGATGTATTCGTTATTACGAAAAAGATAAACAATTTCATTTTTTTTTCAGGAGAATAACATTAAAACGACAATAAAATGATGAATGTCCAAAGGGTGACCTTTCTCTAGGTTTAAGTGAATTATAAAGGCATGAGTATCGTAAAAGGAACGGAACGGCCCAGCTAATAATCAATGGAAAATGTTGTGGCTGCCTTTTCTCATCTGTCAGGGGAGGCCAGGGTCTGAAAGGGAACTTAAATATGCTGCAGAATTCACAAAGCTTTTAGTACTTACATAAAGATTCGTAAGCTACAAGTTTGTAGGAAGTCTCGATATTTTTTATTTTAAGTACTTTTCAATGGTACTTATAAGCGGCTAAAGATCACCATAAAGAAATTTTAAAGAATTGTTTTTTGAATTATATGTAAACGTATTCTTGACACTAATTAAATCCAAAGTTCTAAAAAGAAAACAGTAACTTTAACAGTTAGAAAGTTAAGGGATTATTCAATGGATTAAGCGTACAGCTTAAATGTGTAACCATGTCACGAAGGGTCGACTTCTTTTTAACCCTTAAAACGAGGACAGACTAAACGAAAAGCTATTAAATACGGTGAACTAACCCATTAGTAAATAAAAGCTCTAGATCACAAACCACTTACCATTACTATAGAGTAGAGCGTCCAATCGTTGAATTGAGAGGCTGTGGAGTCCTGTCATGGGGCTTTCCGAATGACTTAAAAAGGTGCCAGGCCCCATGCTCCATAAATCCCTTTCACGGTCCCTCATTTTGTCCTTTAATGTATTCTCACTGAAAAATGAATAATATATAAATGAAAATGTCAAAACGATTTTGCTCTTTTGTTATTTTCTTTTTATATACATGTTAAAAACTGAATAATGGAATTTTTAAATAAAAATTTTATTTTTTTTATTATCAGCACATAACAGTTCAGTTATGAACGGAAACTTTAGAAATTATGCTTAGTACTAGGTACATATCAAATTATAACATCGATATTCAGAACCAGAGACCTGGAAGTGATACTGGATACTAATTTATCACGATGCTCAACATTTAGCACACGGTGCAGAAACAACGATTTATCTATTCTCTGTTTTAGAACAACCACAGAACATTGTTCTCTGCACCGCAAATTGTCTTGGCACACACTTCCGTGCATGGAAAATTAATTAATAGTAATTGTAGTGTAAAGCGTTTTGTAGTTATGGTTTAGGGTTATTCATAATTAACTTTAATCGTAATTATTGCATATAATGTGTCAAGAATGTAATCATATTACCGATATAATAGACAATCTTATCATTTTACTCGAGTCGACTACCCTAATAAGAGCTCGTAAGTTTGGGACGACGTAACGAGCACACGAAACGTATAATGATTCAAATGTAGTTTTTCTTAGTCTTTGTTTTACAGTTTCTCAGCAGTAGAAAACGTCTCATTTTTTAACTATTTGCACAATGTCTATTTTGACATCATTTATTGTATTAATATTTTTTAACAAAACTTGTAACTTCGCCTTAATTACTGAAGAAATTAACCGAAATAGTTCATATTTGAGCCTTCTTGCCTGAGAATGCCCGAAAACCTATCAGATTGACATTGCTACTTAATTACTTTACTTTAATTGTAATATTATGAGTGCAGCATCTAAACTGTAAAATTACTCCACGCTAATATACAGTGTGTCCGAAAAGTTTGGAATATCCTATATATCTCAGTAAATATGCATTTTATGGAAAAATGTTTCCTATAAAAGTTGTTTAGTGTTTAGTTTTACATTACAGGGCAATCCTAAAATTTCTATTTTTTAAAAAAAACAAAAGCCCGAAGAATAATGCTTCAATTTTTTTTAATAGGAAGGTATCCCTTTATTGTACTCATTTGATAGAGAATGTTTTTCTCTTTTCAGTGATGTAAAACTTTAATACACTTGCATAAGTGCACTTTTGTTTGTTGCAACAATTGAATGCGTCGTAGAAATGTCAATTAATAACCGAACTGAAGCGAAAAGTTATTTGTTTAATTAATTTAAGCATTTTGATTAACGTGAGGATAACAAAGTTACAAAAATACGACTTGCTATGGATCATTTATCAAAGACATCGTGGAAAATCCACATGTTTCTGTTCGACAAATTGCTCGTGAACATACTTTGAAGAAATCCACTGT
>VTPC01090985.1:52949-153902 GCA_011009095.1 Ignelater luminosus
GCTGTAAAATTACTCCACGCTAATATACAGTGTGTCCGAAAAGTTTGGAATATCCTATATATCTCAGTAAATATGCATTTTATGGAAAAATGTTTCCTATAAAAGTTGTTTAGTGTTTAGTTTTACATTACAGGGCAATCCTAAAATTTCTATTTTTTAAAAAAAACAAAAGCCCGAAGAATAATGCTTCAATTTTTTTTAATAGGAAGGTATCCCTTTATTGTACTCATTTGATAGAGAATGTTTTTCTCTTTTCAGTGATGTAAAACTTTAATACACTTGCATAAGTGCACTTTTGTTTGTTGCAACAATTGAATGCGTCGTAGAAATGTCAATTAATAACCGAACTGAAGCGAAAAGTTATTTGTTTAATTAATTTAAGCATTTTGATTAACGTGAGGATAACAAAGTTACAAAAATACGACTTGCTATGGATCATTTATCAAAGACATCGTGGAAAATCCACATGTTTCTGTTCGACAAATTGCTCGTGAACATACTTTGAAGAAATCCACTGCACACGAAGTTCTAAGAAAGGAGAAGTGGCATCCGTATAAACCTTGTATAGTTCAAGAATTATTAGAAGATGATTTAGATCGAAAATTGCAATTTTGCGAAGAAATAACACATAGGCTTCAGGAAAATGCAAATTTTCATAAAAATATCCTCTTCACTGATGAAGCGTTTTGTTTGAATGGTACCATTAACAAACAAAACACGCGCTACTGGTCTTCGCTAAATCCTGGCTGGTATGTAGAAGGGCACACCCAATATCAGCAGAAAGTCAATGTATGGGCAGGAATTATTGGAACCCAAATTTTGGGACCTTTTTTTATAGAACATAATTTAACAGCGGATGCTTATCTAGATTTTTTAAGATTTGACTTAGTTCCTGCTTTAGCTGTTCTATTTTCTAATTAACTAGATCCAGATGTACCCCATAACAGAATATGGTTGCAACAAGAAGGGGCTCCTCCTTATTTCGGAATTAATGTCGGACAGTTTCTTGATAATACTTTCCCTTATCGATGGATAGGCAGAAAAGGTGCAGTAGAATGGCCAGCTCGCTCGCCGGATTTAAGTCCACTTGATTTTTTTCTGTGGGGCCATCTCAAAAATAAGATTTATGTCGATATGCCTAAAGATATGGAAACTCTAAAAGACCGTATTAGAACAGAGATTAGAGCTATCACACCAGAAACGATTCAAAATGCAGTAAACAAATTTGAAAGACGACTTTATCATTGCCAAGTTGTAAATGGTTCACACTTTAAACACCTTCTATGAACTGTAGAGTGTAGTTATACAAAATTTTCAATTCGTAACAGATGAATATTGAAATAAACTTTCAAACAAGTTTTTGCGTTTTAATCAAAATTTACTTATGCAAGTGTATCAAAGTTTTACATCATTAAAAAGAGAAAAACATTCTCTATCAAATGAGTACAAAAAAGGGATACCTTCCCATTAAAAGAAATTGAAGCATTATTCGTTTGCCCTGTAATGTAACACTAAACACTGAACAACTTTTATAGGAAACATTTTTCCATAAAATGCATATTTCCTGAGATATATAGGATATTCCATACTTTTCGAACACACTGTATATACACAATGCATATTCTGATTCTTTCCAATATAATCAAAGCCTTAATAATTTCTACAGTTATCTGTGGTGTTGATTAATCGGGAAAATAAGAAAGTAGCTACTTTTTAGCAGTAGTCTTGTTAAGCAAACCATGTGGTTATCTGCAGAAACACAAGTAAATACCTTAGTAACCCAGCAATTCCTTTAGCTTTTTGGTTTTCATATTTGTCTTAGAATTGTATTTTATTTTTTATTTTAAAATAGAAGTGGTGCTTTATAAATGATTATAGCAAAATATAAACACACAAAATTCATAAAAACGAAATATTTTTTGGGTGAAGTGCACTGTACTAGCTAAGCTTGCTTCCAGATTCGACCATTTTAAAATATCTCGGCTATTTTTAAATCTTTATCGAGTATTTCAAGCTTGTATCAAGCTTTCTGGACTAGTTATGTTTTAAAATCGGTCAGATTTTCAGCGTTGACCGCGTGTTTGTATCAGCCTATCAATCTTTTCAACTTGGACAGTTTTTTCAAGTCAGCTGAGCTTTCTGATCAACTGTGTTTTCCGAATCCTTAATCTTTATTATAAAGTTACATCTTCAAAAAACTTTTAATGTTAAACATAATAATAGAGATTAAATATTAAGTTTATCTTTATTTTGGTTTTCTAATTTTCTGTTGGTTCACATTTTATTACGGCTAACTCTATAAGTTACCTTGTAGATCAGCGCTGGACAACCACTACATTTAGTATAAATTGGCCTGCATAATTTGCCCAAACCTTACGACTTCTACCGCCTGCGTGTAAACTACAGCAGTCAAGCTTTGAATCCTGTAAAAGAGAACTGATTCAAAAATCCCAAAACGTTTACAGAGGAACAAGACTCAATCAAATTTAAGTTTTGGATTCATTGTTTAGGTCTAGCCTTTCCACGAACCGGATCAAAAATCAGAGTTGCACCGACCTTAATCCTGTTTTAGTTTGAAGAGGACTCTAATTCTTGGTAGCACGTAGCGGTACGGTAGTGTACGAGGTGTGTGAGAAAAGTAATGAGACTGGCAACACTGCGGGAGATCTGGCAACTTTGTGTCTACCGGCCTGTGCTAAACCGGTTTGTTTATCGCTTCCACTTCCTCAGTCCGAGTTACAACTCCGTACAGCTAACACATTATTTTTGACAGCGCCATCAGTGAAGTTGTGTTTTTGTTGTGTGTTACAGAAATGGAGCATCGGAATTTAGAGCAACGTTGTGCAATAAAGTTTTGTGTTAAATTTGGTGAATCCTCGAGTGTGACTTTTGAAAAGTTGAAACAGGTCTATGGAAAACAGTGCTTATCAAGAGCACAAGTTTTCCGCTAGCACAAATCATTTTTGGACGGTCGAGAACACGTTGAAGATGAACCTCGCTCAGGGAGACCTTCAACTTCAAAAACTGACGAAAACGTTGAGTGTGTGAGGGCTCTTGTGAGATCAGACCGTCGTTCAACAATAAGGATGATGAGTGAACAGTTAAATTTAAACACTTTCACCGTGCATCAAATTTTGACAGACATCATGACAATGCTCCGTGTCACGCAGCAATTTCCATCAGTGAATTTTTGACCTCAAAACGCATTACTGTTGTTCCTCATCCCCCCTATTCACCTGATTTGAGTCCTTGTAACTTTTTCCTTTTCTCGAAATTGAAACATGTCCTAAAAGAACGTCATTTTGGAACTCTGGAGAACATTCAAAAGACTGTGACCGACCAGTTAAAAGCCATACCAGTTGAAGACTTCCAACGCTGCTACCAAGAGTAGGAACAACGACTCCGCCAGTGTGTAGCTGCCCAAGGGAACTACTTTGAAGGGGATAACATTGTTGTTTGAAAAAAATAAAAACTTTGGTTAGTATGAAATCAGTCTCATTACTTTTCTCACATACCTCGTAGGCAGCTCCAAATTCATCTACCTTTACACTGTTGCCCAATATGTACTTTGATGCCAACATTACAACAATAATAACTTAACATTAGTGTTGTTCATTGTGCATACTATCTAGAAAATCCAATTTAGCAATTTCTATTTTCAAAATCTCGAGATTGATACCGGGACTAATACCATCGATCCTGGGATTGATCCCAAATTGCTTCTTCCACTATTTATCAAAAAGAAGCCTAGTAGACAGTCTCTTAAACACAGCACACTCAAAAATACACCGTGTCAATAATTCACAAAATTATGTCTATCTGAGAATCCCAGAAAGCCCGAATATGCTAGATTTAACTAGAATTGAGTGTAAGCCATCTAGATACCACTAACTAATAATTTTTAATCTAAAACTATGTTTTCGTTAGGTGGAAACAAGAAGAAAATAATTAATTTTAAGATGAAATTTATAATCCAGGGATTTTGGTTGTTAATCCCAGAATCTCAAACTGCAAAGTCTATTGCTAAATTCCTGATTTCTGCGTTTTTACAGAATTTTGGGATATCGCAATCGGGTCTGGGAATTGGATTCCCTATTACACTGACAGATCACGAAATACACAACAATGTCACCTACTGACCGAAAGGCATCCACCACTGTTTGTAAATACTTCTTTTTTTATATTTCTTACATTAACTGATTTTATACGAAATCAAACATTCAACTTTATAAGTTACTGTGTAGAACGAACTGACCGACCTAAAAAGCCCAAGATGTTTTAAAATAGAACTCAGTCCAAACCAATCTGGAGTTCGGGTTTAATGTTTAAATTTGATCTCTACACGACCTGACCAAAACTGTAGTGTCAACCCCGGTTTACTTTCGAGAAGTTTCTAGTGAACAAAAAAGACAGGATAAGTAATACACCGTTGACCACCATATACATTGATACCAAGAGCTTTACTGTGTAATGTCATTTTGAATTTGAATTTCGTCCTAAATGTATTTATTCAATATGAATTTATCATTTCATCTCATCTCAAAACGTTTGTTAAATTATTTATGTTGTCAAAAATATTTTGTTTAAGATTTGTTAAGTTATAATCACCATGTGTACGTGCTTTATTTTAATGTAGAATCGTTTCGTAGACGTCTAAACATTTTTATGGTTCATCAGTTCGTAGAAGTTTTGTTTACGCTTCAGCATTTTTATGTTCGTAAGAAAGTCTGGTTCACATTCGAAATGTAAGAGTTAAAAGTTTTCCATGATTGATGTTCTTTTATACATTTGGTTTCATAATGCAGCGTATATCCGGCTTCTCTATTATTTTGAATCATTTATGCATTAGAAAAATTTTAGAGTTTCTCCGCTTTGGAAGCAAGGTCGAGCTCGCTTCGCGGGCTTGGCTCGCTTGTTAACGCGAATTTAAAGTATACCGTGAATTCGAAATTTTAAGTTTGGTGGATCTTCCGGGGGCTGGGCCTGGAAAGATAATTACGACTTTCTCGTCGGATCAAAAAGTTCACGTGTAGTGGATAAGAACTTCTAGATATCGTTTTGTTCACAATTTAGTTGCAGTCCTTAATGGGGATTGTGTTGTTAACAGCGAATTTCGTAAAGCTTCATTATTACACTGTGTTGTGAGTAAACAAGTTCCTTTAAGAACAGTTTTGAAGACGCTCTAATCTAATTCACGCTGAAGTGCTTACGGACGATTGTGTTACGGATTTGGCTGCGGGCGAGCAAGTGTTGATCGCTCAAGAAACCGTCTAAAGCCCCTAATTGCTATCACTTATTATTTTGAGAAACCCTTCTGGACCCATGTTGGTAAATTCCGAAAAAAACCAAAAATTAGTACGTAAGAAATCAATCACATTATTACTTGTGGTCTAATTCTATTGACGTTTAGCGCATAATTTGACAGTTTTGAAAGAATCTTCTAAAATTTAAATTGGAGGTTATAATAATTAGTTTTTGTAAAACGAACGTTCGAAGGTAGAATTAAATTTTAATTGTTTGTCTTTTTTTATGCTAAACTAAAAGCAATTATTTGGTTTGTAGTTGCTTATGAATAAGGAAAATCAAATTATAAATAATCACTTTGGAAATTTATAGTTTTGCAAAAGAATTTGTTGGTACAGTTATAAACTTTAGCTTTTTTATAACGCATTTTATTTGTTAATTGAATGAATATTTAATTTTCTCATACTTACTTTTATTCTTCCCCTTCTAGGTGGAATAATAATAGTTTAGTCATTTACATACATTTTAGTGTTTCTTGGTTTTTTTTCTTTTCATTATTGATCTTATAAATTAAAGTAAAGTTTCTTTTTGTGCTTTATTGAAGTATACCTGTAAGGGCTTTTATTTGTGTACTTGTGTCTATCTTTTTAAACAGGGTGAGCCATCCGTGGAACCTCAGAAGGGCTTAAATAAACAAATTATTGTGTATAAGAATAACGTAATTTTAGGTTGAAATACCGACGTGCTTGAGTGGCTAGCAGGTTGCGGATTGTTATTTATATTATTTAGTTGGTAAGTGAGGATGCATCAACTCAGTAAAATTTTGTGTAATACGCATTTATGAAACTAGAATGTTAAATAGAAATTTTGAGCATTTTGTGTCTATTGTGAACAGTGCAGGGGAGCCCATACACAGGGTGTTATTTTGTGAAGAGCCCATTTACAGGGTGATATTTTGTGAGGAGTCAATATACAGAGTGTTATTCCCTAAGGCACTTATATGCAGGGTGTCAGCCTACGAGAAGCTGCGTGGTTGGCCTATGGTTTCCTTTAGACTTTCAGCTTCTGGCGCTCTTAATTCATACCATCTTTAAGACATATTTAGAGTGTAAGTATGAACTTTTATCTTTTCGTTTCAGGTAAGTTTAACTTGCACCACACCCATCTTCGGTTTGGAGCTAAGGGATTGACATCTTCCGCCATCCGTAACGGCATTAAGCCTCTTTTTCAGGTTTTTCCCGTTACAACTGTTTTTCATTGTACGCACTATCAGACTGATCGTTCACAAAACATATAACAGTCCATATCATCGGGCTGCTTTCTCACCAAAAGGCATAACCGTAAGTACCGTTTTTCTTGCATTTCTTATTAGTTATTATAATTTATAACTTATTATAAATTAAGTTACTTCTTCTATATAAAGGGTTATTCATATATAATGATGAGCCTAAAGAATGCAACCCATTAAACATTTTATGGCCATTTCGATAAAATTCTAAATAAAATAAAAATACTCTAAAGTATTTCTCGGTAGCTGATGTTTTATAGACACACACGCACGACGGTACTACCATGAAAAGCATTCTATCGATACCATTTTTAGAAAACTGGCAAAAGATTTACTAGGAAATCAAACGAAACCCCATTTTACTAGGTTATTACAATCATTTAATTGACAGTTGTATTTACTTAAGCATAATATGTTTAATTCGTTTTAAAAAAATTAAAAATTCAAATGACCTTTGGAAATGTAATTTGAGTTGCATAAAGATAACCTGGTAAACTCAACAGAAATTGGATCAGAAGTAATAAAGTATATCCAGATTATAACTATCACTAAGTCTTATTCCATTAATCTCCTTGTGTTTACTATTAGCTTCCTTAAATAAAATTTTCAAGCATTTGAAGTTATCAGTGGTTGGTAAGACGAAGAAGATTCTAAAATATAATATCTTTAAGACAACAACAACTTTGGATACAACAGTCTCTTACGATTACACAAGAATACTACATCTCTTTCATTAGATTCTTCTTCTTCTATTTTAATACTAATTATAATGACATTCTATGCGGTTGTTAACAATAGGGGTATGCTTCTGGCACAGTTTGTATATCAAGTTTATCTTATTTTGTAAACTCTGTCCATACAGGTATATATTTCATTTTTATTAAATCAATTTCCCTAAATAATAATCAGTCACATTTTGTAACTTGTAACTTATTAAAAACTTGTGTTCTCATGTATAGATGCCCAATGAAATAAGAAATATCAAGAAGAGGACAAAATGTCGTTTTTTTCACTCTTGATAGTTGTCGGATACTATACCTTCTTAAATCACTGCAGCAAATACTTTAAAAAGAAATCAAGACAAAACTACGATTTAAATTTTTTAATCATCTTGTATGAAATCTTTCAGTTAAGACTTTTAATAACTTATCTCAGAAATTACTGAGCCACTCTGTATATTATAGAACAACTTACACATGTTTACCACAAAGAATATACGACAGTATCATAAATGTATTATACTTTCGGATGAAACGACATGAATACACATTCAAAATTGATATATGCTTATATTCCTTGTCGTATAACCACAAAATAAGATCAAAAATTGCAAATTTTTATAGGAAATAAAAATAACCGTAAATTGTATACAATCCCTGATGTTGCGGTTCCCTATCTGTGATTATTATCGATTGTGAAAGAACAATGTGCATTTAAGCTGCGATATTTTAAAAAAGTAATCGTATTTCAACACATCCGGACGATTGTGTTCGGGTCCGTTCTGACCCATATATTATTTTTTATTTTTAATAGCGATTTAAAGTATTGTGTCTATTTATATAACCGTTTTTTTGGTTCTACTAGTGTATGCTAATTCATCAGGCAATAATAAAAATTTACGTCATTAAAAACAAATAAATTTAACGACATTGATGCAATTGAATGAGAGGTTATCAAACTCGCTTCGGAAGACGACCAGGCACCTGCAGCATGTGAATGAACTGACCGCTAATTGAAGAAGTGATGCATCCAAAAACTCCCTGAGGTTATCGTTGACCTCAGTTCCTTGCTGACCTCCTTCTGGTAGACACGATTTATAGAAGACATCGTTTATAGTAACTACCTACTCAAAAATTTTGATCGAATATCTGTTTTAAAACAATAAGTAGGTACTGCAAATACAACGTTCCAATGTTCTACTTTAACAAGAAATCGAATAGAAAAAGTTTACAAAAGTCCTTATAAGGTTATTCGTGTTTTGTTATAAAAACGTGTTGAATATATTTACAGTGTGGGGTTGTTCCACTAGAGAAATCACATTTATAAAAATAAAAGAGGAAGAAATGGAACCGTTATATATAACAGACATTTGGAAGTTGGGACAATCACGATACGCGGTGATTTTTACGATAAAGAAACTGAACATCAAAGGAAACTAGGTCGTTCAATCTCATTTCGAGTTCTTTGTCTTATTAATCTTTTCAAAATTGTATTAAAAATTATATATACATGATCTTTTGCATTTTAAGATTTTTATTTCGTTTCTGATGCTTTCTATATATTAAAAGGATGTTTATGAAATTTATTATTTGATCAAAGAAACTGTAATTAGTTAATATCTTAAAGAGAATTTTCTTTTTAATTTTCAGGCTTGAAAAAATCTTCCGAATCTCAAATTTAACTTTTTTCTTTGAATAAGAACATTTATTAAATTAAAATTAATAAAATTAAGTATCTTTTAATTTTCTAATTTTTCTTTTGTTTATTTTCTGCGACAATATCATAATCATGTTGAAAATTGCAAAATACGTAGAATTTGAACAAATTGACTCCTGGAGAAACACTACTAGCAGATTAAGACGCTCACCGCGACTGTGAGAGACGTTGGTTCAAATCCTATCCAGGGTGACTAATTTCTAATTAGATTCTTAAATGTGCTTTCTCCTACAAATCAGATAAAAACATAAATTTAGAAAAACGTAAGTAAATCGCTTAAATGTCCTAATTAAGACTAAAAATGTAAATCAAACAAAAAGCGTCTTCGAACGTTTTCGGTTTTTGAAAACAAAAATTGATTACTATTAATCGCTTACGTTTTCTCTTCAAAAGTTTGTTAAATTTAGTATGCTAAGGAGTTCCAACAAAGAGAACTTAACGATGATTGGCGAAGAATCAATTTATAAAATAATCAGTCTTACTCTGTCTTACATTATTACATGTTCACCGCCGAAAAGCTGATGAGAGGCCATAGTTAACTATAATTCTGTTGTTATTCAATAAACAGTAACGTAACAGAATAATGCATGCTTTGATTTAAAGTGTTACTGTTTTGAAATGAGAAAAATATCTACCATAGTAATTCGTTACTGTTAGTTCAATAGAGAATAATATTAGTATGCCTCGACTATGCGCCAAAGATTCGTTAATCGCAATAAGTATATGGTTAGTTTTACAAGGCCTTGCTGAGTTGCCATACAGATTTGAAACAAGAACCTCGGATCTCTACTGTGGCTGACTAGTATTGATTTTGGTCTTTGTGATTAACGCCCCTATTAATAATAAATGACGGGCTATAATTGTATTATAAAACAAAAAGAGAAGCAAAAGTCGCTTTAACTAATATTAGGAGAGTATAATATTTTGGTAGGTATGTTTCTATATTTTTTTTCTATGGTATTGGATTGCTAGTAGTCGCTACCTAGCATCTCGTTCCTTACAATTATGTAAACAGCAGATATAAATATAAAAATACAGCGTATTATCTGTAAACCTAACATACAAAGGTCCTGAGTACTAATTTACCTGAAGAAAAATGACAGCTTGCACAGCTTGACACCTGCGAAGAATAACCTGAATAAAGAGTGAGGCTACAATAGTCGTAACGGACGTCAGGAAATTTGCTTCATCGAACAATGTGTGGTGGATTTCCATCCCAACTACAGTCTTTTTACTCGCGAATCGGCACCAGCTTTTCCAGTTGATCCCAGTTTGGATATTTCCAAAATCCAAAATCCATAAAAAGTCGTTTTTTACAACATCCATAATTAGCATGATCAACCATCAACAAATCAGCTCGCTACAACCATAATCACTTCATTATTTCTTCATCATTAAAATAACTCCTTTTTGCCACAACTTCAATATTACTCAAGAACTATTTGCTGTCATTTTATCATCTTCGTCTGCAAAAATTGAGTCTCTCATCCAACAGCTTATCAGCACTAACGTCATCATTTCAGTACCACCATTATGCCTTCATTACTAATACCATAATTCAACTACCAACATCGCTTCGGCCAACCATTATCACGTCACCACCATCGTTGAAGATTTGCCTACAACATCCAACTACATACAATCAAGCCAGCAGCGAGCAGCTTTCGCTTGGTACCACCATTAAATCTCCGTCAGACTGAAAAGAAGCAAAGGTGTTCTATAGCAGTTACTGCTTCGAAAAATTCTTCTAAAATAATAATCTTCGCTTTTTTTATAATATAACACATAAAGATCTTATTTGTACGTCCAGTTTAAAATTAAACTTTGCTTTTGCAGATCTTTTTTCTTTTTAAAGAGTATTTGACTAAGAGCAATAGATATGTGACAGGTTTAAAGATTGGATTACATCTTTAGACATATAATTAATTCTTGGTTGAATGTCTAACTTGAAATTGAAGTCTATAGATCAAACAATCGATGCTTAATTGTTGTAGGTGACACGAATCAAGCTTTTGTCTTAAAATAAAAGTTCTGTTTCAATTTTTTCTTTTTCTCTTGTTCGATAACTTGTAAACGGTTTTTTTCTTAGTTTGTTGACCACATAATATATTTAGTTATTTTAGTCGTTTTTATTGTGATACCATTAGTGTCTCTAAATATTTCAACACTTTTATAAATTGGAATTTATTAAAAATAAATTCTTTTGTTATATTTAGGATATTAATCACAATGAAGACTAATTTTTATAACTATGTCATGACCCGATCTCAATTGAGTATGATCTTTACATGCAAAGTAAATAGTTGTGTTGATAAATCGTATACTTATAACAGCTTCGTTAAATAATAAAAAGAAAATAATAAAAGTATTGATATAGCATTACAAGAAGGCCTTATAAGGTTAACAACAGCTATTAATGCCCAGTGAATTAATTATATAATAATATATCTGATAATAACAATATACTAGTCAGTTGCCAATATAATAATAACGGAACTCACAGAGCGATTATTAAAACCGACGGAATCCCCAAATTTGGCAGAACAACACGAACGGTCTGATCCAATAAAACGATATGGACAGGAGTATCATGTTAATGCTACAAAGATATTATTTTATTAAACAATGCACTCGATTTGTAGGTGATTGTTGAGATAAGGTTTTCCATTTAGGAATTCCCCACTCAACAGTTAACCAGGCCACTGTTAATATAAATGTTTCTAGATTACTGAAGACTAATTTAAGGAATTAAATTAAATTAGGTATAAAAATTAATTTAGCAGAGAAACATCTACATATCCGACTTGATTTCATTTCCTATGCTTTGGCTTACATAAGTTTTTAATTCAGGTAACCTAACAATTTATGTTATGTAATCGTGGTAAATGACATGATAAAGAAAAGAGACAGGACGATCTGACAAACAAGCCGCGTGTAGTTTTGGTGTCTTATGTGAAAAGAAGAAATTTTAACTTTTAAGTTTGGAAAAAACGGAAAGAAAAGAAAATGCAAACATTTTCAGAAATAGAATTTAATAAGATTGAAAATCATGAAAGTTCAAATATCACTCTTGATTTTAAGAGTAAAACCTAAAACGGTTTTTTTTCTGTTCCTAATTTTACTGAAACAATGTACTGGGTTTGTGTGCAAAGAGATCATACCACTTTTTCAGTCATTAGAAATTTACAGAATTCCTCAATTATTAAGTGGGTAGTAGTCTAGTGAGTAGGTAGTGGACCTATCCTTCGGAACTGGTTAATTCTTCAGTCATTTTCAGATATAAACAAAACAACATTTGGTGAGGAAGAATACGGATTTTCAAAGTTTATAAATCAGTGGAATTAATTAAAAAATACACCATCACATTTACATCTAAAACTATTAACGACCCTACAGTCGATTTTAGTGAGCAAGGTTTTACTAATACAATTTGTAAATAGCAGTTACTATTTATTTTGTTACTTATTATTTTTGACTTATTCATTGTTTACTTATTATTATTTAAGATGTGATTATATTACTGTTAATTATAATGAATGTGGACTTGTTATCATAAGTTATGAATATTAAAGTTATACGATAGAAGTTAAGTTTTTTTATACGATCGCATACGTTAGATAAATAATTTTAAAGCAAATATTTTAGTGTTGTTGATAAGCATCCAAACCTTTTGTCATTCTTGTTTGATTACAAAAGAAGCGCACACAGTAGTGTTTATATAGTAATAGAGATTGTTTTTCGGTAAGATTATTCAAAAACATTGCGTGGGTCAGTATTCTAGACGTCATTACTCAGTTTTGGTTTCTTAGTTAAATAAATAAAAATAAAAGTTTATTTGCAAAAACAGCTTGTACCCCACCCGCTTCCGCCTTTTGAGTTAGTCTGTCGGCAGTTCATTATTTCTGTGAGGGCTAAATTGTTAATTCCGTTTCTGGCCGTAACATATCTTGTAATTTCCCAATTTTTTCTTAATAGAAAATTATGCTTTTTGCAATCGGTATAAGATAAGTAAAATGAAGCTACAAAGTATAGAAAATTTCATTTTCTTTGTAGCCCTGTAATTGAATGGGCTCTGATACGGTTTTCTAGAACCATGCAACTGGAAATGTACGTATATTCTATAACGCTAAATGTTAACTAAAACATGACATTTAAGTTTCATGAAGATTTTAATATTATAAATGGCTCCAAGATTTTCAGCGATAATCTTTGTGTTTCAGGAAAAGAAACTAATAAAACATGGCTGAATTGTAGCATTTCTATGAAAAAGAAATGATCTTGCTATTTACCATCGTCTCATTAAATTTCGCTTTGATCTTTCTAGGGGATAATTGATTTCTTCCTCTTCTCGCTTGCGTTAGTATTCACAATATGAAGTTAGGATACCTTTTTTAAATTAATAATTTTTCTGATGTAACTAATAAAAGAAATGTGTTACAATTAAAACCTATTCATTGATTGTATAAAGTAATAGACACGTTCACTTATTAAAATGCTATGCGTGCTGTTTTTAAAGTATATACTCGATAATTAAAGCATTTCCTTATTTATTAGAACGTAATTTCCATAATTACTTCTCTCTTACGTACATTAACATACTAAATGTCGTTAGGAAGTATTACATAACATTTTTAATTGTTTACATTTTATCATGAAATGTTAAATGCAGTATAATGAATGTGTAACAAGCATGAACACAAATCAAGTGTAAAATCTAATGAACTTAATTTTTGTTAATTAAATTTTTAAGGAAATTTAGAACCTGTAGATATTTTCCTATTAAATACCAGTTGAAAATAACAGTAAATTGTTAACATAGGTAATAAGTACATACTGATACCCAGTATTATTAATGATATAGAGTCTGTTAAATACGGTACCTGTGGTAAACGCTGCTTAGATTTATGTCTTGTTATTTTGTAATTTATCTTTACAATTTATTGCCTCCTTCTACACTTGTTTAATTAAGTCAGTGTATTTTGTTAGTATTTGGAGCTTAAATATCAAATAATTCATTTTTACGTGTATTGGTAAATTTAAGAAACTTGGTCAACTTATCCCCAGGAACTACTATTCAGTACTTGCGTCTAGCGGACCTAGATGTTCGGATTTATGATCATAAATAATTGGAGCTAATTTGAGTAAGCATACCTGTCGTAATGATAATTCGATACAAGCTAACACATGGGCTGAAAAGTCCCAGGCCTAACAAATAGATGGCGCTAGTTCTATTGCATTCACCGCTTTTTCAGTTAGTACTAACCTTCAAAAGACAGCTGTTAAAATTTCATGATATTCTATTCATTATTTTGTGAGTTATTGTGCTAAGAGTGACGCTACTTTTGTTATTTTCAAAACAATGGATCAAAAACAATTTCGTGTTTTAATTTTACACTGCTTCTTGATGGGAAAAAATACCGTTCAAGCGAAGCAATGGCTTGAAAAGTGTTATGGGGACTCCGCTCCATCAGAAACAACAATAAAACGTTGGTTTGCTGACTTCAAACGTGGTCGTAGAGACACCGATGATGCAGAACGCAGTGGACGTCCAAATGAGGCGGTAACACCAGAAAACATCAAAAAAATCCACAAAATCGTTTTGAATGATCGAAAAGTGAAGTTGCGTGAGTTAGCTGACATCGTAAAGATATCAAAAGAACGTGTTGGCTTTATATTGCATGAGCATTTGACTATGAGAAAGCTCTGCTCAAAGTGGGTGCCGCGTTTGCTCACTGTTCACCAAAAACAAGAACGTGTTGATGTTTCTGAGCAGCGTTTGGCCATGTTTAAACGTAACAAACCGGAATTTTTGCGTCGATATGTGACAATGGATGAAACATGGATCCATCACTTCACTCCGGAATCAAAACTATCGTCATCTGAGTGGACAGCAACTGGTGAACCTCGTCCAAAGCGACCGAAAGCACAACAATCGGCTGGAATGGTTATGGCCTCGGTATTTTGGGATGTGCGTGGTGTAATATTCATCGACTATCCTGAGAAGGGAAATACCATCAACAGTGAATATTATATAGTGTTATTGGAGCGTTTGAAGGCCGAAATTGCAAAGAAACGACCCCATATGGCAAAGAAAAAAATTTTGTTTCATCAAGACAACGCACCGTGTCACAAGTCAATCAAAACAATGGCAAAACTACATGAATTGAACTTCGAATTGCTCCCACATCCACCGTATTCGCCAGATTTGGCTCCCAGCGACTACTGGCTGTTCGCAGACCTAAAAAAATGCTTGCCGGTAAGAAATTTCGCTCGAATGAAGAGGTTATCGCTGAAACTGAGTCCTATTTTGAGGCAAAAGATAAATCGTTCTACAAAAGTGGTATTGAAATGTTAGAGCGGCGCTGGAATGATTGCGTTGTTCTTGATGGAAATTACGTTGATGAATAAAGCTAATTTTGAACAAAAAAAACCGTGTTTTCTTTGTTAGGCCTGGGACTTTTCAGCCCATGTGTTATATTATGAGTACTAGGCATCACTTTATGCCGTCTCTTAACTCCTTTAAGCAAGTTAGGTTGAATGTTCCAGAGATATCGATGTTTTACTCTTATTTTTAGTTGACATTCCAGTATGTAAAATTCGAAGCCAAAAGATTGATTTTCTCAAGGAGCTCAACTTTCTGGAAAAACAAGCTTGCCTTATGGATACTTTGTAGGCCCATCACAATCTAGGCAAGCTAAGCTTTTATTCTTATGAATATCTAAAATGTTGCTAAATTTATGTAGCAGAATTTTTTTTTGTAAAGTTCAAATATTTCTAGCAATTAAAAAGAATCGTATTAAAAACAGAATGATCTGTAAAATCTAAGAAAGTTGAGATAGCAAGTTAACCAGGCTTGAAACTCACACAAGTTTTGCCTCTGTCTCTAAAACAACAAGCAAAATTTTTGATTCCTCCCTGTTCTTTTCTTCACAATACAACACGATCAAATCCCAAAACTCGTAGTCTCATTACTGTCAATCCCCATTGCATTTTACAGCACCAGACCATCGTTTGGTCCCAATTTCCTCCAAATTACCAAACAACATAGTTAGATTTAACGATACAGATTAGTACCCGTTTCGAAACAACCACTATTATCCTATAACGAAACCCGATTCCTTTCAATACATTAAGTAATACTGTAAATAACACAAGAAAGTGCTGTGAATTAATTTATAACAACGGGAGGTCTTTAGGACTAAATGAGATTGAGAAGTGGAAACTACCATGGGGATGTGAATTTTCCAATTGCGAAAAGTTTATCTCCACATTACAAAAAGAAGGAACAGTTTCAGGAAAGAATTAGTGAAGAAATATACAAACCCTATTCTCTTACACTTTAGGGTGTCATTCACTCCAGATACTTTTTATGTGTACTACATAAGTCGATCAATCATTTTGATTTAATTATAGTTCATCATTATAATTAATATTAAATATTTAACCTCCCTTACATCTATTATAGTTATTGTTTTTGTTAAATCTGTAAACAATCATTTAACCATTTTTTGTCAGTTTCGTCAATTAATTTCCTGAGATAGCAATTATATGGAAATGTGTTAATTTAAAAATTTAAAAAGCTAAATTATTTAATTCTTTGAATGCTACAATCCTCAAATAATATTAAATAATTCTTTTCTGATATTTAATTAATTAATTTAATTAACCATAAGAATAGATACAGTAATGCTAAAAGATTCATTTTTTTAATTTTTAAAAAGACTTCACAAAGAAGAGAATTTCCTAAGGCTTGTAAAAGTGCAGTTTATCATCAATTTTTATGTCAGGTGTAAAAGGAAATTTTTCTTCATAACAAAACTAAGTAATAATAATTAACTAATAAATAAACTTAATATTATGGGCAATCATGTGTATGTTAGTGTTACTGCAAAGTAATTTTCAAGTATGTAGGTATGTGTTACAGGTTAAAATGTTGTCTCGCTATTCCGACCAAACCAGTTTCAGTTCTACACCATATCAATCCAGGAGCCTATAATCGATAGACTTGTCATTTGCAAATTTATTAGCTATTTTTTAATTAGGAATTAATTGTTTATATAATTAAAAGGAATTTAGTTTTAAAAATCTAGTATCAAGGTTATTGGAAATAATAAACTGCACAAGGAATGCTATTATTATAATAATAATAATAATAATAATAAAAAGTTAATGTATATAAGTATATTAAATTACCTTCCACTTAACACGTTTTTGCGGAAAGTAAAACAGAAACAACACACACACCAACACGCAAATAAAAAAAAACTAGAACAGTTCACCATATAATAACTAAGTGTTCAAAAATTTAAATTGTTCCAAATTCATTTTTACGATGCACCACTTATATATTGATTTTACATAAACAACTAATACTGTTATATGAATAACTGAACGCATCGCAAGATACAGCTTATAAGTCGCGACGCGAATTAACACTAAATATTATTAACATAAGTTAAAGCTCGTTGTTGTTTCCTGCTTCGCGAAAGTTGCCACAGAGTAAAGAGAGATTGTTGTAACGGGAAGGGCACCACTTCTTGGGCCTTCACGAATAAAATGAAAGGATTAATAAAACTGATACTGTTGGACAGAACTCGAATTGACTGTCTTAAACTACTCTAGTTTTTTTCATCTCCGCTGGTTGTGTTTTTGTTCTAGTTTAGAAAAAATGAAAAGTTAAGGTCATGTCCGTGAATACCTTGGTTAAGAGAGTTTATATAATTATGCAAATATTTATTATTCTTTCTTTGCTTAGTTCATAACATTATTACTAAATTAAATTGACATTGATTTACAAAGTAGAATACTCTAAAAAAAAGACGAACAACTTGAGTTCTAAATTAAAAAATAAATTTATTTATTTATTTATTATAAGAAAGATAAATAAAAAACAACCGAAAATTATTTATAAACTCTACAATAAATAAAGTTAAGAGTAATTTGATAAATTAATTCGATGACAGATCAATTTCTAAAAATATTAAACTGTTCAGAAAACCTGATGAATATGAATGTTTTGCATTAGTTTCAAAGTTAAATGTTCTGTATGTACACAAAACATTTTCCATTCTCATAGACTTCGGAGTTTTTAAAAAGTTTCTTACAACTTATGACTTCAAATTAACACAGTAACCAACAGATCATTTGTATAATCCTAAAAATATTTTTTTGGTTTGCATAAAACTTTTTTTTCAATTCAGTTTATCATGCAATTTTTTGCTTGTACAATAACAATAGTAATAAGACGATTTAAAGTGTAGACTGTACTGAAAAATAAGATTGAGACAGAGCCAGGGCTGGCGCTGGGGTGTTTGGAGCCTATGGCAAAATTTCTTCGTCGTGTGTTAAATTGTCAGTCACCAACCTAATCACTGCGACGCGACGCACATTGTGGTATTTGATGCAAGAAGTTGGCCAAAATTATTTTATACATGTTTCAATCTTTGCTGTACGAGAAAAACACATTAAAGCTATTTTAGCTTGAGTTTATAAAATATCCAGGAAAAAACCAACAGCACAAATCATACTTAACTAATACACATCAAATTAGAAAGTTACGTCTAAAGTTAATATTAATATTATTCGAAAGAACAGTTCCATTCTTGCTCTGAATCTGAATCACTATATTCTGCATTTTCATCTTCTTCCACATCGTGTGCTTGGTAATTGAGCTAGGCAGCGTTTACCTTCAACCGTTTCTGTTTCAGATAAGGTCTCAAGCCTGTAAATCATCTGATCGTATAGTAAAAATCTATTCATAATGTCTTAATCGCACATTTCTCTGCTAAACTTCTGACAACTGTCCAATTGACAAAATCGATGAAGAAATAACATCCACTCCATGAACGAGCACTTTATGGACTGCCGAAAGCATGGAGTATCAGACATATAGCTTCACGTATAATGTGGCTGTATCAAGGGTATATTTAGAAAACTTTTGCACATCATTGTTCAGTCTACAAGGTATAGCTTCGAGAACTACTTTTTATCTGTGCAATAGACGTGCATTTACACCAGTAATCGCAGCAGCTCTTTCAATGTCATTGGGAAACCTTCTGGAAGTAGTTATTCCCATCATTGGTGTTTCCAAAGCTTGCCTTCGGCAAATCTTCTAATATCCCCATTTCTTTTTTGAACGCTTGTTGTACAGGTTTTTTCTTCTTCTTCCTTTCTTCTACAATTTTTTAGTTTCTACTGTTTTTTTTCAGTTACCATTCTTTTATTGTCCGTTTGTATGATAAATGAAGAAAGCTTTCAAAGAATTTTATTTCAGCATGTAGTACTAATAAACCAAATCGAAAGTTACGTAATATTTTTGCTGAATTCGCAAGTTGTCTGGGTTAAAATTAATGGTTGACATAGCATTCAGATCATTGAAATGCGTAGAAGTTGCGGCACAAATATATAACATCTTTGTGTTTACTTGGTACTTGTGGCAGCATCTATCTTGGTAAATAGCAACTTGTGTTCCATAATAACAGTGCCACCACTATCGTTTTGTATTACAGTTTTCCAAAGTGCATTGAATTTCTAGACATTGAACTTCTTCGTTTCTGACATCTGTAGTCTCATGAACGGACCTTATGATTTACCCAAATCACTTTTTTTTACCATCTACCTCTGTTACAAGTTGTAAGTAAACAGAGAAACGTTGAAAAGTGTTTGCATCACTTTTAGAGTCATGGACAGACATTTGTTTATGCTAACTCTGTTGTGAACCGTCACATCTCCATTTCGATATGTTGTAGATTTTCTTTTTCCCTTATCTTTCATTTTCTCAAAATGTCTGATAAATTCATATACAATTGCTCAACGCGATTAAGTAGAGGTTGTAGATCTAATTCAGCGCAAGTTGATATCACTTTGTATTACTAACGTGGTGGGTAGCATTCACTTTTTGCTTTCTATAAAACCAAGTACAAAGAATATCTTGGTTTGTCAACTTATCTGATTATATCATACCGTCTTCCCATCAATTCTACTCCAACAAATATAAGTATTGGTAATATCCCGTATAACGTTAGCAGCATCCACTTGATCAAATTTTCTTAAGCCTATCTGAGCGCTAAGACTTAGTTCTTCTGGAGTGTTTTCAGTCCTTAAATCTTCAGTTTTACGTCGTTTGATTTATTGATTTGATTCCTGGAAGGACTTTGTAGGACAACCACATTTTACTGGTATAAAGGTAGGTATTCTAATGGTACCAGTTAGCCATTTTTGGTTCTTTTTGAGAAAAGCTGCTTTCGTATTTCGAGCAGCAATCTACCGAAGATTAAATTGCGATTTAAAATGAATAAGCTGATGTTTCAAATCTTTATGATCTTATTCGGGATATTTCGTGACATTCAACAAATGTATCCCTAAATATTGAAATTTCTTTGCCAGTTTTCCTTGATGATTTCAATTATCATAAACAAGGCATTTGTGATCATGTTAATTCATCTTTTTGTGCAATCTGTTAACACCGCCTTTATTTGACAGAGAAAATGACGCTCCCTAAATCCCCCGTATAAATACTATGGTTACGTATGCGTAGCCCAATCTGTGTTCGTATTTAGCTTTCTTAAAAAGGTCAATGGATGGCTAAGGTCAACCTTGGACCACCGCAGATGATAGATGGTGGAAGGGTGATGCCCGAACTATTTTTGTTATCTGTTTTAAAAGATTGATGATGGGCGAAGCCCGACGTTGAGTCATCGCAGGTGGCCCGTCGGAAGGTGTGGCTTAACCTATATTTGTAGTTGGCTCTTTAAAAAGGTTGATGAGCCCAGGCCGTTTTAAAACAAAACAGACACCTATTGGTGCTTGCCACAGGCGACAATACTCGTTTTCTCTTTGACTAAGAGCAGAAGCGGATTTAGGTTCGATTGCGCCCTAGGCCTATTTTGATAAGGCGCCTTTTTGTTTTTTAAAAGTGTATATAAAATATACGGGGTGTCCCGTAAATGCCAATAAAGCTTTAGGTAAGCATGTTCTTCTATGAGTGCTTATTGCAAATCTGCAAAAATAAGATTTCTCCTCAACTTAGTTTTCTTGTACAAGTGGTCAGAAGTTAACATCTTTAACATTAAATAAACAGAAACCAAAGAATCGAATCCAAATGAAACCATTACGAATTCAACAAATGAATCTGTTGAAACAACAATTACCGTTGATAAAGCACAGAACTGTTAGATTTCTCTTTTTGAAGATGCTAAAAATTGAATTCTTACCAAAAAAAATAGATATGACAACCATGCAAGACTTGGATGTACTAATAAATCCGATGAAATTAGTTGCCAGCAATTCTTTCAAGTTTTGACAATTTTATGGTTCATTATTACTGGAATAAAACTAATAAATCTTTGATTTCTTACGATACTTTAGTTCCTTACTTACTTATCCTCTTCCTCGTATTACTGCTTAGGTGTCGAGGGTTGTATTGCAAAGTTCTCCCCAGGCTTTTCTGTCCATCGCCAGTCGTCTAGCCGGAAAGAAAGTTGTCTTCAGAGTATTAAATAGGCCAGTTGCGTTTTTCAGTCTGTTATTTACATCATTTTCTATATCTTCTTTGCAATCGAACATGGCTCCCAAGTACTTCAACATATTAGTTTATTTTAGTCTTTGTCTACTTATTTACGTTAACATTCACTGTTTTCTGTGTGTTAGCTATTACCATCACTTCGGTTTTATTCAGGTTAATATTCATGATGTATTTTTTCAAGGACTCTTCCCATCTTAAAATTTCTTGTAATTCTCTGCTACTTGATGCTAGTAGTAATAAATCATCTACGTATAGAAATTCTTTAATAAATACGTGTTGCAGGTTTGGTTCCTGTATTTAAATAATTTTGTATTTGCCTGCAGCAGCGTTGCCAAGTTTAGATTTCGTTTTTTTTTGGCAAATCTAAGTACGTTGGAACATTCACGTTTTCAATTTTGGCATCTTAAGACGTTGAGGAAGGCTGCTATCTAAAGCTTTATTGGCATTTACGGGACACCCTATATAATAATAAAAATATAAAAAAACAACTGCTGTGGCAAAAGACAGAGTTGAGAAAAATCTATTCAATATTTTATATTTTTATAATTCCCGAAATTTTCAATTGATCAATTGATATTCTTATATTTCAATACTTAGATACTTAACTATGTTAAGGTATAATTCTCCGATGGAAAAAATAATATTTCTGAAACACCTCTAAAATGTTTTTATAGTTACCGAGAAACTTCATGAATCTCAAATTTTTATCGTCTCTCAAATTTTGCGGCGCCTCAAATTTTGGCGCCTCTCAAATCTTGACGCCTGAGACCCAGGCCTCGCGGCCTTAAGCCTAAATCCATCACTGACTAAGAGATTTTAAAGAAGGGAAGCACTGCGGTGCGACGTGGTCAGACCGGACGTTGCCGTGACGTAGGAGGACCTAAAGGTGGTGTTTTAATTTTTTTATAAGGAATTTTTATATGAATTTCGAAGTTTTAAGTGCCTATTTAAGTGCTAGTCTTAAAAGTGGATATTTAATAGCTAGAAATTTGCTCTTTACTGATCAGTGAAGTCCTATAGGGGAAGACCATCAACCAAGGAATGGCACCAAATTTCGTTAAAGTCATGGAAAAAAAGGTGATCATCCACTACAACCAATGTTGCCAGTGCTGGCTATAAATCTGCAAATTTTAAGATTTATAACACTTATTATGATTTCTGACGATATGTGATCAGTGATCACCCTCAGGCTAGTTTTTTAAACTTCCAAAAGATGTCGCGACGATCGTGTTTCTCTCTTATAATAAATGGCAGCAATCCCGACAACCAGTATTACTACAATACTTTTGACAAAAGGATCCAGTCAGCCAAAATAGAAGTCTATGGCTAAAGGGATTCCGTCAGTTTAGGTTTCTTTCAAATTTCATTAAAAAGTTTTCAAAAGAAAAATACCAAATTCGAGACTAATATGAGCCATTCAAATTAGTGGTTCAGTGACTTCCTGCACTGAATCGATTTTAAATGTCGGCAATGTAATTTAATGTGGATTAATAGAATTTATGATAATCTTTTAAGATATCTATATACAGGGTGTTTGTTGGTGGGAAGCCACATCAGCAAACGCGTTGATTTTGTTTGGCTTCTGGCGCCCATACCGATTGTGGCATTTTCAGAGAATACCTGAGGACTTCTATTTTTTTAGAGTTTCTGTTTCAATTTAGAATAAATTATCTGTGAACGCATCTCATCTCCGGCGTCCGAGCTGCTGCGAAAAGTTATAAAATTCCACTGATTATACAGATAAATTATAACACCAACATAATGAATATAAATATTTTTTAGAAACTGTCGAACTTGCACTGTTATATAAAAGTTATTGAAAGTGTTCTCTTTAATGCCTTCAAAAGCGTTCTTCAAAGTAAGATTCAATCAAGAATTGAGTTAACGTTTTGTTTATAACGAGTGTTTACTTATTCGTCTTATCAAAGTAGCCTGCTGTTAGTACGTATGTTCTAGAGTTATTCAGTTTTATCTGTACAATAGGATTATAAATCTAAAAATAGGCACAAATACACAAGTAAGTCATTTTTTCATTTATTTCAAATTTGAAATTGAATGACAGCTGTAAATGGTTGTAAATTCAAATGAATAGATAATTATGTGAGTGAATTAATCTAAAACATTTAATTTCGTTTTCCCAGGCTACTTTTGATAAGACGAATAAGTAAATAACAGGTAATAATTTATAATAATTTAGCTTGTTGCTAAACAATCAAGACCATCAAAACAACATACGTTCACAGTTCCAAATCTAACTTGATATATTATTTATATTTATTGTCACGTATATCTACTGTGGTTGCTAAGTAAAGTAAAGCAAAAACAAGGTAGGCGATTGAGAAAGCCCACTATGTCTGACCAGATGTTTAAATATTTGATTTATACAAGATAGTTTTACTTGGTAATACTGTAAGTATCGATACTTATAATTTGTTTTCTTCTTCAAGTGCTTTATAAAACTCTAGCAATTCCTTCTACACTCGTATTGTGGAAGTTCAGTAGCCACAGGCACAAAGCTATTCCACAGTTGAATGTGACTCAAAACAGCCAAAAGTGTTCGAGAACGCTTTTATTTAGGGAAATTTCTTAGGCACACTACAATGTGTCCCATTTTAGATGTATTCATGAAATATCTCGGTTATTATTAGTAATACAGCTACGAGATTTGCATATTGCTAGCTAATTCTTCAAGAGTGTTGCGATTGCTGCTATTTCATTCTTCAACAGGGAAAGAATAGTAGCACTTTCGAGAAAATGAAGAAGTTTGAGTTTTTTGCTTATAAGAGAAAAAAGATCACCAAATTCCATTTTGGCTTGAAGAGTACAGTCGGTGCAGTATAAACTCCACAGTTCTATCTGTATATCTCGGTTGTTTGCCGTCAAATGTTTTGATAGATGTACGAAGGTGGTCTGAAAAGTTTCCGACCTCAACGTAAAGATGGCAGCACTCGTAAATAAAAGCTACTGAATTTCGTTGTTCATCTGTTGACAGTTACTCACCAAGGTTTCAGCCATTTTGGACGCGCAGTTTTTATGTAACAGTCGTTTGAGTGAGTTGATGTGAGTTGATGTGAGTTTTTTTGTGAAAATGGACAAAATCGAGTACCGAGCTGTCATTAAATATTTGTTTTTGAAAGGCAATACGCCTTCGCAAATAAAAGATGAGTTGGATTCTGTGTATGGGGACTCTGCACCATCATTTACCACAGTGAAATTTTGGGCTGCTAAATTTAAACGTGGCCGTAAGAGCTTGGGAGACGATGAACGTTCGGGACGTCCAAAAACTGCAACTACCGACGAAAACATCGCCAAAGTTCACCAAATGGTGCTAGACGACCGCCGAATTAAAGTGAGAGAGATAGCAGAGGTTATGAACATGTCAAAAGAACGTGTTTGTCACATATTAAATCAACATTTAGGCATGAGAAAGCTGTCCGCGCGTTGGGTGCCGCGTTTGCTCACGTTAGACCAAAAACTTGTTCGAATGAATATTTCCAACGCTCTTTTTGCGCAGTTTGGCGAGTTTTGGCGCCGATTAATTACTGTAGATGAAACTTGGATACACCATTATACGCCCGAAACAAAAATACAGTCCAAACAGTGAACTGCAAAGGGAGAACCGGCTCCAAAAAAAGCAAAAACTGTTTTTTCGGCTGGGAAAGTGATGGCGACTGTTTTTTGGGATAGTCATGGAGTTATTTTAATCGATTATCTTCGAAAAGGAAAAACCATTACAGGAGCATACTATGCATCATTACTTGACAAGCTGAAGGCAGAACTTGCGAAAAAACGGCCACATTTGCAGAAAAAGAAAATCCTGTTTCACCAAGACAACGCACCGTCTCACACCTCAGCGGTTGCTATGACGAAAATCCACGAATTACGGTTTGAACTGCTTGACCATTCGCCTTACTCACCAGATCTAGCCCCAAGCGACTTCTTTTTGTTCCCTCATCTAAAAATTGCGCTCGGAGGACAAAGATTTTCGTCAAATGTAGAGGCGATCACCTTCGTAAACAATTATTTTGCAGAGAAAAATGCCGAGTACTATTTGGACGGGTTACAGAGATGGGAGCATCGCTGGGAGAAGTGTGTAGAGTTATAAGAAGACTATGTTGAAAAATAAAAAAAAATTTCAGAAAAAATGTCTTGTATCTTTGTTAGGTCGGAAACTTTTCAGACCACCCTCGTAGATGTAGTTGTTTGTCATAATCTTTAAATAATTGTTTTGAATCAAAACTACTGTTTTTTATTATTTTTTTACTTATTATTCCTAAATTAATGAAAAAGGTTGATTACAAACACGAATCTCGGCTGCCGGGACAAGATCCATTGTTGTAATAAAATCTGGAGAAATATAAAACTAAAATGCACTGAGAACAGCTCTCCGGGAAAAAAGAAGTTGTTAACATTCTACAAGCCCAGTTTATCCCAGAAGATCTTAATTATTCATTTCGAAGTAATACTCAGCTTTTATTTAAGATTTTACGTTAGTAATTTATTTAGGAGAAAAAGAAGTTAGGCGTGTGAGATGATAAATTAATTTACGCAGTTCTAATTGTCTGAACCACTGCTAACACTGCAACCTAAGAAGTAGGACAATGACAATTTAACACTGTTCAGTAGCTCACTACATGTAATACGTATAATACAAGTTGTTTAATTGTTATCTAAAATAGAAATGTTTGCAATCATTGCTTGACAAAGATTTATTAGTTAAACATTACAGTCGTAAAACTAAAATATCTAAAACACTTATATACAAATGTTATTGTTATATCAATTTTATTTTAAAATATTGTAACTATGTTATTTATGTCTTAACCTGAACTAAGTAAAAATATTGTAACACTGTACTACTAAATACAAAGTATATTTAACTTAGATGAAATGTGAAAACCTGTACTTATTGGTAAGTAAGTGTGCCTATGATTATACAAAAAATACTATACAGTATAGCGGATATTAAAATACCTACAAATTCGATATCTATTAAGTACACTGCTTGGTAGTGTTCTCTTTGGGAAACTTTCTAAACTATATGAAGAATATTTTCGCTCTACTCTCAAGTATGAAACACGAAATCTGCCTTGTATAAAAGCTATCTGTATACGGTAGAAATATTACACGCAAAGATGTCTCTAGAATTAATGGAGAATTTTACTGTAATATTTTTAAAAATTCTTTGTCATTTAGTATCATTAATTTTGTATAAATATATTATTTTGCAGCCAGTCACTTAAAATATACTATTACATCATTTAAACATTTACGAGTTGCGTCTTTCAATCTTTAACATAAATACAAACCGTCTAAATTTATTTCTACAAAGAGAAATGTACAACATCAATTTTTATTTATACATTAAACAAATAAAACAAGAACACAAATAAAGTTATACTATTTTCGTAGGTTTTAAACGAAGAAATGCGCTGGATAACTGTGTACGAATTTAGCCACTCATAAACACTATATAATTGGGCTGTTTGGATGTCAAAGTTGACAGTTAGTAGTTTGCTTTGACAATTGACTTAAAATATATACAGTTTACTGAATATAACTTCCTGCTTTTCCTTGTTGTTTATTTAGAAGCGACTGATTTTTCAAACATAAAAATTTAGAACACAAACGATTTGTAATAAAAACACGCCCATTCACTCGTTTCTGTCTAATATTTAATTGATAACTACCGCTCGGATGTTGTTGAGATTTTTAACAAAAATATGACGTATAAAATTAAATTTAAAGCTACAATGAATTTTGAAAAACTAAAAACGCAGTAATAACGTTTTAGTTGATTGCAGGATATGTTTTATGATATAATAAACCAAATTCGGCTTTTACTTTAGATCTCTTTAATGGACTAATAAATTTAAGTAAAATTATGCAGTGAAACAAGAATGACAAAGTTAGAAAACTGCATATAAACCTTGTGAGGAGCATATAAAATTATTTATACATGTCTACATCATCATAAGCGACACAGACAAAACCAGTAGGGTGTCAAACATTTTAAAGAAAATAAACTTTTTTGTATACGGTTTCGATCTCATATACAATTTTCGTAGGACAGACAAAGAAAGTTGAAAAACCGGCAGGGAGAATATAGTATGTAAGCCAAACAAACAAAACGTAATGCGTAACCTGACACCGCTTTTAACAGCGAAAACAAACATGGGAATTGTATATTATAGAACCGCCATTTTATTATTATATTAACTTACAGAACACTCAATAAAAACGGGGCATATCCCGAAAGCAAAATTCTTCAGTTTAAACTTTCAAGTATTCAGGCTATTCAGATTGATCGAGCAAATCTTTATGCGAAAGCTGATGGATATGAAAAAATTACTAAAAATAGTTCTGTCACCGCTTCGAGGAAAAATCAAGGTTGAGATTTGTTGGGAAATATAAATTCAGCATCCGTCAGTATATCTATCTTTTTCTATTAGTTTGCCAAAAGTCATTTCAACGCGGTTGTCAGTGTCAGCTGCCACCTGTCATTTATTTGTAACGGATACGAGAGATCACTACGAACAGACACATTCACCCATATTCTTTCTTTCATATTTTTATGTTTTAAATCATCAAAATGTATTAGCGGTTCCAGAAAAAATTTAACAAAAAGAATGCGACTATAGCAGCAACAGCTGACTAGATTTGTAGTGTTTTTTCCATCCACAATCAAACTATCATTCCTTTTCAAAAAGATTCACTCTAATACATTTTTGATTTGAGAATCGTTGTGTAAATTATTTTTTGTTTAATTTGTGTACCTACTTATAAATCAGATTCTTCTATGTAGTCAAGTCTTTAATACGGCAGCATTTACTTATAACCTGTGATCAAGAAAACTTAATCTCAAAGTTAGTCTTGTAAAGAAACAGACAATTAAGAGTATAGTTAATATTTTGTTCTAAACAAAAGTAGATAATATTTTAATAAATGACTGTCAGTCTAACTGTTAAGTTAATTTAAGTATGACAAGTAGACTGTTGTAATTATGTAATTGTAAAAGAACACGCCTTTTAACCAAGATCACAAGCCTAGTAAACTTGCGTGAATATAAAAACAAATTTTGTCTCTCCATCTAAAGATTGTGTAGCATTGACCACACCGTGCCTTCAGACGATCGTTTTGTTCTTATTCTGGACTCATCCGTGAAGAATAACGATGGTCAACGCTTAATCTGATAATCAATGATAGTGCTACTCCCCAAGGGAATGCAGCGCTTTTAGAAGCTTTCTAGCTTTTCTCAACCCCTGGATTTATGATTTGTGGCGTTGTTGGTTGGCAGCCCTAGAATGTGTTGAGTATTAGATTGGTGAGATTCCTATTTTCTATTGACGGTAGTTGATGGGATGAGGTAAGATGGAGATGGAGTTCTAGGTAGTTCTGGAGATGGTTATTGTGGTGGTGTTGACGGTGAGTGGTTGTTAGTTGATGGTCCATGTTGATTGCGATGGAGTGTTCTTTCGGTCGGAATTTAGGTATTAGAGAGAAGTTAGGGTTAAGCTTCAGAACCGTAACTCCTCCGCAATACTGGATGATTGGAAGGAATAAAGCTGAGAAGATAGGGATAATCAACGCGGACGCAAGGAGCTTTAAGCTCAGGTACCTGTACCTGTCACGACCTGTCCCCCAGTTGGCATAGAATAAAGAATCTACAACTTGCTATGAGCTTATTTCATCGAAAATCTTCCTCATTCAAAAGGTATATACAGATTTGTCTCTTATTTGCTTTACTAAACTTCATCAGGAGGGAAACTGTTTAAGAAGTTTTGCGAAAATATTCTTCTTGATGGTTTCCAATGCTTGATGTAATTTTTGCCAAGCGGATTTAATAATAATTTAATAAGAAATAATTCGACGGTTTTATGTATATGTAACTAATGTTATTAGACGAAAGCAACATAAAGCACCTACACACAATCGCTTGTTGCATGTTTTCTCGAGGCAGATGTTGCTTTGAATGTGTGAGACTTGAGTATTTATACTAATAAATACTGACTATTTGAAAACAATATAGCAAGTTTGAGGTTAGAAATGTAATTATCTTTGGTTACAGTCTACATTAGACAATCAAAGGTATTTCGGTGATAAAGGGTTTTTTTCTTATAAGTTACGTTTTAAATATTTTGCAAAACACTGAAACAATAGTCAGTTCACTCAGTTTTGCACAAGAAACTGTATGCGCTTGATAACGAGCTTTGCAAGTATCGCGTTGTTCTACTGCTATTGTGTGGTAGATGACGAGATGATTTAAGAGACAAAGAACTCATGTTTTCATTGTACTGTTCGCTGTTCAATTGAAAAACTCTAAAGATCTAAATCCTAGTCCATCGGGTTAAAGCACGTCCAAGTTACCTTTAAATAATAAAGTAATAGGATTATTTGTTTGCAGAATTTTTTCGAAAGCTTAGCCCTTGTCTAAATGTTAGTACACCTGATTGGTCTGTTCAATTAGGATCTTTTTTGGAAAAGCTTTTTGTGCTCATATATAAACGGGTTTTTCAGTGACGTTACCTTAATTTTTATCAAAAATTCAAACAAATCAGGTCCATCTAGAAACTTTAGACTTTATATGACTTGCCTCATTCATTTAATCTGCACCATACTATGTTTTGGTTTATTGAACACCATCCGCAGACATTGTATTGTTATACGAGTTTAGTCTTTTAAAATCATAACTTTGCCATAGAATCAAGTCAACTAGCAAATTTATCCACTGTCTAATATCAAGATTTCTGAACTAGCAAAGGTTACTGAACAATTTTATTATTTTTTTTCTTTACCTCAATCCCAATTGCCAATATTTTATAAATTCCCGTATTGTATGTTATTTACGATGTTTAGAAAAACAGAAACCTTCAGTGTTTATAAAACGTATAATTAAATCATGATATTAATAGTACTCACCACACTACTGCAATAAAGATAGAAAACAAACATACATATTATCAGATTTAGGTTAGGTAAAAAATGATCGATTTTGATTAAATTACTGTTTTACTGTTACAAGATTTAAATATTATTACCTACCTTCATTTTTCGTTTGTAACTGTAAATGTATCGATTTTAAAATTTTTTAGAATACTTTCTTGGTAAGAAACGTGACAAAACTCCCTTACTAAAGATTTGTTGCTAACAATGTTAAAGAGTATCGATTTACCTAAATATTTTTTAAAGTTTTAAATGCCTGAGGAATTCTGGTTTATAATAGGTATTGTAGGAATGTTGTTTGTTTTAGAATTTTGTGTCATATTTAAAACCACAAGTTTAGTCAGGCAAACCATAAGAATTATCGTAAGAACTTTAAAATGGTATGGCATCTAATCATCACATTTTAGTTGTCGTTAACAGATCTGTGAGAAGAGCCAGTTTTACAATGCTCTCAACTGTATACCTGTTTTAATAAAAATATACCCATCTTTTATTTCAAGTAAAACATCCTAATGGATATCAAGAAATTTCTTTGGGTTTTTTAATAGACCGCCTCAATATCGGATCTATTGTCTCTGTAAATTCCACTGAGACCAGGTTTTTAATACAGAATCTCCAGAATGATTTTTATTCCTTGTAACAGAAATGAACGGTAACTAATTAAACCAGAAAGCACATTGACAGTTAATGCTACTATTTTTTAGTAGAATTGGTCAGAAGTTGGAATTTTAGATACTGATAAAGACATTTCCATATTATATTTAATTCTTCCTTTTCTTTTATGATCATCGACATGGTTAACAAATAAGATTATCTTCGACTTCTTTCATGCAAAAGACTACTGATGCGTCTCTGGTCTCTAAGTAATAATTAGCTGACTGTATATAGACTCTTCGGCTGAGAAAGAGTTGTAAGAGATCTTCGTCCATAATCTTTCTTTCTTTTTTTCAGCAACCTAAAGTTGCATATCCCCAATAAGTCTTTTTATTGGAATACCTGTTCAAGACTAAATTTCATATCACATTATGAAAAAAGATCTATAAACTGTTTTGAGGCTGTGTACAAACTGGCTTTTGAACTTAAAGTGATTTCTTGAATTTTATTCTCTCTTCTCTCAGTTGCAATACCTTGCTTGCTACTATTTTCGCTTGGCTTCTAAAGCTTATACTCAGACAACTTAATTTTTTGCACAAAAAGAAGTTATCAACAGTCGATGGAAGATTTCAAACACTTTTAGTTAAAATTAACTGATTTTTTTCCAAGTACTCATAGATATAGTATGAGTTTTCGGAAGACCGATACCGATACGGGTAAGTATTATTTCACCTTTTCTCATTTCACTTATTTTCTCTTTCAACATGGTTTATAGAAAGAACGAATTAAAATTAGACAACTAATCAGAAATCCAATCATTTACGACCTAGAATATAAAGCGAAAGAAACTCTTCTCAAGTTTAAAGAAAGAGAAAGAAATAGAAGAAAACAACACAGCAAAACTATATACAAACAAGAGAAAATACTAAGAAGATATGTAAGGCTTTTAGATCTTACAAGCATACCAGAGTTGATAAAAACATTTAAAGTCAAATTCAAAAATCGAGTTTTATTAGAATGTGAATAACTAACATTTTGAACGGCTGTGACTTTTTGTGAGTTTTGAAAAAAGAAAAGCACTGAAACTGGATATGGCAACTGTTGAGGAATAAACTTCCTGAAAGCAGCTCATAAAATATGTTCGCTTCAGATTAATTATTAAAGCAATAATGCATTTCAGGAAAAAAGTTCAACCACAGATGCAACTGTGAAAAAGTTGTGGGGATGTGATAGAGAAACGCATACATTAAATATTATAGTCGAGTAGTACATAATTCAACAATAATTTTAAGATTTTACGCTTCGACTTCAGTAAAGTAGGTCTTAATTTCCTTGATTTCCCTTATATCCAGCTATAAAGGTAGCAATAAATGTTCAAAACGCTATAAATTTTTCAAGTTGAAAAACGAGGATATAAGCCCATAGACGCCAGCACCTAAAAATTCGAGTTTTTATTAAAATATAAATTAGTTCCCGTCAGAAATTATTTTTATAAAAATCGAAACAGCTAATGAAAATGAAAAAGAAATATGCTTTTTTACGCTCCACCTATAAAGCAGACAGGAAGAAATAAATAAAGTTGGAACAAGAATCGGCGTAGGCGTATATATCGGCAAAATGGTGACAAAAATATAGCAAAACAGCAACACAAACAAACGTACTTTTATATTTGAATTTTATATCGACGATGAATGAAGACTAGAGATTATTATGTTGTTCTTTCAATATTGTACAGAATATCAATTATGTTAAAATTAACATAATGGGTTATGTGATTTCAATCATCCAGAGAAAGATTACGTCTAGAAAACAAAATAGCGAAGCAACAAAAAACAAAATTAAAAATTCTAAAAATCATTTGTTAATTTTTTTAGTTAAAAAGTTAAAATTTACCTGTCAGTAAAATCTTTTCATCTTGATACAAATGTATTTGCTAAAAATTTAAATTGAAGGAAAAATAACATTCAAAGGACTATTTATATTAAAAGCAATAACATAAAATGACAAGTGAACTAATTTAATGAGCCAAAAATAATTTTAAATGGACTTTTTCTAAGAAATAGGCGTGGCTATGAATTTTATTATCCTTTCAATTAGTGATAAAAATTTATTATCGTCCATTAAATTCTTCCAATGAAATGGATTTCCCAATTCCTACTAAATCTTACTTTGTAGATTTGAGTTATTATTATTTATAGAGTATTGAGATTGTAATCTTGCATACTAACAATCAAAAAATTCTTTGATTAGTAGGTCTTAATTAAAATATTTGTTTTGTTATGGTTTATTAAACTATTGCTAATTAAATACAGCAAAAATATACTTATTTTGCTGTACCGACTGAGAACTGAACCTTGTAATTATGTTTCTGTTATACATTCAAGCTATTGATAAACTATTCCGCCAACTTTTAATTATAATAAATTTCATTTATAAAAACAATGGTACTTAATTTAATTGTGTTATTATTACATTAATTTTTATATCAGTTTTGGTAAATTATAAAGTATAAACAGCAAATTAAACATTCTAACAGTTGCAGTGAATGGTCTCCATGAACAAAGTTTAAAATCGATTAAATCTAGAAATTCTTGTATTTATTTGTTTTAATCAACTAGAAAATTCATTAAGTTGCGTCCTGTATTTTAAATACCGGGTGACCATGAAATTCGGAGTCCCTGAATGCAATGTGATGCAGCCCAACTTACAAATATTAAACTTATGTAAGGAAAATTTTAAAAGCAAGTACACATTTTTCTTTCTACAAAATTCATATAGAAGAAACGGCAACTGAAACTATCAACAATAACAATTGATTAATGTTGCAGTGAAAAAGTATGTTAACTTGCAGCAAGATCCTTCTAAGAAACTCCAAGTTCCATGGCTTACCCTGTATTAAAATGAGCATTTGACTGAGTTGTACAGGGTGTTTTAAAAAAACTCGTCGATATAACCGACTTTTGTACAATTTGTTTACAATTACGTTTTTCGCTATTGCCAATACTAAGCAAGATGTGTTAATTATAGTGGTATGTAAAATTACAAAGTATCGGCCCAGATAGTGTAGAGGTGATAATACCTGCCATCCACAGACTTTACATAATCTAAATAGCAAATATAAAGCGAAATAAATATATGAGGTCATACCACCTCAGTAGTAAGTGCCCAGACTAAAAAAAAAGCTTTACAGAGTACTAAAACTGCTCTTTTCAACATTATTCAGCTATTTCTTATTTTTATAAAATTAAATCAATTGTTTTTTTCAGAAGAAATTAATAAAGTTATTAATTAATTAATAAAAGTTGACAACAAACAGTTGAATAATATCAAAAAGAATGAAGCTCTTTAGACCTATATCATTGTAAGTGCAAGGACAACTATGCTGAAGTTAAGTTAGTTAAGTACCAGAGTAAAAATTGCTATTCTTGGTTGAGGAGGCTCCAAGCCCCAACTAATAAAGTGCAATTACCTTCTTTTCTTTTTTTTATTGCCTATTTTAATTTTTAATTTCAATCATGATAAATTTGCAATTTGATTTAAAATTAGAATTTTAGCAAACAACGCGTTTTGCAGAAAAACTATTGTTTGTGCGCTAATAAGCATAAGCAGAGAATTAGCGAGCTGTCATCTGAAATTTGTAAATAGCGGCTTTTCCTCGTAAATATATAGAGTGTTTCATTTACAAAACAAAAGCTATTCTTAGTTCATTAAGTAGAACGCAAAATTTGTAGCAAACACTGAATCTAATTAAAATTTTAAATTGATTACAGTGATGTATGGTACTTCATACTTAAAAATCAAAAGTTGGTTGAAAAGATTTTGAATACCCATTTTTTGTAAATAACGATATTTCTAACAAAAAGATTCTGACAGCTCAGGACGGAACAACTTTAATTATCTAAATTTATTTGACAAGCAATTTTGAAATCAATATTGTATACTTTTGTTCCTTAACTAATTAGAAGATACAATAACTGAAGAGTTTTTTAAATGTTTGAAAAAGCGTAACAAATCAGAAAAACTCGACGTAATATAAGTTTCATCCACTGTATGGCATCTACTTACAAAGGACTTCTAAAATGAACCGCTTTATGATGAAAATAGAATTGTCCAAAAATAAAATCAATGAATAACATCAACAAGAATTTTTTCTAAACATCATCTACATGAATTATTTATCTAAAGTTGATTTACCTAAAATACACATTTTTTTTTAATTAGAGTTTTTGGTCGCTTTATTCTTTGTTTTTGGAGATCTTTATGAAGAACGCAAATGGTTCTTGAAACTGATATACAGACTATCTAAATAAATTTCAACCTGAATTTAAAAAAAATGTAACCTCATTATACACTTATGTATATTTCTGTTTTTAGCTCTTTTATTAAGATCTTACTTCAAAAGCTTAACATATTAAGTACTTGAGCTAACCCTTCTTTTGATTAACTTAAAGTGATTTGTAGACATAATCTTTGGGCCTCAGTAATATGTTTAATGTCAAGATGGATGATGAACTATACAGAACACAGTAAGCTAAGTCTCCTCAAAATTTAACAGAACCATTTCAACATGTTAAGTCATTTATTTTTCAACGTTCTGCCTTTCTATCATGACCATTCTAACAGTTAAGATCTTCTTCTGACTCCTCTTCTCTTCTCTCTTTCACTCATGCACGTAATTTAAAACTACACAGTGTATCGAAAATGCGAGGCACACCATTCAATTTTCGAAAACGGTAAGTGGTATATGCTCGATTCATATCCATCATATCATTCTTGGACGTTGAATAAAAAAAAAAGAAAAATTACCAAATTTCTATAAAGCCGCAGCAAAAGAAATAAAAAGAAACCGTGGATACTAAGTGGGCCTTTTCTAATGATTTTGGTACCCTTGAGTAACACACTGTAGTAGATGTTTTTATTTCAATTTGGAGTCTCATTTAAAAGAATTCATGTCTTTGGTATATTTTTGTAGTGAAGTTAAAAACAACAAAAATATTTTTTCCATATTGGTAGTTTTGTATTACTTTATATAGATTTACCATTTTCCGTATTCCCTCTCATTATAGAGATATTTGGTTTGAAAGATTTTTTAAAACTCCTATTTTTACCAAATATCTAAAAAGTCATAGAAAAACCCTGAAGAAACAAAAAATCCAGTAGACTGAGAATTGAGCTCTCGATCACACAACCTTTTCACAATTTCTCTATCTCTCAATATCTTCCCATTTTATCTATCCGAAGGAATTCTGGGCACACAGTAGAGAGTAGGTAAGTCTTAAAATTTTTGTGTGTCATTGACTGCCATTTTATGTATAATGAAGAAGGTAGAACTACTCATTACAGAATTCTTTGGAAAACCTCATGGTCATGGCATCTCCATGAACAACCGTTTCTCTCTCCTTGCAAAGTTGTGAAGATATTTATCCAAGCAGTGTTGTAAAATTATTATAGTTTATTTCTTGTGAAGTTTCGCTAACTTTCAATAAGTTTTGATAGTTTTTGGACAATTTTGTTCAATCAGTGAAAGCAAATAAATCAAGGTTTCTGGAAGATTTCTAACTTTAAAAATGTTTACTGTCTTAATTTTATTGGGACATTTCGTACATTTGTTAGGACAGTTATTATATCTCTTATAATAACTGATCGAGATACTTTATAAATACATTGAAAAGGGACACACTGTAGTTATGAACGACTTTTAAATGTAACTGACTCAGATTCTTAAAAATCGAGACAATAATTGTTTGACAAGCTTCTCAGTGAAATTACCGCAAATATTCCAATAATATTGGCAATATTCGATTTGAGGGAAACAAATGTTACGATAATTTCAGTAATTTTTCTTTTGGTGATACTCATGCATAACAACACTAACCGAGACCTTATCAAGAGAAGTTGCCTTATTGACACTAATTGTTTGCTTGCACATTCGCTATCAACACAAGAATACAAATACGGCCGACATGAGTACTGTTCCGCCATTCCTAAGTTTCCCTTCCTTCCGCGAACAGACATGACTGTTCTTCTCCCATCCTATTCAACGACAGCTTAATCGCTGAAGATACTTTTAGTCTATAACGATCACTGATGGCTTCTTTGTACTAAGCAGAAGTAACAGTGGACTTGATGATAATGTTTTCCAGCTAAAAGTCAGAAGAAATCTTTCATGATAGGAAGTTTATTCGATTTTCAGATATCTGGAAACATCGAAAAACAATAGTTAACTGTTGTGCGGAAATTGAAAAAAAGTTAGCAAGTAAACTTTGTTTCAACTGAGTAGGGCTAGGCCTCAGATATTGAGCCAGTGAGGCGACTGCCTCAGAACACACAGATATGGGGCAGCCAGAGTCGTATTTGTTTCGTATTTACTTTTCGTCAGAAGGTTAATGCAAAGCAAAGGCCAATCTTGGGCTACCAGAGTGAATTTCCGAAACAATACTCGAATGTTCTGTGCTGCTTTTTAGAAGTTTTTTATCTTTACTAAACTCTTTCGGCTCCGATCAAAGTTACTTTCGTTTTAAAAGCGGTCGGTTTGGGCTCTCCAGTGACTATTTCACGCCATTCAAAGGGCCCCTTCCAGTAGCTTACGTCGGGCTTCACCTTCCATTAACCGTCTTTAGAAATCTAGCAGTAAATACGGATCAAGCTGCGCTTTCTCACGCTTGTCTCATGTGTGATGAGAGAGCGCAAGATTTGAGTACCACGAATTAATGTATTATTCTAAGAACGTATTATTTATCTCTTTTGGATTAATTAAAATTTTGTGGAAATTATACTAATGAAAGGGGGGATCATTTGTTAACATAATGTCAATTGCAAAACTTTAAAACAGCTCTTTTTTATGGAGTAGCCATTACAATCTCTCATTAAACAAGTTAATTCCTTTGCAGTTAGTCAATTAGTACAGATATCATCTCAAATATTGATGCTTTCATTAAAAGGATGAATATCTCTAGAACTAGTGGAAAAGGTAGCACTTTCTACCCAAAAGTCTTTTCTAATGTTTAATGAGTTTAATTGGTAATCACCACAATAGGAACTGTACTTCTTATTTAGTTTTGGATATATATGTATGTATGCAAGACATAACGTGAGTTCAAGAAGCAATTAAAATATTAATAATGCAGCTAAGGTCTTGAAATTCCTTTTGTTCATTTTTAAGTTTCTAGAGATTTCATCCCCATGGCTGCAACTATCATCTGGCTCTGCCGAGGGATCTCGCACCTCTGTGTTTAAAATATTTTGTACTAGGCTGGTACTTAATTGCTACAAAAGGTCTTGTATCTTAATGGGAAATAGGAAATTTATGTTTAAGTTAGATTTTAGATTTATTGTCAAAACAGGCTTTATTTAAAAGGTTTTGACTTTCTTACTTCATCATGCATCAAGTGTGCAAAAACTCTCAATCTACGGTTACAAATATATTGATGCTTTATTTAGAAAAATCTAAAGATTAACAAATGGTGTTTTTTGATCACTCTGTACAATATAACAGTTGAGTTGAAGCTTCAGTAGTGTTTTTAAAAGACCAGAAGTCAGTTTATTTCTATAGAAACAAAATAGTAGAAGATTTCCCATTAGTTCCAAGAAGAGTTGAGAAGTTTGGAAAAAACCTTACAACAAACAACTGAATAATGCCAAAACGATTAGGTTGAATCCTAATTTGCTATGTTGTTGCCATCAGTATAAGAAATATTCAGACTGTATAAGGTGTTTTAGTTTAAAAAAAACAAAAGGGTTTTATGAAACACCCTGTATATTACAAGTAATTTCAAAATGTAGAGGTGGTTGTTCTGAACAATTTTTCCGAGTAACATTTATTCCTATTTCTACAAATAACGGAGCTATTCTTCTTCAATACATCGCTAGAGCATCCTGTATAATTAACCCAAATGATTTTTCTTCTTATCTATGGGAACTCTACTATCAAATTTTAAATTTTAACGGTAAATATTGTTAAAATCAAAAAGAAGTAATACAAAGCCAAATTTTTTACTTGCGGAATAACACTGCAACGGACCTCGAAAAATCTCATCCCTCTCTTGTCGATGCAAAGTATAATGCATCAGTCTATACTAGGGTTCACCAAAAGACGGAGTGATCACGTGCTCAGCCAGATTCAAGCTGCTACAACAAGATATGAAAGAAAGAAAAAACGTAGTGAACGAAGACCGATAAATGTTGAGCAGAGTGAAACCGGTTCAACAATCTCTTACTGCAGCTAGTAGAAATGCATCTTTTATTACTCCATCTGATGGTGAACCCTAATATAGTCTTGTACTTGTACTAGTGCGGAGAAGAAACTACACCAATAAAGATTGTGCATTATGCAGATAATTATATGCTCTGGTTATTCTTGAAGTCAAACTAGGCATTGCTTATAGATAGTCAAAGTGCAAAAGTAATTGGCAGCATCCTTCTTTCAATTTAGAACCAATTTTAGGATAATTGGATTACTAGATGTGCCACAATACAGGTTATTAATAACCACTGAGATGTTAGGTGCGCAAACTTGAAAACCCCAAACTTTGAGAAAGCTGGAAATTTTAATATGTTGCTCTGCAGCCCTATATAGAAATTTCCTAGACTATCTGAAGATCATCAGTCTAAAGACCTCTTACCTTTACAGAAAATTCAAAAATGCAGTTATCGATCTACAGACTAATCATTTTAAGTGGTTCATTCAAGATACCTAGTTGTGTTTGATCTCACAAATGTTGCTTTTACGGGCAGCCTTTTTTATTACAGATAGTCTTAATTTAAAGCCAACTATGAGAAAACAGCCAAAATTCGATGACTTCTTAGTTTTTAGAAGGAAAAAAGTTTTTAGGTTAAGATTAGTTTTTGAGTGGAATTGAAGCTATCAGTTTTCTTCCCATTACAGCAAACAATTCAAAGTTTTGACATACTCATAACCTAACCTCAACCATTCTGCAAAAACAGAAGTCAGAACTTTGAGTTAATAAAGATCAAGTCTATACCTTTTCAACATCAGATTGAAACAGATCAATTTAAAATGGGGAACAAACAGTTTCAAATTGGGAATAATCAATTCCAAATGAGACTAATGAACGTCAATTAACTTTAAGACTTAAGATTGAGACTAATTACATTGAGTTCATTGAGTTTGAGATTGTTTAATTTGAAATTGATTTGCCACGACTTGAAGTTGATGTCTCAATTTGAAACTGATCAGTGCCAATCTGAAAGTGATTGTTCCCAATTTCAAATTGAAAAGGTGTAGATATGATGAATTAAGGCATACATGATCAGCTAAAGTTGTCATTCTTATTCTACTAACACAATCGTATTCAGGGAAAACAGAATTAATTTATGAAATTAATTTACATTTACGCATTAACTCAACTAGAATTAGCTGCACAAATGAAGTAAAATAAAAATTATCCTTCATTGAATGTCTGGTATTCTTTTTTCACGGCTGGATATAATCACAAAACGGAATAATTTTTATATTATTCAGTCAGGTAACAGGCTTTTCCATAATAATTTCAGTCGAATTTATGCATAAACGGAAACTTTTTAATAAATTCTGATCTTGAATACTCGACTGTTGGCAGAATAAGGACGATAGCACTTTGGTGATTAATCTAGGCACGATAGAAAGGAATGACAAATAAAAAAAACATTTTCGCATCTGAAGAGTGCTTGTGGTAGATGATTAGCGAGGTAAAAGCTAAAACATTGCAACCTCACAGAAGTTTGAAAATTTGAAAATCTTTTTCTGGTCGTGTTTTTCATAGTAGTTATGGGAATTTTTGGCTTTGCAGTCTTTACAGCCTGTTCTTGCTATACTCTCTGATAGGCATCAAATAGAATTTTTTTATTATCAGCTTCTTTGGAACTTCTTGATTCCAAGCATTGTCTGCCTTAGAACTGTATACAAACTTTTAGAAAGAATGCACCTATGTAGAAAGTCGTAGTTTTGTAAGAAATGGGATTATCCAAATTTTGCAAGATGGTATGCCTATATGATGCATAAATCGTAAAAACCAATAATTCATGTTTTATAACTTACCAACATTTTTAATGATTGTCTCAATTATTTAAAACAAGTTTAACAATTAACACTTCAATTTCAGTTTATTTTTGATTGAGTTTATTCTGAAAATCTGAAATACACAAATTAAAAGTTTGGAATTGTTGAGAATTTCAAATTCATTTTATGAGATCCTTCTACAGTAAATACAAACTCACTTGATGAAGATCAAAGTACTCATATTCAAGTCTTTTTCTTTTAATTATCTTCTTAAGAAGACGGAAATCCTTTTGTTTTATCAAAAAAATAAAGGGTTTTCCAATAAGAGGTGTTATTTTGAATAGCCCGCTATTTCGGTAGATGTCACTTTTCAAATGACCTTTGGAAATGTAATCTGAGTTGCATAAAGATAACCGGGTAAACTATCTTTAAGAAAACAACAACTTTGGATACAACAGTCTCTTACGATTACACAAGAATACTATATCTCTTTCATTAGATTCTTCTTCTTCTATTTTCATACTAATTATAATGACATTCTATGCGGTTGTTAACAATAGGGGTATGCTTCTGGCACAGTTTGTATATCAAGTTTATCTTATTTTGTAAACTCTGTCCATACAGGTATATAAAGGGTTTTCCAATAAGAGGTGTTATTTTGAATAGCCCGCTATTTCGGTAGATGTCACTTTTGAAGCTATCATTTTTTGACATTTGACAAGTAGAAACTACGCCATTAATAAATATGGAACGATACACGCTTCAACAACGCATTGAAATTATTAAAATTCACTATAAAAATGGTGAAAATTTGGCAGAGACGGTTCGTAAAACTCGAACATTTTTGGGTCACCGTGAAGCACCTTGTCGGACCGCAATGCAGAAATTGGTGAAAAAATTCGAGCTCTTGGGACAAGTTAGTGATGTGAAGAATAAAACCCGTGCACGTCGCTCAAGAACAGCCGAGAATATTGCTGTTGTAGCCGAAAGTGTTAAAGAAAACCCAGGTTTGTCCATTCCTCGTCGTTCTTTGGAATTAGCCATTCCACAAACGTCATTACACCGTATTTTGCATAAAGATTTGGGTCTTAAGGCTTATAAAGTCCAGTTAACACGAGACCTCAAGCCGGCCGATCATCAACAACGTCGTGTCTTTGCTGATTGGGTCGTTGAAATGCATGAAAATGATCCAGAATTCCATCGAAAAATCATCTTGAGTGATGAGGCCCATTTCCACCTCGGTGGCTTCGTCAACAAGCAAAATTGTCGGATCTGGGGCTCAGAAAATCCAAGAGTTATTGTTGAAAAGTCTCTCTATCCTCAACGTGTGACTGTTTGGTGCGGTTTATGGTCCGGCGGAGTCATTGGACCTTATTTTTTCGAAAATGAGGCTGGAGCAACAGTTACGGTGACTGGATTGCGCTATCGAGAGATGATTAACGATTTTTTATGGCCGGAATTGGATGGTATTGATCTGGACAACGTTTACTTTCAACAAGACGGCGCTACGTGCCACACAAGCAACGAAACCATTGATCTTTTACGGAAAAAGTTTCCGGACCGTGTTATCTCTCGAAGAGGTGATCACAATTGGCCACCGAGATCTTGTGATTTAACACCTTGCGACTTCTTTCTTTGGGGCCACGTGAAAGAGAAGGTCTACGCCAACAGCCCAGCGTCGATTCAAGACCTCAAAGATGGAATTCGTGAGGCTATCGAGGACATAGGGCAGCCACTTTGCGATTTGGTTATGGAAAATTTCATGAAAAGGATATTGTCCTGTAAGCGTGGTCGTGGTGGTCATTTGCCTGATGTTATTTTCCACTATTAACGGCATACCTTCCTCTTTATAATGAAATAAACATCCGATCATTTATATTAAAAAATGGCACTTTTCTTTGAATATCAAAATAACACCTCTTATTGGAAAACCCTTTATTTGAAGTTCAAATTAAGACGTTCAATAAGAAAAAAAATATTTTAGTCTTTTAAAAATTACTTTATATTCAAGAATATTCCTGTCTTTTTATTTTGTAAAGGAAATGTAAATAAGACTCCCTGTAATTTTCTTATAAAAATAAATTTTTCCAAAAGGTAAATGTTTAAATGTGTCAATTACTTTCTCATTTTATTCAGATTCTACTTTAAGGCACATTTGGAATAAAAATAAAAAATGTTTAAAATTCCTTTTTGTCACACATGTGGTACAGCACACAAACACCTGTACGAGACATTGAACACACGTGAAAAGTTGAAAATATTGTTCTTTTTCACATTTCTACAATTTTCTGCTATTTTTATAGATTCACTATCATGTCTCATGTGTTACTAATAGTTACATTGCTTTTTTAATTAAAAATAATAATAATAAAATAATATCTTCTATTGCTGGTTTAAACAAATTTTGAAAGTACTATTGGTAATTTTTTTAAGAAACAATTCTTTGAAAGGAAACAAAAGATCCATAAAAGCCTAAATAACAATAAAAGATAAAAGCAGGTAATAAAAAATGGAAATTTTGAAACTTTTATCCGCAAACATTAATTTTTAGCACGTTTTATTACGGCTGCTTGGTATTTGTTTTACAAAAAGAAAAAGAATTTATAATAGAAAATATATTTATGACAACAAAAATAAATACTACATTTATTAAATTAAAAATTATTACTGGTAACTAATAAATACAAAAATTGGTGATGCTGGAAAAATACAAATGAATTTTGAACTTAAATATTACGTTTTAATCAGCTGCATTATAAAAGAAAAAAATAAATACCTGAAGGCTAAATAAACTTCTTTTCCTTCAGCGCAGCTATGGTAGTTTTAAAACAATAACATTCATTGCAACAATCTATATTGCACAAATTCCTCTAAATACAAATAATAAAATTTTCTAATACTTAACTTACGGTATTATAAAAAATCTAAAAATTCCAAATCTACGATACTAAACATTATTAACGATCGAATGGTAAATTTAAATATCCTTCATATACAGCAGGGACGTTTTTTATCTACGACTCTTAGAAAAAAAGCAAACAGCTGCTTTAAGTCGTTCTCATAGTATCATATATACATTTTTTTGATCTCTTTGCCTAAAGTGTAAAGTTTTTTCGCTTTATATTAAATGTTTATAAACATACATCACAAATGGTGGTCAAAAAAAATATTGACCTCCTACTAAGCTATTTTTCAAGTACTTAAACTTAAGGACGCGCTTAATTAAATAATAAAAATAAAAAGGTAACTCTCATCTTTGGAAATTGAGTAAACAGAAAATTCTAAACTATAAACTGAATTAAATTTTAGAAAACATAATAATTAACCTTTTTATAGTAGAACCGTTTTTCTGTAATTAGAATAAATCTAAAAAAACAAAAGATTTCGTAAATCACTGTACTTTATTAATTGTCAATTTTCTCATTCATTTTAATCATACGTGCGAATTCCAATCTCCTTCCATTCTCCAAACGCTAAAAGCCCTGCTAAGTTTTTCATGCGCCGTGAAGGAAGACACATTTCCAAACACATCGTTATCTCCAGGTGTTTCTGGTGAAGATGTGGATAAAATATGGCACAAAAAATCAATATATCTTGTCGCTAATTTAAGCGTTTGTATTTTTGATAACTTATCCGACGGTAATGTTGGAATGCTTTTTCTGAGACTCGCGAATGCTTCATTTAAACTCTGTGTACGTTGACGTTCCCTAACATTTGCCATTATCCTTTGATTTTGTATATCTTCATAACTCTGCGGGGTTTTTCTTCTCGATTTACTTTTTGTTATGCTATGGCAGGAATTTTCATCATCCGATTCGAAACTATTAGACTTTCTTTTTCTTCCGACATTTCGTACTTTTAATATTGGTTCATCATCAATTTCCACTTTAATTGGTCTATTAGTATAATCTTCCGGTTCCATATACGAATCTGTATTTTGTGTATCAGCTGAAAAATGTGAAACTGACTCTTCAAAACTTCTTTGATAATTTTCATGATAATATTTAGCATCTAAAGCGAGATAACCAGGAACATTTCTAGGATAATTATTGAAGAAGTCAAAATTCGGTTGCGGTTCATGAGGAAGTGTAACTGGAAGATACTTTTCATTAGAATTTGTTAAATCCATTAGTCTCATCGATGTATATTGATCACTATGATGCGGGGATAACTGCCTATAAATTGGCGACGATGATTCACTACGAGTCTCGTACATTTTTCCACTATTTTGCACTAAATCTAATGGCTCACAGTTCCGCATGAAACTCGATACAATTTCACAAGACACCGACTAACGAAGAACAGCAATACATCACCGATGTTTACTACGCGGTCTACACTAGCTGTAGGCTGTAGTGTCGCTAAATCCAGGAATCACCCAAAAACTCAAAAGACAACTGAAATATCTTCTTAACCAATAAGACGTAGGGAACCATCCCTACCCATCATTTCATTTGCATGGAGTCGGCTCATCTCTGAAGTAATGTTTTTATATGCAACTTTCTGTCTTTATTGCTCTCACGTTAAATGGTTTTGTTAATGAATTCGCTTGTCTCTTTAAAGCTTTTTACAACAAAAAGAATTTAAACGGAAATCGGAATCGTAGAAAGGCAAGATTTAGTTTATTCTGGCGTTCATAAATTTGTGCGTTCTAATTTTAAAGATAATCGCGTTAATTTGTTGAGTTAATTAAAGATTTTGACAAATAATTTACTAATTTATACTCCTACTAATAAATGGGGAATAATTTATAGCTAATGTAAATTATATACTTATTAACGTCAGAATTTACTTTTTAGATGTATAATTATAGTTATGTTTAATAACTAGGAGAATTAATAAATCTAGAGTACTTGGTACTAAAATAAGGGGGAATTTTGTGCATATTTTAAATAATTGTTAATATGCCAGTACAAAAATGTATATCAGCATGTATACAAACTACAGGAAAATATAGCCGAAACATACTAATTTAAACTGACATAAATTGCTTACTTTGGTATTTTCCTGGATATATGCCCAACTTTTTACACTTTTAAAGGAAAAATTTTTGTTTTTATTTCCATGATTTCTTCTGTTCTATTTTTATCAAAACCAATTTATTGCATTTTTATTTTATCAATTAGAATAGGAATCACGTAGAAAGAAGATCCTCAGCTATTGTTTCTTTATTTTTCTTGGAGAGAGGTGTCAATCTATTCATAATCATGTAGAGGAGGCTATTTTTGAAATTAATTTTTCTTAATTAGTTACGAATTTAAGCTGCGGTTATTTTAGATGTAGCGACGGGAAAAATAAAATTTCGAAATGACTTCTAAATCGAATTTACTACTTCGACTGTTTCATTAGCTAGAAACGCTATTTCTTGTTTTTGTATGATTTCTTACTGATTATACGTCATAACGATATTCCGTATGGCTTTTTATCTTTAAACTATTTTATTCGACAGGACTATACTATGATGCTGGTATACTTCTAGTAGTCTAAACTGTAAAAATACTTTGTGCATTAAATCGTGTAATTGCTCGTTATCGATAGGTACCTTTAAAAAGGTTAACGTAATACCGACAAAGGTTCAGGTTTGTTTTCTCCCTTCTAGTTTCACCAAACCTCAATCATTGAAAGTAAGAATGTCAGATTATGTATGCTCAGATCGCAAACTAAAATCTTTATTATAGGATTAACTTCAAATTATCTATTACCTAATGTTTTCTGGTTCTGATTAAAATAGAAAAAAGTTTTGGCGAACATGGTTTTTGCCATAGCTTCAATTCCTCGACAGTACAATAAACTTTTCTTTTTCTATAAATAACAGAATCCCTGGAAGTATTTTTATTTTTGCCCTAATCAGAATTGGCACGCAAAATGCCTTTCTTGGCAATTAGTAACTATGCAAAGGTAACTCAACAAGCAATAGGGCTGCAGACAAAATTGTCAATTTGCAAAGCAAAAATCTTTTTTGTAAACCCAAAAAGGTATGCTATTCAGCTATTACTTAACTACAAGCAGTAACAAACCTGAGAATAACAAAAATCTTTGAAGAGAGGGATAAAGCACGCAAAAGTTAAGCATTGCGGATAATCTTCTTTTTTGATTACAATAGGCAAAAGATTCAAGCTGGTAATTATAAATGTTAGATCTAGGAATATGATTATGTTAGATAACCAACTTAAGCGGTTAAGGAGATTATAGAGGAAAAACGTACCTAATTAAAAAAGGCTAATATAGAAGCCAATGAGCCAAATGGATTTCAGGTAGGTAAATCATGTGATCAATTAAATGAGAAAAGGACAGCTCGTGGACAACCTATAAATTTAATCTTTGTAGACTTAGATATGATAGTCTATGGCAAATAGGTTATGAACAAATATGGAAAATGAAACTACTTAATATAAATGCCAACCAGGATTACCACTGCAGTTCAATAAAGATGAAAACAAGATGTCAGAGAAATTCAAAGTAATGGAAGGTCAACAAAGGGCTGCTCTATGTTCTCATGATGGCAATACACACATCTTATTCTTGCAGATGATCAAGTGTTAGTAACTGCAGGTCAAGATGACGTGGATTATATCCTGAAGAGAATGTAACCATGGAGATGAACACAAACAAAACGAGTTGTGATGAAGACGATACTCAGAGAGTACGTTAGTACCTTATATAGCTATGGTTCAGACGCATGGGTAATTGACAAAGGCACTGGAGTCAAGAATAAGACTGTAAAAATGGATTTCTGCATTGTTTTATTTTTAGACTGCAGCGTAATATATTAAATGAAGTAAAAAGAGGGAATAAGAAACTGAACGGATCAGTAATTGATGTCATAGAGACGAAAAGATTAATGTGATACCCGGTACCTACAATATTACGTATCGTAATAGATGGTCCAAGAAACTATGAACTTGGCTACTTAATAAACGATAATGTAGCAAGCCCGAAGAGTCCTAGAAAGATAATATAAAAAAATCATGGATGCAAAAGTGCTACAAAAACACGATTGACGGCATAGAAGTACGTACTTGGAAATGAGAGAGCAAAAGAAAGATACATTATAGAGATGATAACTATAACAGAAACCTTTTGTTGTAAAATACAGATTTTGCCTTTAGACGACAAGATAATCAAATTAATTAATCTATTGATAACACAGTAAACACATCTATACCATCAATATACTTTGCATAGTTGGTATAGTATTCCAAAATATATAGTGCTTTTATGACTTAATTGCTACTTAGCTTACAGTAAATTTTACAAGTTCGTCACAGCAGGGTGTCATAAATCCGCTTATCTGTGAAGACCTTTTCTAACATTGGCACAGGGTCGTATTGAGATAAGTTTTACTTTTGTAAATACTTTTAAACTAAAATGTTAGAAATATAAATTATTTCAATTCGGTCCTTGGTTTACCGAATCGTCTGTGACACGTGCCACCACTTGTATTTGTTGATTTTTATGAGGCGCCCGCTGTGAAATACTTAAGAAGACAAAGTCATAAACGCACTATATCTTTTGGAATACTATATAAACGGCACCCACATCAGAGCAAAAGCTACACGACGCGACGTTCAAGCCTAAAATCGAAAAGAAGTCTTTGGGGTTGTAAGATATTTTGATTTAAAAGAAAAAATGTAACATTGTTTAGGCTACTTTGTTAGCTTTAAGCAGTGCGAGCGTCAGGGGGGGGTATAGTGCAAAGAACAGTCAGTCGAGGTCAGGACTCCAGCTGGAGATGATTAATAAAAAGTGTTCCGATTAATTTGGATTGGTTTTTAAAGAAAACGTGGATTTTAGTAACAAGTAATAGTATTGTTACACGTGTTATTGTGGATGATGGTTATGGAAAGAAAGGAGAGATCTCATTATTGGGATATTCAGTAGATGAATGGTTGAATCGTTAAATGAAAAAAAGATTTGCAGTACTTATTGGTAGAACAAAGGGAGTCGCGTCGTTGCATCACATCGGCAAGGGCAAGATCGAGGACAGGCGACGTCACGGCTGAGAAGCGCGAAGAAATACATGGTTAATGCGTAACAACGCGGCGTAGGATTAAACAATAGCCGTAATGTTAAAATTTCTTTAATTTGATATTTCTTGTTTTTTTTGAGTTTGTTATTAGTAATAAGTTGATTTGATTTTTTTTATTAAATTCCTTATTTTTTGAATGGTTATTGTTCTTTTAATAAAATGTTTTAACATCCTGATTTGGCCCAACTGTCAGAACCTACTTGATTTCATCATTCTACCTAAATGAGCTACCACAGGGTCTGGGATCGAATCCACAATATACCTTATTGTGTTGGAACTCAAAATGAAAAACAAACAACACCCATGAACAAAAGGTTTACTTCTCGTTTTATTCCGTACAGGAAGAGCAACGTTGCAGTGATTATGTCTAAACAACCGATGTTTTGACTTTAATAGAACAATTGCTATCGGCGGTGAAAAACTATTAATGTCTGCTATTAACTTTAAGGCATTGTTCATTACAAACAATGACGGATTATTGAGAATTATATACAATAGGCCATCTAATCAATAAGTGAGAACTTTTACATTGACTTCAGAAATGAATTTTTTAAAGTTTCTAAACGATCATCTGAAGGGCTTTCAAAATCAATTTTTCGGTATTTCTCTATTTGAGTTAGTTCACGTAATAATGTTATCAATATAGGTAGGTAACATCATTGTATTGTTGGTATCATCAAACTGGGATCCCAGAAAGATTTGTCTCCTAAGATTACCCTACTTCCAGGTCTGACTTTTCTAGGTTAGAATAAACCCTGAGCCGCCAGATATGTTCTAAACCACTTCTATTCAGAGGATGTCTTGGTGGAAGCATTTAAATTGTTGTTGTAAATTAAAAATTAATTTCCACTCTCTACAGCTAACCATTTGAACCATATGGTTCCTCCTTCTTCAAACATTATCCAGTTTAAATTTGACTTTGATGGTTAAATTGACAGAGTCTACTAATATGATCCGAAGACAGTACACTCCAAAGTTCTAATTAGAATTTCAGTTTCTATGCTAAACAACCCGGAAACAGACGTGTAACATGAAGTGAACACAGAAAATCTGGTTACAATCGATAAAACTATACTTGCAAGAAATTGGTAGTTTTTTTCTGTATAACGTAATCTTTTCGGAATGTTCGAAGTTTATAAACAGAATTTTTAGACCCATTTTTTAGGTTGTCGAAAGGTTTTTTCAGCCTGTATCAAGTTTCTTTTAGTAGAATCGTATCGACCTCTAAGCTCTTTATTGGTAAAGAATTTTAACTTTTGTAATAGACAAACTATGTTCTGGTTAACAACGATCTCTTTGAATACTGTTTTATAGCGGAATTCTAACTTTTGACCACCTACATAGTTTCTGATTTAACTTAATTGCTTTTTAGCTATATTCAAGGAAACTAAATATTTTTGTCGCGAGTCTATTGATTAACTTGAGAAATAAACTTGTCATTCTATTGAGAGCTTTCAAAAAGGTTGAAGATAATTTAGTCTTCTTTTGTGTATGAAAATAATAGGGTCGTGCTCATAAAGTTTCTATTTTGATGGATTAAATTGATGTATCTATTACACCAAATAACAATTTTTTACAGCAAAAATAGTTTGAATCATTCTAATGTAAAACAATTTATGCGTAGACGGTAATAATTTTAAATCAGCTACCCTTACTATATCAGTTTTCTTTTGCTGTAAGAGTAATCAATCTTCTCCCCACACACAGACACTCACTACGACAACACTAAACAACAAAAACTTCTCAGCAGGAGAACTTATTTTTTATTCCTTGTGTATTTTATTAAAGTTTGTTTTAAGCAACTTCAAAGATTTAGAAGCAATTTCAGGTTACGAAAGAAATGCCAATTTGTAAAGTAAATTAAATCGAAAAAAAAGAAATGCGAAAGTAAAAAAATAAACATTTATCATCAGTAACGGCGCCACCGCAATAGCAGCTGCAACAAAGAAGAATTGCCGAAGATCCCGCGGGAGCTAAGCACTTCCGGTCCCCCTTGACGTCACCGTTACATCCTGGAAGAGACGAATACCGAATGGATGTTTCATAGTTGTTTCTAAATAATTACGGTGAAGAAAACGATGTTTTTTTCTGTAGTTTCATGAACAGATGTAATGAGTAATAAGGTATGTATCTTGTAAATTTTAAGTAATTTTGAATTTCATTTTTAGAATTTAACAAAGATTCCAGGATTTGTTTTTTGTAGTGTGATTTTTTTCCCACATTAACATCGAATGTTTATGTCTTTTGCAGTTAAAATTTATATCTTTTTTATTACTTAAAAAAGAAAATAGGCCAAGTGTATGTATTTGCAGTGAGAGAGTTTCCCATCTCTGCATATGTTTCTTTTATGTACAGAGTGTTTTAAAAAGTTTTATAATTATTATGCAATGAAATATATACTTAAAAAAGATATTTTGCATATCTACATTGTCAAATGGTGCAGTACTGAAGCAAGCAATCCCAACATTTATAGTTACCTTCAGTTGATTTATTCTTACATTTTTGTAGATTCCATTAATTTCATTTTTTTACTTGGGGGATAATACTACTATAAACCTTTTGATTTCTATATTAGCTGCAGTAAAAATGATTTTCGGCCTCTTTTCTTTCTTTCAGTATAGACCTATTATTCAATTTACCCATTATGTTTTACATTCATACAATTTTAGAAAAGGTAAACCTTAAATCAATTATTTATTTCACCATAATTTCACTTAATTTCCCTAGTACTATAGTAAACATATCAGACCCCATGCAACAAAAACTACAAAGATTTTTGAATGTATAGAACTTCTTAAAATAAAACATTTTTAATTGGGCCTGGTTTGTATAATTAAATATCTAGAATCCAGAAATGATATTAAGGTATGTACTACCACATGAATCTGAAGTACAGAATTGAGGTTAAGCTCTAACTACAGAAGTAGGAAGTTAGAGGTTTTTTTAATTCTCATATAAACTTAGGCAACCAAGCTAAAAAAGCGTGAAGAATATTAAAGAAACCCCCTACTCCTTTCGTGAAATTAACACGAAAAATGGTGGGGATATAAGTCGAAAAGCAAATAAAAAGCAAAACCTGTAGTGGTAATCGAAGTCGAACGAAAAGAGCCATACCCTAGAATACAAAGTCACTGTATAAAACCCTTACTTGTACCTCTTGCAACTTTAGATTGATAGAGGACAGTATAGAGAAGATAGTAATGTTAAGAGAAATATAAGACCTACCAAGGCTAGCGAATCTTAAGAGTATGAAATCTAGACAGCGCATTAGTAGGATTGGGAAAGAATAACGAAGTAACAATTTGTACCGAAAATAATAATGATCATAAGCTACATTACAAAACAAAGTTGCTTATCGATATGATTTTTCGTTCCTAAGATACAGACTGAAGCACTTCAGTTTTTGTCATTAGGAAGTAGAAGGAGAAACAAAACCGAATCGGATGGGGCTTACCTTAAGCTCTTAAGAAAGGCTCATTTTACAATATTATCTCTAGTATTATTTAGTGATTTGAACAATTTTGAGCATTTTTGTGTATTTTCCTATTTAGACCGGTATACAAATCGCCTTTGAAAATAGTTTTACTTAAAGATAAGCATCAGAGCATCTTAAATACACTAATACAATTTTATTCTTTTACCAACTCACCTTATGAATGTATTAGTTCAGATTTGAAACTCTTCCATCTAGCGCTACCTCCGGAAATGGGAAAGATTCTTTTTTCGCCGACCTTAGACTCTTTGACCTTCATTTTGTGGTCAAAGAAGGAGGCAAGGTAATTTTGTCTCTCGATGAGGGACAATGTAGTTTTTTCTCCATTTTTTTCAACTTTTATGTGTTTAAAGACATCTTACAGTTAGTTGCAAAAGTAGATTTTTAATGTAGAATAACTATTAGTTAGATTTTCGATACATGTTTTAAGGTAGACGAGAAAATCATACATATGTGAAACTCTGAACCCCTTGATTTCATGCACTAGGGATCAAATAAATTTTTCAGCTGTGTCGCCCTCTTCTACCTGAGAATGGAGGTGACGGTGCATGGTTCTTATTGGGCGTCAGTGGAATCATTGAAATCAACCTGATAGTATTCAAAACCTAAAAATAGGTGTAGCCCAAAAAGGTCGTTGTTGAACCTCTGGCAACTTGGAAACAAAAGAAAACTTTTTCTTGGTTGGCCGAACTAAGATGACACAATCATAAAAGACTTTTATGTTTTGCTTAAAAGAAATCAAAACTTCCAGAATTGGTGCCAATTCTCAAACCTTTTTTTATCTAAACTAAGACCTTTATTACTAGGAATAATAACGTCTGCGACTTTTTCACCAGGTCCACATGTGCTTGGTTTTTAAGTTGCACCACTTTGCGGTTTAGCTCTACCTTGCTTTTAGAAGTCCTGAGGTTTTCCCATCTGGTTAGGCTCTTTCACTTAAGATCTTCTTGATCTGATCAAGCTTGTCAAACTAGTCAAATGCTAACAAGATCTCTGTTAATAGCAGTTATTCTTTTTTTCGAGCACTTTAAGACTATTTCTTTAAACACCGAAGGTAATGCGAAAGCTCGAAGTTTGGATTAGCACCGGGCCGAGCCTTATTTTCTAAATGCTTCATGCTTTTCGATTCCGTGCTGGGTTTTAAGGGTCAGTAGTTCTCAAAGTTCCAATCAGAATTTTTGATCCAGTCCAGCTGTATGTGCCGTTCTGTCTTTTCGAATTAATCAGAATGTATGACTTGATTGAAATATTTGGACCAATGCCCAATCTAGCAGGATTTTTCAGACCACAATATTAAGATTCTTATTAATTGAATCGACCATTGAATTTATCAGTAACTATACTGAACGTGTAATATCTTGTTGTATCTTCTTGAGAATAACCACGGGTTAGCTCTTCTTAAGACGTTTTCGGAAATTCAACCTGGTAATACACCTGGGTCAAGCATCTGACGTCAGCAGGTTGGTCGGGTTAATCGGGTGATACCCACATTTGCCGAACAATTTTTATGTTTTCTCAGTTTTTAAATTGATAAGCAACAACCATAATATTCTCTCCATCATTTAATCGCAAGAGAAAAGGAAACCAGAGCAATAGTTACAATTTTTTGTTTTGAATCCATTCTGAAACAATTACGCCTAAAAATTCCTTGATATTTTTGAATCTTGAACTTCGTCGTCGACCAGGGTTACTTTAAACTGACCGGGTAAGCACCCCGGTTACAGTTCTGTAGTTTTCCCAATGCTGGGTAGCGAACTGTGTCGAATAAACGAACGTTTAGGTTATAATATGATTGAAACCCGATCGTTAAGAGCGAATATGATCTATGAGGAAATTACGAAAGACCAGAAGAACCATAAAAACATTATAGTCAAACAAACATCCAATTCATTATCTACTTGGTTTTTCTAAATAAATTGCATTTGAATTTAGAAGATTTTATCATGGTTCCATCAAAAACATGGAAAATGAACAAAACTTGAGAGAAGACGAGAAGGTCAAAATCGACTATAGTACCATGGAGAGTGAACAAAACTTGACAGAAACCAAAAAGGTCAAAATAGATATATGGTTCTAAACTGATTTCTTCAATATAGGGATGGTTGGTGATCTATACCGAATTCTTTCTTCAACTCAACTCAACCTGAACGATGTTTAAAATTGTATTGGAAAGTCTGAATATTTGAATGTGGAAACTTGGGATACACGTAAGGTTACAGGAAAATGACCACATCTGAAGTAAAGTCTACTTTTTGAATTAAGTATTTCCACAATAAAGTTGTGGGAAAATTGTGTGGGGTATGCATCTAGATATCGAGATTCTCATAGCATGTAAGAAAATTGATTTTAGTTCCTTTACCTAGTAGTTCATTTAAAGTTTCTTTTTTAAAATTAAACTATTGTTTCTAGTTATAGGTTACAGTCTAGAAATTTAAATTGATCAAAGGGTATCAACTGCCTCATAACCTCATGTCTTACATTTTTAATTTACTCAATTTAAAAGTTTTGCTATTGTAGTCAGAAATAAACTTCAAGTCAAGTAAGGGGTGAGTAGTGTGAAAAACTATTTGAAGAGTTAAACGAAATTCAAGATTAATAGTTCTAGAAACCAAGACAAATATGATTAAAAGCTTTATCTAAACTTTTGTTTCTAATTTTACCTTTCAATTAGTCTTCTTTTTTGATATTTGCAAATAACTTCATGCAATAATTATCACAGTGATGCAAAGTTCAATAACAAAGAAATATACAAATTTGCAGAAGTTATAACTGTCTACTACTGGTGTCCCTGCACAGGTAGCTTTAAATGGTTCTTTCTTGGAAAACGGTCGCTTTTGAAGTTCTCCTCTTGTTTTATTGTTAAGAAGATGAGATATGCTAGAAGGCTACGACCCCTTCTGAGAAATACACACATTTCCTTTATCTACAATAAACGTTATTTAATTGCGTTTTAGAACATAACAGACCCTTACTGTAAAACTAACTTTAATTCAAAGTTTAAGGGTCTTTCACTGACAACGTCTACGTGTTCTCTTAGCAGCTGAATCTCGACACCCTCTCAAAGAGATACATCTATCTACATATATAATAAATGCCGTAAATCCTGTGTTCACAGGGGTGGCCTGCTACTAAATTAGGACGTTCGTCTTCGTTCCTCTTCTTATAGAACCATCTGGATAAAATTCAACAATGAATATTACAGTCCGAAGTTTTACTACTTTCCGTGTTATAAAAAATGTGTTTAACAAATTTACTGATAATAACACATCTGTGGGCCCAAAAATATTTCTGTCGTGCCGACTTTACTCCCTTCAATAATAAAATGACAAAATTATTGCAGGCGGTATCTATTTTGCAGATGGATCGGCTTAAGTCGAAAGGTAGACGTGAACAGGTTTATTGCGATTGCACTTTAAGGGTAATTTGTTTGGTTTTTAATAAAGGTATTGTTACCATACAGGTAGAACGTGCCGTGGAGAAAATTTGCAGATTTTCGGCAAATACTGCCAAAAGAATCAATAGAACAGGTGTCGAGTTGTAGGATGGACCAGCTGTAAAATTCATCTTTTGAATATAGATAACTAAACTGTTTAACGAAAACAGCGGTTGGTTGACTTGAGTGTTACTTATTTAAAATGACACGTCTTACAAGGAAATATTAAAAAACATAAACAAACTTACCTGCCACTTATTAAACAAAGTGCAAGAACCTTCTCTTCAAGAAACCATCATTTTACTAAAGCGAAGGAAATTAGTAATACTTTTAGAGATGACTTAGTAGGAATGGAGATTTTATTAGTAAAGGTAATATTGAAATTGTTATGGACAATGATAGTAACAATCATAAACAAAAATCAAAATTCCATAGTATTGGGAAATACTTTTAATATTTTTTCAGAAAGTAAATAATAGATAGTTTTTATTCGTTTGACGCAATATGCAAATAACTCTATTATGCAAAAGTTAATCTTTAAACTAAATAAATAATTATAAAATCTTCATTTGAAATAGCACATTGCACAATAAGCTATTTTATTATTTTAAATATCATATATGATCTAATTAGTTCAGTGCCATTGTACAAAAAGCAACCTAACCCGAAACAGGCACCATCTTGGATTTTTGCATTACTTAGTGTAGTGCTTGAACGAATTGTTCTAGCAACATCAATTTTATGCTAAATGAAACCGTTTAGTCAGTATTAGTTATTAACAGTAACACTAATTTTAAAACTCTGACAATTTTAATAAAATTGAGAGCAAGAAAATGTCAAAATGTGGTTAAAATGCATTTTTGATCCCTTATTTGTCATCGCATTAATCAAAATCCAAATGTATTAATTCTAAGGTACGATCAAAATTAAAGAGCACAGAAAAAGCTTTCGTTGCCATTTATCATTTTGCAATAAATATAAAACTAAAAAAAATACCCCCTTTGATGCTAGAAGAGACACGACAAGGAACACGGTCGCATTGATGTCCTACCAATACAAGAATAATCACCACTACATTGTGTGTTGTAAACTTTGCTATATAAATAGTTTTTACTCAAATAATCTGGTTTTTATTTAGTTTTGGTTAAATACTACAAACAAGATATCTGTCTTTTGAGACTTCCCGAGACAGTGGGCAGAGCACCTGTATCTTTTTTTCAAAGTTGGATAACTGCAAAGTGAGCGAACGTCTCTAGACTAAAGAATGTCTTACCCACAGATGTACTTCGTTCTAACTAGAGGTAAGTCAACCACTAGATTTGGTTCTCCACAATATAATATCGTACAACACCATGTCTCTAACTTATTTCCGAAGTTAGGGACAAGACTTTCACACTAATGCCTTTTGTTATCATTTGACTTAAAGCCATCTAGAAATCCAATTCTGCTTTGGATGCCTGCAGTTTCGTATATCGCAAAGTGTTCAGCATATTAAGATCATCATTATCTCCCTATAAGTTGGTTTCTTCGAGTCTTACGATGTCTATTATAGTCTCAAACTTAACCACTATTAATTATTGCAGATTTAGTAGTAGAGAAAGTTTCAAGAGTAATTTTTATTAAATATATCATATCTTAGCATGACAGGTAGGTTATTATGCATTTCTTTTGGCAGTAAATTGCAGAACATCTTTACAAACTGAGATACCTGAATCGTGTTTTTCGAGGAATTACCTACGAGGCATCTTCAAGTAAGTTTTTTGACAGAAAATGTTTCCCGAATGCTTCATTCAAAACTGTCACTGTATGGTATGGTATGCACCTTACGAGATTAAATCTTTGTGTCTCATTCTCTCTTTCGTACGCACGCGCGTCGGGTGGTGTCCTTTTTCAAACGAAAAGAGAAACTACGTTCGGTCACGCACCCATCTCGTACTGCCGCATGAATCATGGGCAAGCATCTTGCCCACCGCACCTCCCTAGCAAAGTCCCATCTCTATAGGTACAGCCGTTTGCGAAACACGGATTGTCTACCAAAACAAAAAACAAAAACAAAAGACGGTCGGTGCCGCGCACGTTCTGCATCTCTAAGCCATTTCCCACCTCGCCCATCTATCAAAGTCCCATCTCTATAAGATCAGCCGTTCGTGAGATATGAAATGTCTGCCAAAAGAAAAAAGAAAAGAAAATGTGATCGGTCCTGCACACATTTTCTGCAAGCCTTTCTAATAACTTATATATGTATTGAACGATAGACGTGAAACTCTCAAAGTTTATAAATAAAAAAAATGGAGTTCATTGTTTCTTGGTGCTTAATACCGTATGAGTCGTCAATGGTGATGTTTCCAAAAGACCTAGCGGTAATCAGCACTTTTCGCTTTTTTGGAAAAGGGGTTTCGCCAGTAGCCCTAATCCCCTTGGAGGTGATGCGTATGGTCCGCGACGACACGGGAGTGCTTCTGCAGCGATGGGGCACATTTGCTCAGATTGATGTGGGATCAGTCATTACGTGAAAATTTCGAACGGGTGCTGCCGTTTCGAAGATACGAAATATCTCTGGAAAAAACAAAAGACGATCGCCTGCGCCCGGACCGTTTGGAAGCAGTTCCCGCACCACACCTAACGACCAAAGTCCCATCTCGACAGGTGCTGCCGTTTCGGAGATACGAAATATCTTTGGAAAAAACAAAAAACGGTCGTTCTTGGCCAGATAATCGGAAAGTCCTTTTGCCACCACACCTAAAGTGCAAAGTTCCATTTCGACAGGTGCGGCCGTTGCGGAGATACGGAATATCTCTGGAAATAACAAAAGACGGTCGACCCCGCGCACATCTTTTAAAAGGCATTCTTCCTCCACACCTAAAGGTCCAAGTCCCATCTCGATAGGCCCGGCCGTTGCAAAATTGCATATCTCCCAAAAAACAACAAAAGACGATCGCCGGTTTTCGAATCGTTTGGCGGTCATTCCTGCAACACATCTAACGATCAAACTCGCATCTTGATAAGACCGGCCGTTTCGCAGATACGTATTTTTGTGGAAATAGCAAAAGACGGTCGGTCACGCACAGATCTTTCAAAAAACACACTTTCTCTTCCTCCACACCTAAAAGTCCATGTTCCACCTCGGGCTGCGCCCTCCCATGAGCCACCTTCGGTGGCCCCACCTCGGGCTTCGCCATCCTATGGGCCACCTTCGGTGGCCCCACCTCGGGCTGCGCCTTCTCATGAACCACCTTCGGTGTTACCTACTCGGGCTGCATCATTGAAAAAACATAAAGCGTCGGTGCTGCCCGGACCTTTTGAAAGCCCTTTCCGCTTTGCGCCCAAAAGCGAAAGTCCCGTCTCCGTAGGACTGGCTGTTCCTGAGATGAAGGATATCACTCGAAATAACAAAAAGCGTTTTGCCCAGATCGTCTCAGAACACTTTCATCACCATACCTAACGACCAAAGTAGCATCTCAATAAGACTGGCTGTTCCTGAAATGCAGGATATCTGTGGAAAAAACAAAAGGCGGCTCTTCTTACCTTGATCTTCGGAAAGACTTTTATCCACCACACCTAACGACCACAGTCTCGTCTCGATAGGACCGGCCGTTCCGGAGATACGGAATATCTCTGAAAAAAACAAAAGACGATCGTCGGCGCCCGGACCGTTCGAAAGCCATTCCTTCACCGCACCCAAAGACCAAAGTCCCATCCCGATAAAACTGGCCGATCCGGAGATACGTAATATCTGTCGAAAAAACAAAAGCCGGTCGTTCTGGATCAGATTATCAGAGAGTCCTTTTGCCACCACACCTAACGAACAAAGCCCCATCCCGTCAGGTGCTGCCGTTTCAGAGATACGAAATATCTTTGGAAATAACAAAAGACGTCGACCCCGCGCTCATCTTTTAAAAGCCATTTTTCCTCCACACCTAAAGGTCCAAGTCGCATCTCGATAGCACCAGCCGTTCTCGAGCACGAAATATTTTTCCTAAAACAGAACACGATCGGAAGCTTCCGGACGGTCTGAACGGGCCTCTCCTATTCCGCCATTATGAAACGAAAAAATCCGAAGTGGTTTCGAGATCGCGTTCTGTTTCACTCTCTCTCTCTCCGCAGGGTTTCTTTCACTCTATCTCTCTGTGCATTTAAAAACAATTCCAAAACAAATAAAAGACTCGACGCCGGATGACGTATTCGCCGACGCAGACGCGACACGCGTGCGAAATCGCCGCTTATAAATATCAATACCGAATTTAAAAAATCTGTAGGTGTCTTTGTCTCGCGCGCGGCGATTTGCGTATCGCCGTCTCGCTTCCACTCGAAGGATTTAAACTTTTTTAATTTTTCAGGCAATGTAAAAGCACCTTGGCATATAACGCGAACACTAAAACCGCTACAGCTCCGCTATTTACCGGCCGATCCACCTCAAACTTTCAGCGTTTGTAACGAAATGTCCGCTCTACCGATCCACATTGCCACCGACCGCACAGTGTATCTCGTACGCCCGCCAGCGGCGTGCGCTCGGAAAGAAAGCCGTTCTTCCGCCGCGCCTACGCTCGGACCTCAGAATTTCGGCTGAAAAAACAAAGGACGGTCGGTTTTGTCCCGTACTGTGCGAAAGCACTTTCTGCGCCTCGCCGGACAATCAAAGTCGCGTTACGATAGCGGCCGCCGTATGCAAAATGCAATATATCGCACCAAAAAACAAAAGACGATCTCTTGATAGCACCTGCCGTTCCGGAGATACGGAATATCTGCGGAAAAAACAAAAGACGGTTCTTCTTTCCCCGAAATTCGGAAAGAATTTTCACTGCCACACCTAACGACCAAAATCCCGTCTCGCTAGGAGCGGCCCTTCTGGAGATGGGTAATATCTCTCAGAAAAACAAAAAACTTGTCGGCGCCAGACCGTTTGAAAGCCATTCCTTCACCGCACCCAACGACCAACGGCCCATCTCGATAAGGGCGGCCGATCGGGAGATACGGAATATCTTTGGAAAAAACAAAAGACGGTCGTTCTTGGTCAGATCATCGGAAAGTCCTTTAGCCACCACACCTAACGACCAAATCTCCATCTCGATAGGCCCGGCCGTTGCGGAAATGCATGATATCTCCCAAAAAACAACAAAAAACGATCGCCGGTGCTCGAATCGTTTGGCGGCCATTCCTGCAACACACCTAACGATCAAACTCGCACCTTGATAAGACCGGCCATTTCGCAGATACGGATTTCTGTGGAAATAGCAAAAGACGGTCGGTCTCGGACAGATCTTTCAAAAAACACACTTCCTCTTCCTCCACACCTAAAGGTCCAAATTCCACCTCGGACTGCTCCTTCCCATGGGCCACTTTCGGTGGTCCCACCTCGGGCTGCGCTTTCCTATGGGCCACCTTCGGTGGTCCCACCTCGGGCTGCGTCCTCTAGCGGTCCGCTTCGCCGGAGACCGCACAGACTTTCTCGTACGCCCGCCAGCGGCGTGCGGTCGGGAGGAAAGCCGTTCTTTCGGCGCGCCTACGCCCGACTCTCAGAATTTCGACCGCAGAAACAAAAGACGGTCGTTCCAGTCTCGTCCTGTGCGAAAGCACTCTTTGCGCCTCGCCCGACGACCAAAATCCCGTCTCGATAGCGGCTACCGTTGCCTAGATGCAGTATATCGCCCGAAAAAACAAAAGACGGTCGTCGGGGCTGTGATTGGTAGAAAGCCGTTGTTTTGGCGCGCCCCACGACTAAACGTCCCGATAGCGGCTAACGTTCTAGAGATACGGCCGTGTACGCGCGGGCCTCGGCGAGCGTAACTTGCGAGCGAGCCTGCTCCACGCCCGGTCGACCCACGCGCGCGCTGTAAAAAAACCCGCACTCTATCCGAGCCGCCCTAGACTCGGTCACGGGGGCTGCTGTGTCAGAGTCCCGTCTCGCTATCTCCTCCCGTTTCCGAGATACGGCCCCCCTCCACCGGAAAAACCCGACCGCGGTCGATCTCGACCGAGTGCTCGGAGAGCCCTTCCGCGGCCGCGACCGACCCCCAACTCCCGTCCCTATCGGATCCGTCGTCGCCGAGTCTCGCCACCCTTGGAGTAGCACGGCAACTATATCTATATACACCGCCCGTATCCCGGCAATGCGTTAGAGAGAGAATTTTTCGATCCGTCTTTGAAAGCCCGCTGCGCCCTCGCAACCGCCCCCGGCCCGACCTCACCCTTACGTTGCGACGACCGCGCTTTTCCCCCTCCCGCCACCACCCCCCTTTCCACCCGCTTAAAAGGAGATTCCGGCAGAAGCCGTCGCTGAGCGCATGAGACTGCTCAACTTTTAATATATAGGGATAGCTTCCATTTGGAAAAATAGTTTTTCAATCATCACGAATTTACGATACTAATTTGTCGGTGTTATTTATTTACACGCTGTATATTTTTTTCAGTTGTGGCCGATTTTAGAGAAACCCGAATTGGAACATTACAAAATGATTATGGATTACTGATAGTCTTGATCCTGATTAGAAGAGAAGTTGCCAAAACTAACTTTTATTTGGACAAAAGTCATGAAGGAGTTTGTTGTAATGGTGTGATAGACAAATATCAAAACAGGCAATATTATGTAGGTATAATGATATTATTTGTAAAACAAAACTTGAACCTTTTCTCGAGTTTGGACATGTAGAACTTTTTTAATGTCAACACTATTAACATTATCAACAAATTTTAGAAAAATGAGCATTGATCTCTGTTATTTAGAAAATCATTGAAGCTTCAGCTTGATGGTTTTGTTATACGGGATGATCAAGAAACGTTAATCGTTATTTCTCTCGACTTCTTAAAATGGAACGGCGTATATGCATTGCATCAGCTTTCGTTTGCTACTACAGGTGTTTTGTAAATGAGTGCAAGTATTTAGCTGCTCGACAAATATTAAACCTTTTCGAGATACAGGCTGTCGAAATTTGTTGTCTTTTATTAAACATTAGCACCCTGTATTTCGAGAACTGTAAACTTTAAGGAAAAACATTGTATGACAAAAAGACTTAATTCTTGTCGAGAAATGAGATGCGAATAGTTGCATTCTGTTTTTGACATGACGTATAACCTTAGCATAAGTCGGTGGACTTGAGAAGTTTTGAAATATTCGATTTTACTTGAAAACCACCTATTCTACGATAAAGAAGCAAGAGTAACTTTTTGTTTCAAATCGATCGCTGATTCCACAAAATGAAAAGATTTTTAATTATAAGATTTATTAGACTATGAAATATGATATCTTACGCAGGTTTTTTTTCTGAATCGATTGGTTAAAGAAAAAATATCACTTTATTGTGCAAAAATTGAATTTGATTTGTGCTGACGCCACACACGTAAGTATAAAAACTTTTTAATTTTGTCGAGCTGTACCTTCTGGCCGTTAATATATCATTCCAAAATTTCAGTTCTTTATCTTTTAAAATAAGACTTAATACGGGGATGAACATACAACTTGGGACACCCTGTGTTGTTCAATTGTTCTGGGTAGGTATATTTGACTCACAAACTTGATTCAGTTTTCGGCTACAAAATGAGCTTTATAGCATAAACGTAAAATGATCTTGTATTTCTTTACACAACCGATTTGTTTAGATTTTTGGTTAAAACTGACTAAACAACCTGCTGCTACATCCTATATGAATTTTAAGGATTTAGCGAAAGGGTTGTAAAAGTTGTTTATTGTTTGCTAGATATTCTCAGAAAAACCAACTGGTCATAAATACTTACTTCTTTACAAAGGGTTGAAGATCTTGTCAAAGGGTGACACTATTTGTATGCACCGGATGGATGTACAAATTTTAAGAAGAATGAAACCTGCGAAAATAACAAATACCCATACTAAATTATAGGGTGATGACTTTATTAGTTGTAGTTCATACAACTTCAAAATTAACACCTGTTCTTGTTATTGTTCAAAGCGTCGCGTAAATACTCATTCAGTTTTACTTTTACGTTTTGTATGAATTAATGAGATTTCACCGAAAGGTCAAATTTGTAAGAGATTAGTTGACATCCTTCATCCTTGTTATTACAAAATTAAAGAAGAATACTTGTTTTGTAAACACACGTATTTAAAACTGCTGCAAAACAAAGAACACTTTCAAGAAATTATCACCGTATAATACTTTAGACTTTCTTTTTTCCTTTTGTGTATGCGTTTGTAAATATTTTGACATTTTATTTACGCACAATTGTGTTTTTAACACTATACTTATAGTAAAATAAGTTCGAAAGGAAGTTCATTTATAGAATAAAACAAAATTTTTCGTAATTAACCCTATTTCTCATAAAAGGAAAAAAAGGTTCAAAATAAAGGGATTAACTAAAAATTACACTGTAAAACATTTTCGTGTAGAATTACACAATGGGACGTACGTTTGTTATACTAATTTTACTGTACGTGAGTAAATTTGCTTAGCTATATTAGTTATTTTATTATTTCTATAGATGTTGTTATTATCACAGTTATATCCATAATAATTAACCTCTGATCAAAGCTAAGCAAGGATAGAAATACTTAATTTTTAAGATATTTAGTTTATTCAATGAGCAAAGATCGTGCATTCAGTACAGCTTTAGAAATCGTTTGACTTCTCTTCAGCTTGGAATGTGGATGTTAGTGGTGGTGATCTCAACGTTCCTCCGGCTGTGGATGTTGAGAAGAACTGAAGAAGTTGGCAGGTGGCACTAGGGGTGGCTCGGCGGTAGTTGACTGGATGGATCTTATGGAGTAGTGGGCGTCGAGATGGTTGTGGTTGTACTGAAAACCCTGGCTGCCAAAAGCTTGCCCCCAATAGTAGCATCGAATTTCAAAACGGTGAGTCTGGGTGATGTTGATGAATGGTGGAATGACTGGTGGATGGTAATGTTGGAAATAATTTGGATGGTTGAATAGGAAACAGGCTTTTTCAGAACCACAACCCCTACGATTTGTGCCGCGGAAAATTTGGGTAAGTATAAGGATGGGAGGGGAATAGGGAATTACCCAGGCGGTGACGGACGGAAGAAGAATTTCAGCAGCTGAAGTTGTTGAGCCTCAAGCAAGTCAACTGTGGAGTTCTAGAGTCTTAAATTCGCGACCTGTCTCCCCTTACTTACATTTTTACAAGATTATCTGAAAAAGATTCAACAAAAGGAATCACTATCAGTTCATGGTACTCATGCAGTTGTACGTATTTGGCGATTCTCAATTTACAGGTGATGTAGCAGTTAATTTTAACTTTAGCAACTTGTGAGGTTTTTCTTTGAACTTTTATTTCATAAGTTTTAAAACTTATTCTGCCATTATTCCCCTGAAGTAATTTTTTACGAGATTGAATTTGAAATGCATCATTCATGAAAGATATTTCATCGTTCTAAATTGAGCATGGAGAAGTGAGAGACCAATTGAAGGGGCCAATGCAAGAAGTGGACATGTCGACAATTTACAATTTTACAGTAAACGAAAAAAACTTTTGCAGCTTAAATACTGTAGTTTAACAAGTTTTTGATTTATAGTAGCTATTTATGACTAGTATGTGGATTTTTCAGTGTGTATGGTTAGTCGTTATATATTTTTTTACGGCTGCAAAAAAATAAAATCTGTTGGAGATGTCCACTTCTTGCACAGTAAATTAAGATTTGATTTTTGAAATATATTTATTTCTTGAAAACCTAAACTTTTATATGTAAGAACAGTGATTCAATCTATATTATTATTAAATATCAATTTCGTAGTGGTTTTCTTCATATTCTGAGCACGACGAATGATTTTCTGTATTAGCAAATTCTCTATGATAATTTTTTATATCTTCATAAAACCATTGATCAGCTACTGGCACATAGTAAGATGCTAACGTCATTACATGCTCAAACTTTTTTTGTTTCAATTTCCTTCTTTCATTATACAAAAGAGTGGTATCATTCGGCATGACAGATATGTTTTTATTTTTTATATCAAATTCTTCATACACCTGTAGTGATACTGACACACTACATAAAATGTTTGGCATTTTGGTAATGTCATAACGAAAGATTCTGTATTTGGATATTGTAAACTTTGCATTTTTTCGGCTTGGAGTTTTTTTGAACATTGGTAAAAAGTGGTCTTTAAAATTCAGAAACATTTTTTGTTGAACCGGAATAACCACAAATTTCTTTCCAGATTCTGTAATAATTTTGGCGTATTCATTTGGCAGGTATATTTTGTCGTATCTTCGTTTTCTTTCTTCAATAGCTCCGAAGCTGCGATCACAGGGTAGATACTGTGCCCCGGTTCAGGAAAACGTTGGTAGATAAATTTAAATTTACCAGTTTCAGTAAGACTGTAAAGATACTGCGTCATGACATAATTTTTGTTTTGTGACGCACAGTTGTCCGAAAACATGTAGACGTCAGTAACCTCAGGTCTAAGGATATTGTTGAAGAAATAATTAAGTAGGCTGATAACTTCATTTTGTCCTTTTCCAGCAAGCGTTACATCATACAAAAAGAAGTAGCTTTTACCCGTGCTTGCGACATGAATGCAGAAGTTGTACACCCACATTTGAATTTTGTAAAATACGTCTCCACCTGGTGCAACTGGTAACGGAAGATTTTGCTGGAAACCAAATGTTATAACTTCAACATGATCATTATTTTTACACAGTTTTGTCTTTGCCTTGAGATCTTTATAAAATGTTTCTGCTTTGGCAACATGTAACTCTTTTTCTGTCCTGAGCTGTCTCTTCTCTTCTTCTGTTTCAGCACTTAAAAGTTTGTTCATTAGTTTGTCACATTTTTGACATGAATCTGACTTAGGCTTTCCAAATGAAATATTAAAATTTTCTGTAAAATATTTTCGAAAGAATTCGTATTTTATTACAGGTTTAAAGTTTTCATTGTCCCTATTCTCCTGTAATATTCTATATTGATCGGGCTCATACTTTTCTAAGTACAAAGCATGGATTTTAGAAACATTTAGCAATGGTGATAGATAATACTTTTGTAAATTATCAGTTCTACTGTAGTGTGATTTATACTTAGGAAAGCTCATTATATGAGCATTTCACTGAGCTAATATGTCAGGAGTAACTTGATTTGGCCTATTGTTATGTTTTCCACGCCGGTCTATTGGAGGAGTCACATTGAGTTTCATGTGGTCGATTATTCTGTTGATCCTACCTTTTTTTATTCCGTGTATAGCAAGCATTGCATTTTTACATACAGGAACTTTAGTAGCATTTTCTTTAACCTAAAACAGATAGAATGTGAGTACCATACCACTCCCTCTTTGACATTCACAAATGTGTGCGCTATAACCAGAATAAATTTAAATAGGTATCAAAATATCCACTTACAGAAAATGTACAATAAACACTTTTTGGTTTATTATTTTCATCGCTGCGTTTTCTGTGCTGTGCAACTTGTTTTGTGGCAATGTTTCCAGATAAATATGCATCCTGCAAGTCCTTGCATGGTAGTTTATAAAATGCTTTAAATATTGCCACTCTGGTATCAGCTGTAACTCTGTCAAAACATTTCATTTTGCAGTTACATGCATTTCCTAGTTGTTTTTCTGGTACTACTTGTTTCAAAGTATTAACATATTCTTTGCCAGCAGTTTTGCGTTCCTTCCTCACATTTCTTTGCCACTGCTTTTCTTTCCTCAACCGTTTCTTGCCTTTATCTTCCCTTAAAGTGAGGTTAGGTTCCTCAGTTTCACTACCTTCTGATGGTATATATTCAGGGTCTGTTGAGAATCACTGCCAGCATAAGGATCCTCCTCTGATTCTGATGAAGAACTCATTGTGCACTATTTAATACCACAATAAATAGGTTAACAATAACACTACACTTCACATAAACACACTGTTGTAGTCACGTACACAGTGCACAACTACCCACAATACTTTGCAAAAACTGGACATGACCAGTTCATGTCCACTTCTTGCACAGTACTTAGTAGGTAGACAACCAACATCGCACTCGTATATGATCTATGTTAGCGGCAGAAGTCTAGTTCTTGCTCAGAACGATGCAGTAACGATTCAAGAACATGTCCAAACAAATAACTCATTTCCGATAAAAAATGGACATGTCCACTTCTTGCATTGGCCCCTTCAATTTCTCTTCGATTTCAGCTCAAGATAAGACAGTTTATATCAGGACAGTTTTACTCTAACAATAAGAACACAAGATTTGACTTTTTTGATCATGATCTAAGATGTATCTAGAAGATCATAATTACGTTTTTACTGGTTTTCTCATTGATTCCTATCATTAAGATAAGTATATGACGTAAATTAGACAAAATCTTAATCACAAGCAGCGATCCTGACTAACTATACGATGCCGATGCCGGCAGGTTTGTAGCGACAAGATAAACAAAATCATGCAAGAAATGTTTGAGTACATATTGTAACTCGGTACTTCATTGGTGGCGTGGTGGGTAAGTACCGGTAGTATTTCTCACAATTATTGACTTTCTGCTACCCTTGTAGTTCCTACATTTTGAATTTATTTAACTTTTAAAAAAATGAAGGTACGTAGCAGTATCTAGTAGTATACAATTTGTTGTTTTAGGCAACTTATATAAAAGAAGTCAACACTTTAGAAACATACTGATCCTTATAAGTACCTCAGCAATTTATGTGCAGAAGTTGCCCACTTAGCCCAAAGAGTTTGACAACTCCGACAAGCTGATTGTCACAGGAAGCCTGAGTAGTTGTAAAAGTATTAAACCATGATCCCAATCAATCTTGATTTTCAGTCTACGTTTGTCTTAAATATCCGATCCTAAGTTTATTTTTAAAACGTCTCTGGTCTTTCCGGCGTATTGAGTTTGTGAGGCCGGTTTTGCAAAGCAGGGCAAAGACCAGTAAAGTATCCAGACTTTTAAGAATCTTTCAGTGCAGATCTTGTATCTTCTATATCTACTGACCACATATCAAATTCCTCAAGATTTACCCTTATCGACGCTTTAATCTATTGTGTATCTCTCCGTAAGTGAACTGGAACTTTCTCCTTGGTTTTCACTTTAAAAAAACGCAATAAAGTCAATGTTTATTCAACTTGTTTTCATTTTTATTCTGCATTAGTCTTCAGAAATTTGTTCTGAGAAAAAAAGCAGCTTCTGATATAGTCACGATAGAGTAGCACAATAATCAAATTAACACAATGCAAATCCTCATCATCATAATTAGCGGATTTAATAAAAACTTAAATTTCTGACTTAAATTCTGATGTCTACGAACTATGGTAAAGTACCAAAGCAATTACATATTTTTTAATATAATACAAAGCAGGTTAGAATTATTGCGTCTTTTTGTGCTGTTTATAGTTCTGTTTAACACTTCTCATGTTGTACAGCTTCCTAATTTCTCTTAAATTGTTCATAAAAGACAGTTAAAGACAAACCCATCTTTACCATTCAAACATTTGTCCCTTTTTGCTTAGGTACTGGACATAAAATATTGGAATAAAGACGTTCCATCCTGCGGGTGGCTCATTTCTATTATGTTGTCGTAGATGTAAAAGTCTGGAGAATATTATTGTTTGTTAAGGGCAAAATAATGACATTTACAGGCAGGAAACATAGACAATTTATTCTAAGTGAAAAGACAGACCTTCGGGGTTACAACCCTTAGATTTTTAATGACCATTTAGATGTTTCACAGATACACATTTTTGTTGGGCAAAAAATTTATATACCGAATAAGACCTTTTCAGGAATTTGCCTTTTAAGTTTCTATTATTTTTCTTGTAAATTTTAACATGAAAAAAATACAAATATGATATCAAGCATTCTTAAATATTTAAATAATGAGTTTTAACCTTGATTTCATGACGGCTTTTAACACAAAAAAATGTCATAATTTATTTGTAACGAGTGTTAATTAACAGCAGTTAATTTTTTCAGAGTAATTAATTTTGTTTTTAGCAACTTTTATGATAATAAAATATTAAACTCTATAGTAGAATGTTAAATATTGGTTTCAAAAGGATCACTAAAAAGTTAATGTCTATAAACGAAATATGATTGGACGAATATACAGGTAATCTTAGGTAACAAGGAGGAGCTACGTGTAAAAGAACCATTTTCTAAGATGTACCAAAATGTTTTCATATATTTTTTCTTAATTTTACCTATTTGTTAATAAATTTGAAAGTAATTTTGGCTTTAAATAGTTGAAATATGAATGAAGGGATATTAGCAGTACTTAACGATCAACTCTACTCCACAAACCAAGAACAAACCAGCAAGCCGTCGTGGGTGGACCACGTCGAATAGAAAAAGTAACCGTATCGTAATATTTCAAAAGCGAGTGACAGAAGGGCTCCTTAATTATCATCGCTCACAAGAATTATAATGATCTACTGTCGTCTTTACCCAGTCCCATTTTGTTACTGACGACATTAAAAATGTCGGACCCGTTTTCTTTGCATGTAGACAAAAAGAGCTCCAGTTACAATTATGAAGTTCTAGCTTCAAAAGCAACTTTCAAACACATTAGAGGACAACGTGGTGGGTTGTTTTGTGTTTTAAAGACTTTTAATTATAAATGTTTACTCTTTTACATATACACAAACTATTAAGCTTCTAGCTTTTGAATGAGATTTTTCTTGTTTTAAATCACGTTTACTATAGGCATCCTTATTTTACTTGAAATTCAATTAAAAATACCAGCCTTTGACTAAGATAAATCTGTATTTATGGAGTAATTTTATGAATGAAATACTTGTATTATTAAATAAAAAGTCAGTTATCGCCTATCAAGAACATTTTCTTATGATTTTTCTCCTTTCTGCTAATTAATACGTGGATAATTCATTTTTTCATAAATAAAATTAGTGTAAATATTTGTTGGCAACGTAAATTAAAATCCTAATGTGTTTCTACTATTAAAATAGCGCGAAATCTTCTAATTAACTTAATACGCAAATACTGTCAGATGATTACAGAAAAAAAGTCATTTCAAAAGACGTTGGAATACCAAAGCCATTAATAACTTGAAACATTCCTTTTAAGAATCCGTATTTCCGCTTAGGTTACCTAATTAAAGTGTCAAATCTTATGAGAATGCTTTTTGGGAAAAGAAGTTTTAATAAATTACGATTGACATGATTGTGATAAAAGAGAACGACAAAAAGGACGTTTTATTTTTTGCATTTCCTTGGGCAATAATAATTTTTGTTTATAGTTTGTCTAGGGTTATCGTTAAAATTCATTTCGAATTCAATTTTGAGTATAACATAGATAACATGTTGACAATTATTGTGTACTAATAAATTACTGTCGCCCTTACCATTGATTGATTTCGTAAAACTAAACAAGATTAATTTTTTCAGGATAATATCCAGTGGTGAGTTTAGGCTTAGGCCCGCGAGGCCCGGACCTAAGGCGGCAAGATTTGAGGGACGCCAAAATTTGACGCGCCGCAAAATTTGAGAGGCAACAAAATTTGAGAGACGATAAAAATTCGAAATTCATGGAGTTTCCCGGTGACTCTATGATAAAGTTTTAGAGATGTTTCAAAAATATTATTTTTTTCACCGGAGAATTATACCCTTATCTAATTATTGAAATAAAAAAAATATTAACCGACCAATTGAGAATTTCGGGAATTACAAAAATATAAAAAAAATGAATAGATTTTTCTCAACTCTGTCTTTTGCCACAGGAATTGCTTTTTATATTTTTATTATTATACAGGGTGTCTTGTAAATGCCAATAAAGCTTCAGATCTCCCTCAACCTCTTAAGATGCCAAAATTAAAAACACGAAACCCGAACCAAAAAAAAAAAATTTAAACTTGGCAACGCTGCTGCAGGTAAATACAAAATTATTCGAATACAGGAACCAAAGTATCGCAAGAAATCAAAGATTTATCAGTTTTATTCCAGTGATAATGACCATAAAATTGTCAGACCTTGAAAGAATTGCTTGCAACTAAGAACTATTTCATCGAATTTATCAGTACACCCAAGATTTGCATATTTGTCACATCTATTTTTTGGTAATATAATTCAATTTTTAACAGCATCTTTAAAAGAGAAATATAACAGTTCTGTGCTTTATCAAGGCTAATTGTTGTTTCAACAGATTCATTTGTTGAATTCGTAATGGCTTCATTTGGATTTGATTCTTTCTGTTTCTTTAGTGTTAACCAGTGAAGTATAGCTTAAAAAAAGTAGTGGGGGAACGCTGATAGTCATATTACACATTTATTATATAAAATAATTAGATTTTTAAGAGAATATTTAGTATTTATTGGTAAGTACGGGAACGCCGTTCCCCTGCGTTCCCGCCCCAATACACGACTGATGTTAACATCTTTAACTTCTGACCACTTGTACAAGAGCACTAAGCTGCGGAGAAATTTTCTTTTTGCAGATTTGCAAAAGAAGAAGATGTTTACCTGAAGCTTTATTGGCCTAGGGCGCAATCAAACCTAAATCCGCTTCTGATAATATCTAGTCGTTAAGAAATACTAACATAGTTTCGATAAAATTTGGTAATTGGTAAGGCTGAATACCTTTTCAGAATCTTTCAAACTATCTTAAGGTATCCTGCTCTTATAATTTCAACAATGTTGTTGCTACCATGCTCAATGTTTAGAAATATCTTTCGGGATATTTCATTTAAAATAAAACAACTGATACTGTATACTTCGATACATACAATTTGGCCAATCCTGTAGAAAGTAGCATTAGCTCTAAGTGGATTAGTTAGGTATTTTAAGATCTTCACAGGCACGCCTGCCCAAATTTGAAGTGTTGAACAGAGTACTTACCTAAATTTGTGCGACGATAGTAGCCATAAAGTACTCACAAACCCTTTTTAAACAAAACTACCTACGGGATTCGTCAAATATTATGCGTATAAGTTAACCTTACATTTCGTTTTTCTCTTATTTTTAACGTCATTTGATCTTCTTCAGTTTTGATGGGTCTTTTATCTTTAGTACAAAGCATATTGTCGAGTAGTCATGGGACATACGACTCTTTTTACCGTGCCAGTTCAATTTGTTCAACTCACTTTAAAGAGTCGTTCACATTGAGTCGTTCATTTGAACTGATTGTGTAAGCACGCGCGTTTCATACATACTTCTGTAGAAATGTACGATAGGTGCGATATCGTTCTCACCTAAATTATTGAATAATGTTTAGTTAATTCTCAAGATCTCTACTCTATTAGATTCTTCAACTCCTTAGAAAATAGAAATGAAGTGTTTTATTTATTTAATAATCCTTAGAAAATATTATATTTCGATAATAATCATTAATAAATACACTAAACTTGTATAGCTCTCGGAAATTCAACATGCTTTTCTACTTTCCGATCATATATGCACTATCTTGTTCAAAAGAGAATCATCACTTTCTTGCATTGGACTACCATGTATGTATAAGTTCAAATACATATTCAGTTCACTGTTTCTTCGTTCGTTCATTCCCCACTGCTCAGTAGAGTCAGTACGAACTTTAAAAATTTGCACTTATGTGATACTGAACTGAATAAACAAATGAACGAACCTTTCAATCGAAAAGAGTCGTATGTTTACCGCTCATTTAAGTGAGTCGTTCATTGTGAACGACTCATTCATGAACGACCCATCTCTATTGCGAGGAATAGACAAAAGTCATGCAATATCAAAATGTTCAAGTACCCAGATAAATAAATGACAGCTATGAGAGAAATGCGAGAAAATTTAATAGAATTTATAAACAATTTAAAATATGTAGATTCAAGGTTGGAAGATAGATTAGTGTCCAGAATGCGAAAGCAAAATAATAAATGTTGATATTAAACAAATGCAATTATACCAAGAGATTCCTGTATTTCCCTTCTTCTCAAGGTCGTACGATCTTCTTCAGTTTTCATGGTTTCTGTTGGTTCTCCTATGTCCAATCATCTTATCGGAAAATATACAAATATTTTTTACAAGACTCGTGCAAATCAAAATGTTCAAATAAATAAATAAATGGTAGCTATAAAAAAATGCGAAGAGATAGAATTGTAAACAACTTAAAATAGATCTGAAAGTTCCAAGACGGATTATTGTTTAGATTGAAGCAAGGAACATCTGAATGCTAAAACAAAATAACGGATGTTGAAGTTAAACAAACGCAATTAAACCAAAAGGTCACAAAGAGGATAAAAACCCTACAGACCAAGATGCAACTGACCATATAAGTAGACAATAGACTACAGACCTATTAGCTCGGTGAAAATAGACTTTGACCTGCAATTAATTAGGGGAAACTTTAATTTTGGCGTATGTGGAGTATTTTCCCAAAAAGTGCGCTAATATCATATTATACAGGATATGCCAATAAAGCTTCAGGCAAACATCTTCTAAAAGTGCTTATTACAAATCTACAAAAAGAAAATTTCTCTGCAACTTAGTTTTCTTGTGCAAGTGGACAGAAGTTAACAACTTTAACGCTAAATAAACAGAAACCAAGGAATCGACTCCAAATAAATCTGTTGAAACAACAATTACCCTTAATAAAGTACAGAAGTGTTAAGAATTGAATTCTTGCCAAAAAATAAATATGACAAGCAAGCAAGTCTTGAATGTGCTGATAAATCTAATAAAATTAGTTGTCAGCAATTCTTTCAAGTTTTGACATTTCTTATGGTCTGTTATCACTGGAATCAAATCAGTCTTTAATTTCTAGTATTTGAAGCATTTTTGCCAAGTTGCCAAGTTTAGATTTCTTTTTTTGGTTCATGTCATGAAACTAAGCACGTTGGGACATTCGTGTTTCTAATTCTATCATCTTAAGAGGCTGAAGAAGGCTGCTACCAGAAGCTTTACTGGCATTTATAGGATACCCTGTATTTCATAATGAAGTTGGTCATGATTTGCTAAAATTTAGCGCCACCTGTTGGTTGATGATCTTCACCAAGAGAATTGAAGATAGAAATTTTAGGAAATGTGACACTGACAGCTACCATCTAAAATGATCAACTAATCAAAATAAGCTTCTAAAAAGTCACACATGTCACAGTTTTTATTTTATTTTTAAGAAATACACTACGCAATGATCGACGTTAAACGATTATATAAATTATTAGCTGTAAGTGTAGGAGTAAATGTAGTCTTGATATGTGGTACGTACCTTTATTTAATCTACATCATATGCCTATTTGCAATAAGTGGCATTCCAAAAATAAAAAAAACGGTTTTTTCAACTTAAAGTATGTCCTAGATTGTACCTCCCTTTAATTGGGCTTACAATTGTAACAATAATGTAAGTTATTGCATCCTTTTCTGTTTCACAAGCGCTAGCATATATTGGAACAGGGTCGGGTATTTGCTACTTTTCTTCTTTTGAAGATAGAAAAGAAGTTCAGTATTACGAACCTGAAGACAAACCAAACAATCAGTCTGCAAAACCTTCAAGACGTGCTTTAACCATTCCTGTAGCAGATTTCTATGTGGCTGTTTTCTTTAGAAGAGGTTCATATAATGGTATAGAATTTCATAGTGACTATTATGCATGTAGTGGTACCGTTATAGCTTACAATTGGATTCTTACGGCAGCTCAATGCCTGAATTATTTGCGTCGTGTAAGTAAATATCTGCATTTTATTTTGATATATTAGTTTGATATATTGTTCCAGTATAGCATATCATTACGAAATGCTTATGTAAAAACCAAATTGAATGGTTTAGAGGACCCTGATGCAGTAACACATGAAATTCGTTACTATATTGTTCATGAAGATTATTTTGATTATTATAAAGTGGACATTGGCTTAATTAGAATTCATGCACCGCCTCTTTTGGCTGAAATAGTTTCAGAACCGCCACTACCTCTTGCTGAGGAGCACTATAAGGTAAAGTTCCATGAGTTTTATAAATGTAAACGTTTTTCCTAATTCTGATAGTAACCGAAATATCCTAGAGACTCGTCAAATTAGGTCTACCCTGTTCTTTCACAAAGTTTTCTGCTATAATATAAAATCTTATTTTGAGCATTTATGATACATACCTATAAAAGGTTCCAAAAAAATGAAAATACTTCTACGAGCTGTTAAAAATGTACACCGATTCGGTTTAGTTTCAAGAAGTAATCAGTACACGACATATAGTAGAATTATGTTTTCATTCCAAGACCTTTAGTTCTTGAATTAACTTTGATACACAGCCTGAATTACTTAACTGTGTATAATATATAGCGTATTGGCAAATGAAAAATTTTGTTAATATTGATTTTTCAACAAAAAGTTACTCTTTCAAAAGGTTTTGCTTGTACCCTAATAACAAGAGCTGTATTCTCAGAACTGTTCATTCTATACAGGGCGTGCAAAAACTAATGAGAATCATTTTATTAAATGCAGGGTGTTAGGAAATGGTACTGGATAGAATAGATTCTTAATTACTAGACAAATATTTTTCTATAGTCGATTTGTCCTGGTTACGGCGTTATTCGTTTTCAAAGTTGCGTGCAGACACTTAAACTTTGGCTGCATCGTCGTTATTTTTTGTCAAAATATCAAAAACATTCATTAAGAAAAGTTGTGGAGAAGAGTCTTCTGTATGCTTTAAAACTACTTCTGATTATATAGGGTGTACTCTATAGCTAAGTCAAGTATCAAGTGCCTTTCTTTTTCCTCCGAAATGTAATGTAAATTCAGAGTAACCGGAAGGCATTTCTCTACAGTTTTTTTTTTGATATATTATGATAAACAATGACGATGTTGCCAAAAGTTAAAGTGTCTGCATGCAACTTTGAAGAACGATAACTCCGTAACCAAAACAAATCGCCCATAGGTTTTTGTAGAAGATATACTTGTCTAGCTATTAAGAATCCGCCCTATCGTTTTTTCAGTAGCATTTCCTAACCCTCTGTATTTAAGAAGATTATTTTGATTAGTTTTTGCCTGTATAGGATGAAGCAATTTTGATGGTACAATTTGTCATTTGGGTGGAAGCTTAACTTTTTTTGAAAATTTTCCACTTATCAAGCAATTTTTTACATACTCTAGAGAATAACTCACCTATTTTTCAGTATGAAGATAATAGTTTTTGTGTAATTGATGGAATTTCAAAGGATTCAAAAAACTACCAGGTAATTGATTTAGAGATTGTCAGCACCAAAAGATGTCAGCAAAGTCCAAACATATATCGGTAAGAAAATAAATTTAATACTGCACGTCTTTCAATTTCAACTGCATGCACTTGAAATGAACGAAAGTATTGGACACCGCCTTTATTTCAGAAACCCCCTGTGCTATTAATTTTCATGAGACCACGACTATTTTAAGTGATATTGATCGTAGCTATACATAACCCAATATTAATAAATAGTTAATTTGATTCCATAATCAACCATATACATACAGGGTGTTTCATCTCTCGAGGTTCTTCATTACTGTTTTACATTAATTAAACATTTTTGGTTTTTTGTACCTTTTTGTCAAGTTTGTCCCAAAGAAGCTTTATCGGATTAAGGTCGAGACTTTTGTGGTTGCCATATCATGTTTTTTAGTTTCCTTTTTCACCATGGAACATAGTCACGGCAAAGCTTGGGAGCATGTTTTAGGTCGTTGTCTTCTTGTAGTACAAATCCTGTGTCAATAAGCGGTTTTCCACAGCACATGTTGTTTCAAAACTTCTTTGTAGCGTTCTTTCGTTAAGATACTATCAATTTTAATTAAATCCCAAAAGCACTAACCCCAAAACAACCCCATATTGAAGTTTCATTCTTTTTCCCAGTAATCTACAGATAAACCTACGACGCTTGTTGCTGAACAGTTCGAACTTTGATTTGTTTGTAAATAAAACTTTCTTCCAGTCTTGAAGCTTCCAGTTTTTATGTAGCTTAACCCATCAAAGCTTCTTTTTTTTAATTACAGGTCGCAGAAGTGGTTTTCTGGTTGCTTTAAGCTCTTTTTAAAAAAATGATGATGGTGTCATAGCTCAAGAACATGATCTGCCAAAAAACATCATCCTTTGCTCAGAAATGCCTTATTGGAATATAAAATCGATGTGTTCAAGTATTTTTCAAAAAAAGAATTTATAACAAAATTATGAATTAGAACACCTTGAGAATGCAATTTATAGTCTATAGGCGAAATGGTATCGAAATTTCTAAAAATTAAGCAGTAATGTATGTGGAAATATCAATAAGGTTATAGTTGACAAAGAAATTAACACAAATTGAAACACAAGACAGCTACTAACACCCAAGGAAAACTAAAGGATACACAGAAAATTTACTTATAATTCCACTGATCAGATTTATGTTTATACAGGGTGTCGTAGAAAACTCGCAACACCCATGTTTCCTCTGTTTACTATATTCGCGCACTCGCTTGAAGTATACAGTTAGCTAGCTCTTAACTAGTACTCGACAGTGTAGTACGAGAAAAATAGCATGAGTGTTCTGCGTTTTCTGGAACACTCTGCGTGTTTGGCTGGAAGATGTGTATCGAAAACATGTAATTTAATTTTAAAGATGTTTAGAAACAAAAATTCAAATACACCTACATACCAATTTTTGAGATAGCTAAGTATCTGGAACCTTCTTTCAAGACGGCTTTTTAGAATTGAACTTTAAACTAATCCTAAGCAAAAAATTATTGTGCCTGACATTTTGTAAAAATAATTAATTTTAACATACCATAGATTCTGGCAGTGGAGCCAAGAGAAGTCTACAATACCAATCGGAATTCTTCTTCTGAGTGTTGATAGCCGTTATTACTTGCTGTTTCTATGTTAGATTTAGAAGTTATGTAGCAAAACTTTAAATTGTTAGCGAGTACAGAAAATATTAGTTTTATCTTCGAGACTAATTATATTGATAATATGTACAATAACGCCATGAAATATTTCAGAGAACTAACGGAGTACCGATTTTGCGCAAAATTTCCTCCTGAGAAGACCAGCTGTACGTTTCCAGTTGGTACAGCCGTGATTCAGAACGACTATATGATTGGTAATGTATTATCCTATATTGTTCTGCCTATTACATTAACAAAAGAAAAATAGCACACGTAGTAACAGCATTCCGAGTTACAATTACAGTTAGTGTCGCAGTTCCACTGCTATTAAGTTAAAATAATTTACAACAAAGCTCGGGAAAGTTTGGTTATTACCTTAAAAAAAAGAGCAGTAAAATACATGTTCTCTCACATATTATAAATGTTAGCTTATGTGTGGTCAGTGATAACGTTAAATCTCTTTAGTACATTTTCTACAAAATATCTTTACTTGAACTGTTTTGGTATTGACTGAAGTATTATACATTTATGCCATAATTAGCAGTTAGCGTTTCTGCCCAGATAAACAACAAAATTATACAGGCTGAACATAAATTCACGAACGATTGGTCTTTTTAGGTCTTTTGGGAAGAGTAATGAGTAATGTATCCAGTCATACATCTCATCTAATATTTTGCATTTTAGGTTAAGACAAGAAGGCTTTTTGACTCAATACACTTCAGTAGTTATAATAATTAGAAATGTTGAGGAAAAGCAGTCGCTGAACTTCAGTTCTTCAGTAATACATTGTATAGTATATATCTTACAATATTTCAGACAGACAAGGATCTGCATTATCGACGTTTACATGCAATAAATGCTATCGCTTAATACATCCAGTCCCTCTCCGAAATGCTCGACTATACCTAAGTTAATTCATAAAAATGTATCAGTTGGAGAAGGCAGTGTGAATAATCAAAATCGACGCGAATGTATGGCACCATAGGAGTATCACAAACAAAACAAAACAGAAGAACGAATCGCGTAGCACACACCGATTTGCGAAACGAACTCGAACGAACAGTTTTGTGTTTCTGCACAGATGAGTCACACTGCCTTCTCTAAGTAATAGAATTTTACATCCCGTACATTTTAAAATCGTATGCAAAGTAAATTTTTTATTTATTTGATGTTAACACATGGGCTGAAAAGTCCCAGGCCTAACAAAGAAAACACGTTTTTTTTTGTTCAAAATTAGCTTTATTCATCAACGTAATTTCCATCAAGAACAACGCAATCATTCCAGCGCCGCTCCAACATTTCAATACCACTTTTGTAGAACAATTTATCTTTTGCCTCAAAATAGGACTCAGTTTCAGCAATAACCTCTTCATTCGAGCGAAATTTCTTACCGGCAAGCATTTTTTTTAGGTCTGCGAACAGCCAGTAGTCGCTGAGAGCCAAATCTGGCGAATAAGGTGGATGTGGGAGCAATTCGAAGTTCAATTCATGTAGTTTTGCCATTGTTTTGATTGACTTGTGACACGGTGCGTTGTCTTGATGAAACAAAATCTTTTTCTTTGCCATATGCGGTCGTTTCTTTGCAATTTCGGCCTTCAAACGCTCCAATAACGCTATATAATATTCACTGTTGATGGTATTTCCCTTCTCAAGATAGTCGATGAATATTACACCACGCACATCCCAAAATACCGAGGCCATAACCTTTCCAGCGGATTGTTGTGCTTTCGGTCGCTTTGGACGAGGTTCACCAGTTGCTGTCCACTCAGATGACGATCGTTTTGATTCCGGAGTGAAGTGATGGATCCATGTTTCATCCATTGTCACATATCGACGCAAAAATTCCGGTTTGTTACGTTTAAACATGGCCAAACACTGCTCAGAAACATCAACACGTTCTTGTTTTTGGTGAACAGTGAGCAAACGCGGCACCCACTTTGAGCAGAGCTTTCTCATAGTCAAATGCTCATGCAATATAAACCCAACACGTTCTTTTGATATCTTTACAATGTCAGCTAACTCACGCAACTTCACTTTTCGATCATTCAAAACGATTTTTTGGGTTTTTTTGATGTTTTCTGGTGTTACCGCCTCATTTGGACGTCCACTGCGTTCTGCATCATCGGTGTCTCTACGACCACGTTTGAAGTCAGCAAACCAACGTTTTATTGTTGTTTCTGATGGAGCGGAGTCCCCATAACACTTTTCAAGCCATTGTTTCGCTTGAACGGTATTTTTTCCCATCAAGAAGCAGTGTAAAATTAAAACACGAAGTTGTTTTTGATCCATTGTTTTGAAAATAACAAAAGTAGCGTCACTCTTAGCACAATAACTCACAAAATAATGAATAGAATATCATGAAATTTTAACAGCAGTCTTTTGAAGGTTAGTACTAACTGAAAAAGCGGTGAATGCAATAGAACTAGCGCCATCTAAAGGGTTTTCCAATAAGAGGTGTTATTTTGAATAGCCCGCTATTTCGGTAGATGTCACTTTTGAAGCTATCATTTTTTGACATTTGACAAGTAGAAACTACGCCATTAATAAATATGGAACGATACACGCTTCAACAACGCATTGAAATTATTAAAATTCACTATAAAAATGGTGAAAATTTGGCAGAGACGGTTCGTAAAACTCGAACATTTTTGGGTCACCGTGAAGCACCTTGTCGGACCGCAATACAGAAATTGGTGAAAAAATTCGAGCTCTTGGGACAAGTTAGTGATGTGAAGAATAAAACCCGTGCACGTCGCTCAAGAACAGCCGAGAATATTGCTGTTGTAGCCGAAAGTGTTAAAGAAAACCCAGGTTTGTCCATTCCTCGTCGTTCTTTGGAATTAGCCATTCCACAAACGTCATTACACCGTATTTTGCATAAAGATTTGGGTCTTAAGGCTTATAAAGTCCAGTTAACACAAGAACTCAAGCCGGCCGATCATCAACAACGTCGTGTCTTTGCTGATTGGGTCGTTGAAATGCATGAAAATGATCCAGAATTCCATCGAAAAATCATCTTGAGTGATGAGGCCCATTTCCACCTCGGTGGCTTCGTCAACAAGCAAAATTGTCGGATCTGGGGCTCAGAAAATCCAAGAGTTATTGTTGAAAAGTCTCTCTATCCTTACTTTTTCGAAAATGAGGCTGGAGCAACAGTTACGGTGACTGGATTGCGCTATGGAGAGATGATTAACGATTTTTTATGGCCGGAATTGGATGGTATTGATCTGGACAACGTTTACTTTCAACAAGACGGCGCTACGTGCCACACAAGCAACGAAACCATTGATCTTTTACGGAAAAAGTTTCCGGGCCGTGTTATCTCTCGAAGAGGTGATCACAATTGGCCACCGAGATCTTGTGATTTAACACCTTGCGACTTCTTTCTTTGGGGCCACGTGAAAGAGAAGGTCTACGCCAACAGCCCAGCGTCGATTCAAGACCTCAAAGATGGAATTCGTGAGGCTATCGAGGACATAGGGCAGCCACTTTGCGATTTGGTTATGGAAAATTTCACGAAAAGGATATTGTCCTGTAAGCGTGGTCGTGGTGGTCATTTGCCTGATGTTATTTTCCACTATTAACGGCATACCTTCCTCTTTATAATGAAATAAACATCCGATCATTTATATTAAAAAATGGCACTTTTCTTTGAATATCAAAATAACACCTCTTATTGGAAAACCCTTTATTTGTTAGGCTTGGGACTTTTCAGCCCATGTGTTACAATGTAACAAATAATTTTATTTTCATTTTTAATTTATACAAAATTTCCACTAGGTTTAAACATCGACGCTAATTGTAACAGAACAGAAGATCCTGCAGTATTTATAAAAGTAAGTTATTTTTATAAATGGATCAAAAGGAAATGCACAGAAAATGAGTGTTGGAAGACGTAATTAAGTAAATCTATGTAGTTTATTATTTTATTAAATAATTTTATAGTAGTTGTTTCTTGAATTTGCTGTAAAAAAGTAAATATGAGTTACAAGTAGTTTAGAATTTATAATTGCATACCCGCAAAGCAAAATACAGGGTGTAAAGGAAATGACTGAAAAAACTTCAGTGCGTTATTCTACGGTAAGAAATAAACAGAAAACCTCTGTACCATTTTGCTGTTAACACTATCTTAAAGAAGTTATTGCAAGTCGTAAAAAACAGTAATTACGTACCGTTTATAGTTTTTTTGTATTAGTGTATTAGTAACCCAGTTGGCAGTTAACGCCAAATTGGTATAGAAAATTTCTTCTTATTCTCGAGCACAGAATAACGCACTGTAGTTTTTTTCCGCCATTTCCTTTACACTCTGTATATTAATTACTCTGAAGTTCTGTCCAATCCAGAAAATTTTTGAAAATAGGGATTATTATTCAATTTATACTGCAGAATAACATGATGAGTGCAGTAACATTCTTTTAGCTGAATAATTGAATTTAGTTCTGTTCTGGCTACTAGGAAGCGGCTACGTACAAGTAAACCAGATAAAGTTGGCCGGTCAGCTGCGCGTTTGAGGAAGAGAGAGAACACTACGAAAGCCGAGCTGCAAATGCGGTCCTCACCACAAATCGCTGTTATGCCAGTGCGCAACCAATTCTCACCGGCCAACTTTATCTGCTTTACTTGTAGCAAGTAAAAGATTAGAATTTTTAATAGAAACAAAAGAGATTCATTTATGACTAGTTTTATGAAAGACAAGTCAATACATTAATATCTTATGTAGAATTTATTTACAAGTTTAGTAGAAATCTGTACACAAGTATCTAAAATAAATATAATTTATAAAATAATTGGTTTATTTTGTGGTACAGTATATTTGTTTTACGTTCGACAATAATAACATGGTGGTGTACTAGGTGACAAAGTTTCATCCACCACGGGAAATCTATCATAATATTCGAACTTTAGAAGTGCTCTTGGCTGTGCAAATTCATGCTCTATCGTATTACGTTTGATTCGCAATTCGACTGGAGAACCGTGATCTATTACGCAATAGTAGCGATGTTTGTAATGATTAGACGGATAGTATGCTGCACATAGTACTTCATCCACTGTGTATAGCTTTACGTCGATATGTTCCTTTTCCAACACTCCAGACTGTAACATTCTATTTACAACCTATAAAAAGTAACTTTCTTTTTATGGTCATTGTATACTAACAATGGTATAACTATACATAATAAGAAAGTATCAGAAAGAAATTGTCATTTGAGAAATCTTAAGCCCTAACTTCAGAAGAAGATATGACAGTATTTAATAAGATGTTTCTATTGACTTTCTTTTTTATTGATTTTTTCGATTTTACATAACATGTATCTACTGAAACCTCTAAAGAAGTATGTGGAGTTAGTCTGTCTGTAAACAGCTAAATGTTTTCCCTTGGCAAAACCTCATCATCCAACATATCAAGGGGAAAAGAATTGCGTCGTGAAATCTTAATTTTGGAATTTTTATAATAATTCATCAACACTGCTCGCTTGGTGAACCGTAGTTAGTGTGATTCCAACGGAATATCTATGATGACTTTCTTGATCTCACTAAAGTACGTGACGGTATCCGTAGCTGGTTTAGTGTGTGTTGCTGTTATATACTTATTGGTACTTTCACGTTTTTTCCCGTAAGCGAACTCTTCGAAGAGTTGGCATTACTCTAGATCGTTTGGTCTGAAATCAGTATGGTGCATTTCTCTACGCTGACGTTCATGCAAGATATCACTTTGCTTATCTCTACCATTGAGCTATTTTTTAGTGTCCAAGTTGATCTGACGACGGGAAATATTGACTTGCTTCATTTGTTGTAGATCACAGTCCTGTGTAGTTGATTTTCGTACCGAATGCCACAAAACAGAATTTGTTTGTATTTTATCCTTATGTAAAGAAAGATAATTTTATTTCTCTCATTTACGTGCCTATACACATCGCTTAAAAATGAATTTGGCCAAATAAAATTTCATCTTACTGTCTTGTTCTTTTATTTCTAAAACGGCAAGTTTGATTCCTCAGAAATCAATTAAAAACTCTCAACATTTAAACTTGCCTTATAGGTTGGCTGATTAAAGTTGTTGCCCCAGAAGTAAAATAATCTCAACACATAAGGTTTTTTAATGCTATTCAAAATGTCCAACATGCCCTTGTTGCCAATACGATTGTAACTAATATCCAAAAGCCTCACCTTAGAAAAAGGCAATCCAAAGCTAAGAGCTCTAAATAAATAATATAGTTACGGAATAAAGTAGGTAATGCTATAATAAACTGTCTTAATGAATTACCTTGCACCCATATCATGAATGCTGTTTCCGGATATGTTTAATCCTAAAAGTGAAGGGCGCTTCTTTAACCATTTAGCCAAGAGTTCAACGCCATAATCTCCTATACTATTAAAACCTAAGTCTAGAAGAAGTAGAGTTTTATTTTTCTCTAGTCCATACAATAGCAATTCGACGTCATGTCCATCAAACTCGTTCTTTTGAATATGCAATTCAATCAACGTTGTGTTCACCTTTTAAGAAAATCGTTGTACTTCGCTACTAATACAGCTGAAGCCTATTACCTTAAGCATTTCACCCAAAGTGTCTGCAAGACTTGCTGGATCATACTGATATGTCTTGCAAATTGGAATTACGCGCGAAAAATCTAAAACTTGCAATGAATTTTTCTTACCAACATCTCTACGCATCACACCCATAAAATAATTCACTGTGGCTAAAGTCTGATCTGTGTCCCCTACGTCAAAATGTCTAAGTGTTGGACATTTTCCTAGTAATTCGGCAGCAGATTTTCCACCCTAATTTACACAAATTATTATTCAACACAAAAGTACCTAATACTTTACAATCTTCAAAGTGATTTTACCTCAAAACCAAGTTTATTTCCGTTAATTCTAAGTGTCTTTAAACGCAGTGTTTCAGCGATTGAAGATAACGATTTTATGCCTTTTCCTGTAATGTTGCAACTGACCAAATTTAAATGTTCTAATGTACTATCACTCATCGAGAGATATCTATCGACCAAGATTGCTAGCCCTTTATCCCCAATGTTATTATAACATAAGTCCAGCTTTACTATTTTTAAATTATCTTTTAGAAAAACGGCAACTCTGCGCATATCTTTGTCATTTAAACGTTTTCTACAAATCTGACATTAGTTAAGTTAGAATGCAAATATATACGATAATACCCAATTCTCTGCCATAGATCTTTTCCTTTCAAACGTAAGTTTTTTGTTCCATCGGAATTTTTTTCGCAAAATAGGTGCATAAAGGTTCTTGTTAATTTCTCGCCCATTTTGATTGTCAGAACTCAACACCACATGTGAACCCGCAACATAAGTCAATTTGACAAATGTTGTATAGAGATAAAAATAATCTTCATGGCAACCGTTCTTTTAGTCATGGTTCAGTCAAAGCCAGTTGATAATATCATCATAATTTGTACGTTCTTTGGATACACTTTAGACATTTTTGTAATATTTCTGAATACCATTTGTACGTTTCATATACACGATTTCTACACGTCCAATGGATCAGTGGTTGTAAAACGTACGCCCAAAAGTTTTTAGACAAAGTACAGACCAAAATTAATATCTGATCTTTAATGGTCATCCGATTAACATCCAATGGATGTAGGTACAACTTACGATCAAAAATATTCAAATGAAGTATGAACCACGATTGGATGTACAGTGGACGTCCACTAAAAGACGTTTGGATATCCAATTTTTGTCCATGGATGTCCAGACTAATTCTGGACGACAAATGTGGACGTCCGGTGCTATATGGGAAATGTAGTTTTGCGTTCTAGAGGCTGTGGTTTACAAAATCAATTAAGACTTACACTTTTGGTCCAAGGAGAATATAACATTTTCTCTATTACTGTCCCCAGTTTGATAGAAAATTCTATTTGAGATCAGTTTGTGTCCTCTTATCCTATATAAGAGAAAACAGGGTAAAAAATGTAATCTTAAACTGATCTTTGTGCTCTATGATGATGTGCCCTGCAGTCGTCTCACTAGCTTAGCGCCTTTACTATGTTGAGATTAGAATTTCATTATCCGTTCAATTTTATTGAACAGTCAAATAAACATATGCAGTCAGAGTGAGTTTCAAAAATGTTTAAAATTGATTATAGAGAAAAGATGGTAAAAAGCTCAGCAGAGATTAAAAACATGTGGATGCTATGTAATGGTTCTTTCTTAACCATGAAAGAATGGGTGAAACAATCTTGTTTAAGCAGGCAATCATTCAACAATAGAAATTCAAAACAATGTTGCCTATTGCATGTACAGTTACGAGTAATACATTTTGGTCATACAGTAAGGTTCTATTAATCCAAAATCTACTAATACGAAAATCATGTTAGTCCAAAATGCACCATGTATCCACCGAGGTCTTTATAATCCGCAACAGCTGCAGTAACAAATGAGGTTTGCTAATCCAAAACAAAAAGATGCAACACAAATAGACATGGATAAGCCCAGAAGGCCGTACCAAAAACGAGACTGACTACATACTATTATCAGTAAAAGTCAATCTATCAGATATTACAGCACTAAACTCATTTAACACTGGAAGCGATCATCGACTTGTAAGAGCAAAAATTAACGTCTAAAAATTCAATGGGTACAAACGCAAACAAAAACGACAAATCAAGATTAACCCTCCCAGCCCTGAAAAACAACCGAAAAGTCTAGCAGGAACACTTAACAACGACTTTAACAAAATATTTCAATACCTGATAACAGTGTTTAGCAAAAGCAGCGAAAGAACTGCTAATACAACACGCACAAGCAGAGAGAAAATACAAAGCAAACAAACAAAAAATAGAGGAGGTAAGAACTTGATATAAAGAAGGCAAATATGCCACTGAGGAGTGGTGTCGAGAACCCAAAACAGAAACGGGACCGTATAATACAGAAAGATTTAGAAAAATACTACGAAGATGAAGTGGAATATAAATATAATAGAAAATAATAAAAACATGAAATGTCTGAAAAGAAAACAAGGCAGAAAAGAAATTACTGTTCTAAAAGATAAGGATGGAAACAAAATAAAAAATAGAAATAAAATGCTGAGAGTTACTGAAGACTTCTATCAGACACTATACAGTTCTCAAGTAGAAGCACAAAGAAAAATAGGAAAAGGTCTTAAAATAGTAAATGTAATGTAGGGTCAGAAGACATGCCAGAGATTAATGAGGAAGAAATTTTATATGCGCTGCAATCACTGAATGGTGAGATACTAGTGAAAATGATAAAAGAAGCTAAAGAAACAGTAGGTAATCCCCAAAATTCTATTCGAAATGTGCTTAGAACAAGGAAAAGTATTGGAAAATTGGAATAACCCCGTAACTAATTTCGTTTAGGAAAGGAGATACAATCCTACGTTAGAAAACTACCGTCCGATTAGCTTGCTCTCCCAAATGTATAAATTACTAACCAAAGTCGTCACAAATAGGTCACCTACTCACTGTCAAAATCCTTATTAAAAAAGTCTACCGATTATCTCTCCTTTACACATGGTCTTCATAGATTATGAGAAGACGTTCGACTTGATCAAACACTGGGCGATGTTGAAAGAACTTGACACGCATGAATCGACTCCCGGTATACAAAATTATTTAAAAGCATGTGCGAACAACAGTTAAGTTACATAACTATATAGTAACAGCTTTCCGATTGGTAGAGAAATTAGATAGGGAGATACAAATATCTCCGAAATTGTTTACCTTGGCTCTCGAGGGAATCTTTAAAAAGCTAGACTGGTCAAACAAAAGAATTAATATTAATGGAGAAAGACTTAAGACAATGTGTTCAGAAGAACCACATGTAATAATCAACGAAATATATATCTGAGACAAATAGTTACACTGGGAAAGAACAACAAGGAGGTGTAAATTGAAAGAAGAATACTCTTGGCTTGGGTAACTTTTGGTCAACTTGCTAATATTTTAAAAAACAAAAAATACTCCAATGTTTAAGAAGCAAAGTATACGACCAGTGTGTCTCCCAGTCATGACATATGGAGTATGGGAGTATGACAAACTTGGACCCTTACAAAACACAATGACAAAATTAGAAGAACCCAGAGAGCAATGGAACGATCAATGATAGGCATTTCACTAAGAGACAAAAAGAGAAACAAGTGGATTAGGCAGGATTAAGGACAAACAGATGAAACATTAGAATTCTTGAATGGAGACCATGGACAAGAAAAAGAAATAAAGAAAGGCCACTAACATGTTGGTATAATGACATCAAGAAAGATGGAGGTGGTTTGCAGGTCTGCCATAGATGAGAGTAGTACAAGACAGAGACAGACAGATAGAAGAATCTAAGGGAGGCCTATTTTCAATACTGGACGCAATAAAGAAAAGAGAAGAAGAATCCAAAATCAATTTAAATTTAATTTCACTACCAGCTGCTTTTATCAACAATCAATAGAATGTATTTGCAATCTCTCTCTTATCTTCTCTAACCTAACTTTGTTGAATGTTATTATACAATACTATACTACATACAATAATTTATTGTTGTATTATACCAAATTTCTTGTTGGGGCATATTTAAAATCTTATTTATTATATACGATTGCAAATTACATGTAAATGGCTCTGATAAGACAAAGGCATAAAACTTAACTTAATCAGAAGCATGAGATTCTAACACGATTTATTAAATAGCAGGTGAAGTGAACAATTAGCCAAAAAGTATGAAATTGAAAATTGCCCATTTGATAAATATTATCTAATGTTTTTAGTTATTGTTTTTCTTTTCAATCAGGGAACCAACTGGCCCACGAATTCAATCCCAAGTGTATGTATTTCAGGTCTCATCACTTGGGCCAATATTTTTAGTTATTATCCAAATCCGAATTTCTTATAATCTACATTATCTGTTGCATTAATTGATATAAATTATTGGAACCTTACTGTACTGTCATCCCTGCACACAATGGTCAATTTACTTTATTATTTATTGTTCATGACTGTATATGATGTCAGCTATCACTTCACTTTTTAAAATTTGCTCATCTATCTCCGCTTTCTAAAGATTATAATATATAATAAATAATATTTCTGATTCATACGTCGATTACATTTATCTAATCTATTATTAAATTGAAAAGCACTACAATTTTTCATTTACAAGAATAAATCAAGCTGGTATTAAAATGCAACGCTGTATAGTTGAGAATTGCACAACATAAAACTGAATTTTAAATCATAACGAGCACAGGTTTGTCAATTGTGTACCAAATGCGCAAGTTAGCAACATGCCAAGAAAAAAGAAAGCAATCAATTTAAACTCATTTAACTTTTATTTTGTAGAATATAATAGCATAATTTAATCTTAATACTAACTTATTATGTGATAAAATATTCTCGATTTTTTACACCATTTTTATCAAGACTAGTTACAACAGTTGCTTGAAAGTTTATAAGCAAATCTGCTTACAAATTAAAGCAAATCTACTTCTAGAAATTAAAAATACCAAAATCATCCCAAAACACCAAATAGAGAAAGGTATTTATTTCTTAATTATTATTATGAATCCACATGAGGGCTGTACGAATATTAGATAGCTTAGCTCTACGTAAAAAGCTAGCAATAAGTAAGTACTCTGGATAGGTTCTTCTACCGGTCTTATTGATATCAACAGTAGCTTCCCAATTATGTAACCTTCCCTCACAAAGAACTTTCGTTGTTAAGCATAGCAACCATTGTAAAATCTGTAATCATTATTTTGTTATTTTTTTTTTAAATGAAAACTTAAAATGCCTTACTTCTGTACTGGACGGCACTTTACTTTCTGACTTCAACCACATGCTTGGAGCCCATAAAAACAATTGACACACATTTGCAGCCACATCAGGGTCCAGGCGCTATTAAAAATAAATATGAATGTGCAATTACAATTACAATATTTACAACAAAACTTAATTTTATATAATCTTTTAATTTAATCTACATTACCTTGTAATTGGCCTGTGCTGTTGGGTAATGAACTATTATTATTATTATTATTTACCTTACTAGGACTGCGCCTTAAAAGATTTTTAACAAGTGCTTTAATCACACTGGGCACATCTTCATTTAATTCTGGTAATCGAGTTTCTTGATAATCTACATTTCGTAGTTTTTTCCAGTCTTTACTATCATAAAATGGATTAGTCATTCCAAATATTTCATATGCAATAGTTCCAGCAGCCCATAAATCAGATTTTGAATAATTTAACACACTAAATGTTCCTGGTGATTGTGTTATAATTTCTGGAGCCATTAGAGCTGTGTTACCACCTAATTAAAAACAATTAGCAACAAATACCCATGGAATTTAAATAGTGCAAACCTTTGTCAACTTCATAACTAGAATATGGTAACATTAACCCTGTAGTTTTATCACACAAACAACAACCAAAGTCGGTAATAACAAGAATTGGAACGCAAGGATCAGAAATATCCAAGAGAAGGTTATCCGACTTTAAATCTCTATGAGCAACACCATACGAATTTAAATGTGTGATACCTTCTAAAAGTTGGGCAAAAAGAAGTATAGAGATCCTCAAGGAGCATTGTGTGTTAGATAAATACTGCTGTAAAGAACAATTGTACCTAAAACATGAAAGATGTTAAATTACATTTTGATATTTTTCCCTGAATACCTTTTCATAAGTAGAAACAAGGACATGTTTCTTCCTTCTCCATCTGGATAAATTCTTCGAGGTAAAGCTGCTGGATATAAGTTTCTAGCATCAGATAATTCTGGAATGCGGTCGGTAAAGACAGAAAACATTGTCACTATATTGGGATGTGGTGATAATTGAATTCTTCGATCAGTCAACCTGTAATCATTTATAATTAGACCACCACAATGTCAAATAATAATAATAAAATTTTACTCCTTTTCCCAGTTAGCAATCTCAATATTTGTATAATACTGTCGAGCCGGAACAGTCTCTCTATACATAGCTCGCAGAATTGCCATTGCATTTGACTGTATATCATAATTAAACATCATTTTTACTGCAAGTGGATATTTAGAAAATGAATGGTCTTCAGTTTGGGGATTTTCCATTTTCTTTTCATTAGGCATAGGTTTAGAATCTTCTGCTTTCAAGGAAGCTGAGTATACAACAGCATTTGCTCCTTTTGCTATAGCTTTTCCAAAAGACAAATCATCTAAAGTGATGAGCTCGCTTTCTAATTTTGCTTCTGTACTATCTGGGCTTTTATCCTCTACATTCCATTTTATTTTCGAAACAGCTTCCTGAATAACAAACTTATTAAATATAAGTAATAATAATTTATGAGCATTATAACAAACCCTAATTTCCCAACAAACTCCTTCAAGTTCTTCTTCTTTTGTCAAAATCCCTGTACCGGATGCTAAACTAACACCAACCAAAGCAAAAAATGGGCCGGAATCCCCAAATAGTATCCTACAGAGTAATCTAGTTAATATACTATACAAACAACAATTATTGGCAATTAACCTTCGGGCAGCTTTTTTTCGTAACTCTGATGCCAAACTATTCGTTACTCGATTAAGTACATTATCAATAAAAATTCGTCGTGCATGTAAACTAAACTGTAAACCAACATTTCTCAAAGCAAAATTTCGTGGTACAACTCTTGCATCGGGTCTGGCGGCGGCCTCTTGAAGTGCATTAACTTTTTCCGCAATGTTTGTTGTGTTGTAGTCTCGTCTACAGATATGTCGCAAATAAGTTTGACCATGTCTGAATAGACGAGTTCCCAATGCCCGTATAGACATTTTTGCTGCGATTTTATAATTCGCTTACCCCAATAAGGGGCCACTAACTGTAAAAGTAAACAATTATTTTTTGCGTCGTTTTACACCCACTAAAATAAATTTAGACATTACTACACGATTCAATTATCTAATCTGACATTTGCGTCTTTGCGAACAATTTTTTTCCTGTAAATTTTTACAGCGCCACCTAATAGTACATCTTGTAGATATCTCATTTTCTAACCAGTATCTTTGTTGTGAACCGCTAAGTTTGACGTTTATGTTAAATAGGTACGAGGCTAGTTTATTTTTCATATTATATTTTACTGATGAAACAATAATAGTGAGGAATAATATAATAAAATATGGTGATAAACAATAATATAAATAAATTAGCTGAAGAGTTAGAAAAACAAGAATTAGAGGTGAGATCATTAATTATAGCTATTGAGGTTATGTTAGTAATTTTTGATTTTTTGCCAGGCTCCAAACGGAATTGCTTTGCCTCAAGTTTATGCACAGTTACTAGCAATTTATTTATACCAAAATGATCTGTAAGTATGACTGGTTGCTTTAATTACAATACATTAATATTTATCTCCTTGTAGATGTAATGCTAAGTATTTATGGAAGCGTATACCAACAAATGTTAAAACGTCATCTACGGAACTAGGAAACATTTGGTCAGTAGGTCAACATATGTGGAAAAGAGATTTTCCTGCAATTTATAAAGCTTTAAATGCAGTAACATGGAGTGATACAGTAGCTGAAATTATGAAAAAATTACATGGTACTACATGTAGATTTGTTTATATTGTTTGTTTATGTTACAGTAGAAGTTTTGTTTTGTAGAAAAAGTACGTAGTAGAGCAGTTGATTTAATTTCACAAGCATATTCTTCAATAACACTTGAAATGGTTGCTGCCATGACGGGATTGTCTGTTGAAGCTGCAGGAGCAGCTTGTGTGGAGCACGGGTGGACTATAGAGGAAGATACTCATATGGTTCATCCTGTAAGGCCTAGTCCACAACCCTCTGGAGACACCTCTAGTGAAGATCAGCTATATAAACTTACTGATTTTGTATCGTTTCTGGAGAACTAATAAAATTTTTATTACGCTTTTCAATGGTTTGCATTGATTACTTCTTGAACATTTTAATAATAAATATGAAGATTTAAAAGATATTGGATTTTTTGTTTAACATTGGATATGTGCATTATAACAGATTTGTAAAGATAGGGTTTTTGTTTTCTTTCTGATTGATATTTAAGTGAAGATATTTATACCAGTTTTTATGTTTATAAATAAAACTTTTTGTACAATTCAAAAGTATTTCATACAATGGCAATATTCACATAACAATAGGTAGGCAACACATTGTTCACCAACCAATATTGATAATTAAGTTACGCAAATCTTATTTATAAATTAAATAAGAGTTAAAGGTCAGACAGGTAAACATAAAGAAAGCACGTTCGTTGCACGTCATGCACGCATAACTTAAGCAGGTGGAGACTAGCTGTCTATGATAGCATTGATTTTTCGTAAAAACCAAAGGTGGACATAAAATTGTAGTTTTAATATTGATTTTGATATTTTCTTTTTGATTACGTTTTATTAAAACCGTACGTATAATAATATTACAACCGGTTTTAGAGATCTTCATAATCATTCTTATTGTTTACTGAAGAATTAATCGCCTTTTGTTAAATAATAAATATCATTTGGACAGAACACAAAATTAATAAATTTTTAATTCAAACAACGGGTGACTTTCCGTCTTTGTCAATAATTCATAAATATGAACCGACGATTAACCTCCGTGGAACAGATGTTCGTTTGCCCAAGGGTGGAGTGAAATATTTGAATGAATAAGAGATGGTAGGAGAATGCTACGTTGTCAAGTCGCATATTTTACATCTTTTCTAGCTACATCATGATTCGATGTAGAAAATTCCGGTGGGTTTAAAATTTAAAGTATCGAGTTTACAATGTATGTTAGTAGTCTTACTAGTCTAAAATTTTTCACTTTCGGAAGGTTTCAACTTCTTTTAAAAGTTGCTTTTTCTTTGCATACTCTCAGTATTGGCGACGCGATGTTAATAAACGGATTTCATACAAAAGAATTGTCAATCTACCACTAATTATTAAAGTTCTTTTTGTCCTAGAGAAACTATTGTAATTAATTCCAATAAATCAATTAACACATATCTTTCGGAAAAGAGGGACGTATGTTTAATTTGGCATAGTCTTTATCCCGTCTTGGGTTCATTTTTATGATTACTTTCTTATTATTTACTCACATAATTACGTATGAATAGATATTTTTTTTGTCTCTTTTGAAGCAGAATGTTGCCAGTTTACCCACAATGAATCGCATCCGTTTTCCTTCTTAAGATTATATTACTCGTTCATTACCTAATTTTGCTTCATAATAAAATAAGCCTGTCAAGATTCTTTTCAGTTACGATTCTTTGTTTGTGCCATTTCATATTAAAGAAAAAATTGATATTGAAAAATGCTTTGATACTGTGATATATTTTATTGACTAAAGAATCTGGACGTTTTCTTTTATAAAAAAACATGGCTATAGTCACGCACGATATACTTACCTAATGAATAATTAATATGTTTTTCTGTAACTAGATAATTAATCGATTGCCCTACGAATTTCAAGTACACCTACTTCTTATACTGTGATTCAAAATTAAAAAGATGATTAGATTTTAAAACTAAAATTCGAAATGCGTTTGCAACTAATAACAGATCTTAGCTTACAAGGATTTTTGTTCTTTTCCCGAAAACAAAACTTCAGTATAAACTTACGTATCAGTTTGAAAAATAATAAAGTAAGTAAAACAAAAACCATTCGTATTTCCTAGACATCATTCACTGAAGACAGCTGCCAGGACCAGCTTCACGGTAAGACACCTGAGGTCTTGGGTGCCATGATTTTTGAAAGGCAGCGCTCTGTAGTAAATATAAATTTCTTTTGAGTCCCCCCTACGCCTGCATGAAAGTCCAAAGGGAGGCCATCTTGTCTGGTTGCATGCCCAAGGGGGGACTTCCCCCATGTCTGATTGGAGACGCTTACATATAATAGGCTTTGAGGCACGCAAATAGCTAAGATGGTAAGGACGAATGGTTAATATTAGGTTTGCACTACAAGATGTTCTATTTTCATCAGATTCTCGTGGTACTTCTTACACCACGCTTTCATAGAATAATAATAACGAATGGCTTTTTAGCTGAATAATATTAGAGTTTGATTGTATCCATTCTTAGGGTCTAATGGTGACATTGCTGGTTAATTCTGACATTACTTACCCATATTATACAAGTTGGGTCACCTAACGTGTAACCCTTTAGAAAATCTGTGCTGTAACCCACATAATTTGCAGTACAACTCACTGGCAAATTGATGGTGATTGGAGCAAAAATTATTTTTCTATGGCAACTCGTTCAAGAGCTACAGCAACTCAAAAGTGAAGTCAAAGCAACACACCGTCTTCAAAAACTTTTCAAACAGATCGAGCAACCTGTGGCTGACAAAAAGTGAAATTATGATCACAGTAAGAAACTTCAATGCATAACTAGACAAAAGAAACTTCTCAGTGAAAAAGGGATGATTCTAATAATGGACTTTACAGCTGGGAAAAATTATAGAATATAAGTAGTTGCCTTATTTGCAATAAAAATAAATATACAAGGACACACGGCGAATACTTGGCAAGACGAGAAATTAATTAAGATTATGAAATTGTGATACTAGGTAGGTATGTTATATAGTTCATCAACATTATCAAATAGTTATACTTGGCCTTTGTATAATTTAGCTCTACTTTTAATTACTTTAAAAACATTTTTTTATAATAACGGATGATGATAAAAACGATATTTATTCAGCTCGCAATACAATATTCTTAATTATGTCAATGACCAGGTAAGGTAAGTATACGTAATTTAATATCTTAATCCCTTGATCCCTTGATCCGCTTTTAACTAGAAACTCGCAATTAAATTTTTATTCTGTTTTTTCTTGTGTAATCTCTTATTTTATACATTTTCTCTATCATATATTTAGTTTGTTCATAATTCAGAAAGCAATTTTAAATTACAGATAAAACGACATGACAAGTTACACGTAAATTTTATATGATGAGAAGCGACGTATTTGATATTGATCAAGTGTTATAGACTACTTTTTCCGTTCGAGATAAATTGGTTTCTAAAATAATAAATTAAAAAAAACAAATCTAATTATTATTATCATTTACTATGCACAAAACATTTGAAGATTTTGGGACTTAGACGCAAAATACTGACATTTAAATTAAAATGATCATAAAATTATTATGCTGAAGAATAGACCGTAAGAATGAATATTATCAGCAAAGATGTTTCAATTTTTGTAAAATTTTCCAGACGATTTTCACATTTTATACTGACAAGATTTTTTGTGACGGACATTTTTGTCACTTATATTAGACCTAGAAACTTGCAATTTTTGTGTTAGAAGAGTTTTAGCCCTCAAGAAATTTTTTAAATTGGCAAAGCTTGCAACAGTTCCTTTTTCTAGGTAGGTATATTAGAACCTTTTTTGCCTAATAATATCAAACACAATGTGGTACTTAGGTTTTGTTCTTTATTCACCTAGAAATGTAATGCTAACGGTAAGTTTTTCCAAATACAAGATCTATACAGACCAGAGAAATACTAAGTAGATTTATTGCACATTTTTGCCCGAAATTTAGGCATTAACTAGAGATTACAGTATTACTTTAAAAGGCTTTAGGCCTATACATCAGATCATTAAGTTGATTCTGTTCTTTGAGTAAGTTGAACTTTTTTAATGTATTTTGTGTTTTGGATCCAATCAAATTTTTTGAATCAATTAGGTTTCTTGAGTTTTGTAGGAAATACAACCTGGTCTATTAGATCATGTTAAGTTTTTTCAGTCAAAGCCATAAATCTCGACTATTATAGGACTTTAAATAATCAATACATAAATTATGGAATTTCCCTATCACTTTTTAGTTCCAATTGTTTTTAAAATTTTGTAAATAGTTTGTATTATTTTTACATAGATTACTGCTTTTAGAAATAAATAAAATAATAAATGTACAAATTATCCCACCTAAAAGTAAAAAATTTCACAAACTTCAGTTACGTGAAATGATCGAAGCCAACCCTGGTTAGTCTTCTTCATGGTTGTACCGTACGCTTCAGGCTATACAGTCAACTGATTTTATAAGTGGTTGTAAATTTAAATTTCACTTCTAACTACAATAGCCGATAGTTACTGTCCGTGTATAATACAGACCTAGCTGTATTTACTTTAAAAGAATTACAGGGGTTTATTAATTGGGTTTAAGAAGGTGTTTATTGCCATTGAGAAAATCTTTCCGAAATTACGTAACATATAGTACAGCACTTACTACTTTTCATCAGGACAACCAGCGACGGACTTAATCCATACCTAAACTTCAATTTGATTTTTCTTAGCAACCATCACTTTTTGATCGAATTTCTTTAATTGCTAAAGCATTTAAGACTTTTTGCCTAACTACTTTTAAAAGGATAGTCATTATTTCAGACTCACCTTGTATAGGGAGTCACGTAGAAAAAAGATCTAGAATAGCCTTGTTTTTTTGTATCATTCTTAGTGTAAGGAATATCTAGATAATTATCAACGATTTATCTTGGGTTTAAAGTGAATGGTCTACGGTACTGATCTTCTTAGGAGACTAAAGATTAAAGAATCCACTTGAGCGTTTGTTGTTCTTTAATGGAATCCCCCAAAAAGCATCATTCTTTTGTTTTATTAGATTCTTCCTAACAAAGAAATTCCCTATTATTTAAAAAAAATGTATAGCTGTTACGCGGTTAGTGTAGTAATGACCCATAACATACTACGATTTTGATGTAAAAAAAATAAAAGAATAAATATTATAGATACTAGCTGTATCACTAAAATAAATGAACCAATAAGTGCTCTACTAATAAAATATCAAATCAATTGTCAATCTACATAAAGTGAAACAAAAACAAAAAATAATCGTAAAAGTATTTCTCTTGCGGATCGATTCTGGATTTTTCCACGCTTTTGTTTTATTTTTACTATTGTTACTTAACTCTAAATAAATTTAAAGGTCTTGGTTTTTAGCTAACATTTAGGAAGTCATGAATGAAATTGAGCTCCAAAATAAGGCATGTTTCTTCCACTTAGTCGACTTTCTAGCTCATCATTTTTCAGATTCCATTGAATTGTAGACACAAAGCGTATGAAAAGCCCAAAAAATAAGCTTGCCAGTGAAATCAAAATAATGCCGTTTCTCATATTAATACAAGAATAGGTTATTATTTGCGTATCAACGATCAAAGCACTCTAAAGCCCAATTTTATATCACGAATGTGGATATTATGAAATAATCACATTTTGGGTTATGTCTCAAAAAAGTGAGTAGAGATACTAGATATTTGCTAAAAACGAAATTATCTTATTTTTTTATGTGAAATATCTCAGGATAGTCATAGTACACTACGTGGAAAATGCTTTTCACTTCATAACAAGTAAAACAAAAGACAATTGCAAAAATGCTTTTCTTGTGTTGCGGAGTACATTCTCTAAAACACCCTATTTGCTGTTTTTTTCTCTTGGCTCGTTCCTGAAAGAAAAAAATAAGATAATTTCGTTTTTAGTAAATATCTAGTAAGCCGTGAACTTTTTTGAAAAAATAAAAGCATAAGTAAATTGATCTCCAAAATAGCCAACTTTCTTCTAATTTAACCGACTTCGTATTTCTTACCCTTTACGAGATTCAAATGGTGAGTCTCGGAATTTTGGACACACTGCATATCTAGTAATAATTGTTGCTCAATTTGTGAATAGTCTTTTATTGATCATAAGAGCTTTTTCATTCTCCAATAATGGTTTAATTTCCAGAGCTGTTGTTCCTCGTGCGGAACCTATTGTAGGAAGTTCCTTTTTCAGTTTTACTGCAGAACCAAAAACGACAGATAATGGGGAATATCCTAGAACAGGAAAACATTTCAGAAGCTGAGTGTACTCCGAAAATCAGTGGTGGAAGACTAGTAGACATACAGCACTTTTAAAATCGCTGAAACACCTCAGATTTGGTTGGAGTTTCTTCGATGTAGAAATTATTTCTGAAAGGAGGTTAGGCTTCAGAAGTGTCTTTCTGCTAATTGTAAAGTTTGTAACGTTGAAGACACTATTAATACCGAAAAAAAAGTAATTTGACATTAACGAGGCAGCGGTGTGCGGCATAATTGCGGTTGAAGGAGGATACAGTCAATAAAAAAGAAGTCTGTTCTTCATTAGATCTTCCCTGCATGTCGGTTAATACCTATACTGCAGAAGAAAGGATAGTTCAAAAAACAATAGAAAATGTTGCATTGAACGAAATAAAAGCTGCAGGTGCAGAAGAATCGCACTTAGCAAAAAAAGCAGGAGATATCGATGAGGACGGACTCCCAATGATTAGCGCTATTGTCGATAGGGCGTGGAATATGCAATTCTTAACGGGAATAATGGAATTATCAAATTTCAGATCCAAACCAATTCAACAGTCCAAAAGTGCGGCTTATTTATACACCCTACAAAAACATATTTAGCTGCTTCACCGGACGGATTAATATCAGATGATATTATAGTGGAAGTGAAATGTCCATATGTTACACGAGAAATGACAATAGAAGAAGCTGTTAAAACAAAAGCCATATCTTACTACACAACGTCCGTAAATAACAACGGCGAAGTAGAGATTAATCTCAGAGGTAACCATAGTTAGATGTTTCAAATACAGGGCCAATTACATATTGCTAAAAAAAAAGGTATATTACTTTATTGTATACACAAAAAAGGATATTAATTGGGAAAAGATAGAGAAAGATGACAGTTTTTGTGAAAGTAAAATGTCTAAACAATCAGATAAATTTCATTTTTCTGCTCTACATTCGGAGCTGTTAGATTCCAGAATTAAACGAAATTTGCCGATACGTGAAATAAAATGTGGCGATTTGTGATTAGATAATCCAATAATTGCGTGTCAATAGTAACTTCTGTACATATTATGCCGAACTATACTATGTAAGGGATAAAAATGGGTGAAATTAGCATTAGACAAAAGAAATGCCGTTTACAGGTTTTATCATCAGCATTTGTTCTTTGTTTTTTTTGTTTGTTTCTGATGTAATAATTACAGTAGTAACCGGTAATTAAATAAAATCTTAACATAAACTATGATAACTGAGTTTTTTTATGTGGACTTTTGAAAATCTACTATTACTGTTATTTTAAAGTTGCAATTTGTAATGTTGGTTGCATAAAATAAATTTGTATTAATTATGTTTTCATTGAGATTCTTGTCTTTGAAGAAGAACTAATAAAACAACCCCCTCTAGAATGAATATATTTAATACTTAGTAAAAAAGCACCTTATGGGGCCTGCATTTCCTCTTGCAATTTTTATAAAATTAATATTGGCATTTTATTAAGTTTAA
>VTPC01090986.1:0-71371 GCA_011009095.1 Ignelater luminosus
TATTAGGATTTAATGCTCATATTTATTTCGTCGCGATAGCTAAATGACCAACACGGACGTTGTTATCACTCCCGACTGATAATAACGTTTTCTGTTTATAATAATACAAGAGTACATTCTAGCACGTGTTTACTGCTTGGATGTCAAACGAATACTATGACTAGTGTCTTATAACGAAATAAGTCATTGTTAATATATTGACTCCTGTATGTATGTACATATTTGCAGCAGTTTATTTTAGTAAATTTGTATGCGGATTTTTAGGTTATGGATCGTTACACCAATAGTAAAAGTATGTGAATGGTAGTACTAGCAGCAGAGAATAAAAAGCTGGCTAATAAAATTACAACATTTAAAGAAAATCATAAGAAGCCAGCAAAAAATCCAGAAGAGTACGATCCCGATCTTGAGTTGCCATTTTGGCCAGAGAAGTCTTCCAATTCGGAATCCGAAAAAGAAGAAGAAGTTAACGTTTTGCAAAATATAATTGTTGGTCCATCTAGCGCTGTAATTTCTGAAAGTTATTCTCTTTACGAAACTTTTGCAACGAAATTAATTAATGGCATAATCGATACGGCGGTTCACGAATCAGAAACCCAATAAACTAATTTATATAGAAAATCGAGACAAATTTGAAAATGCAAAAGATTTAGTGTTTTGTCGGAAGATAGAAAGAAACAGAGATTAGATAAATTAGGTAAAAAGAGTAATGAGAATCAAATCAATTTTGGGAAATGTCATCTTTGGAATAAAAAGACTTTATATTGAATATGACAGCAAGAACCGATACTAAAAGAAAGGTAACCATAATTTTACTAAGATTGAAGACTAATACATACAGATCGAAAGATAACATTGGTCAACTGCATAACCCATGCGAAACATTTTTCTTAAGCACTCTTGGCTACAAGCTCAACAATGATAGGGTTATCCGTTGTGTACTTATTCATTCATACACATCAAACTTGAAAGCTGAAAAAGTCGACAAGGTAAACTCTAATGTCATCTGAAAATTTTGTGTAGTCATCCGAGTTCTGTCTTGAGTTTCGCTTTAAATGCATTAATTCAATATGAATTTATCGTTTCATTTTGCTTTTCAATGTTTAGCAAGTTATTTATATTGCTAATAGATATTTTGCTTTGGAGTTCTGTTGTTAAAAATTAAAATTTATTCAATAAGTTGTTATATGTTTCTTTCATTGTTGATAAAATCATTTCTCCGTTGTGAAAATGTTTTACTTAGGCTTTGTTATATTTTTCGCTTATTATCAATGCAAGGAAATTTTGTTGACATTCAAGCTTGTTTCCCTCGAAGACAGACGTGTGCTGCCCGCGTCTTACCTCTATCTTTTAAGTGTGATGCGACCGTGGTTAATTCCAACTTTGAGTGGCTATAAGTGTGTTTATGTACCATCATTTTATTGCATTTTCGTTATTCCTGGAGGAAAAGCCTCTGGAGGGATTAAAAACTATCACTATACTGGGCTGATTCTGGGTCTAAACTTATAGGCCGAAGGGTTCAACCCAATTAACTTTTTAGTGTATGTAAGGTTGTCCGTCATTAGAATTCATTCAGTTCCGATATTATTCTCCTGTTTATTGTTCAAATAGTCATCTTGGAAATTACCGTTATGTGTTTTGTGTTCGACGACTCCGCTATCTTCATCATACTGCCTGGTTGGTGAAAATATCATCTCATCTTTAGTGTCCACTGGGAGATTTGGTGTTCTCTCCGTTAAATTTATTTTAAGTTGCGGAACCAATGTAGGTTTTCCAGTAAGTAAAGAAAATACAATTTGATCTCAGGACACAATTTCTAAGTTTTTACATACAGGGTGTCGTTTAGGAAGAACTCCATGTAGAGGGTATTAGCCTAGGAGAAGCTGCGTGGGTTAGCCGATGGTTTCTTTTTTCTAGTTCAGCTTCTGTCGCCCTATAGGTATCTTTTTAGGCTTTTTAGTTAAAATTTTAGTTTTAGGTTTAGGTAAGCACCTGATTTTTTGGGTCATTTGCTATCTTTGAACCCCCCCGTCTTCGACTTCGAGCTACGGGATTGAACATCTTCCGATTTCTGGCCTATACGGAAATTAGGCCTCTTTTTTAGCTTTTTCCCGTTACAAAACATAGCCCTCAAACAAGATAGATGATGCTGTGAACAATCAATTTCCCATTATAGGAGGAAATACGCTTCGAATAGGTGGTGCCTTCCGAGCAACATTACGATTACGATGATGTACAAAACATCCAACTATACATTTTTCATATTACATTTATAGAGAGGTCGTCAGCAAAATGAATATATCATTTTCAGACACGAAGAATGCTTTGCCTTTAGAAACCATAAAAAGGAACAACCACGACCCCGAAAATTTTTAAAATGACTGCCCAGACTGTAGTTCATCAAATACACACATTGACAATGCAAATTCTGCCCGTAAATAATACCAAATAGACGCTGAAGTTAATGATCCCAACACGCTTGCAAGTTCAGCTGATCTCTAGAAGGTAAAATTGCATTCTTTTTCTTTCTTTTTTTTAATCATGCTGCCTTACTGGGAAATGTTCAAAGAAGTGTTTTTTTGTACCACGCGGATTAAAACTTTTACTGAAAGCATCGTACCTATAAACAAAGACAGAAGAAGAAACCGACAGCAATAATTCGGCACGACGTATTATCGAGTTGTTTCAAAGAAAATATTATTAGTGCTCTGTATGCATTTTTTTTATAGAAAACAGAGATATAAAACAAATTGTTTTGTGGTTGTATAAAAACTGGGCCCTTTTCCATTTCTTGATATATAGTAAATATAAAAGACGTTGCGCTAGTCTTTAACTATCAAGTACTTTGAGCCCGGACACGCATTTATGCCCAAGGATGCGTTTCACTATCAGGTGGAACAGTCCCTGAAGAGAATGAAGAGAGTATTTGACTTTTAGGATTACAAAGAGGCACAGGCGGTACAAAAATCAAACTTGTCCAAAGTCTGAGTGGCAGAAATGAAGGTTGATAATTTTTTTAATTGGGAAGATAAAACTTCTCAATATTAATTAGGCAAAATAAAGTCCCGCTCATGTTTAAGTGATATGGTGATGCAACTACAACGCCTGCTAAATAATGGTAAACCTAGGACAGCTCTTATTTTAGTAATGTCAATAGTTTTGGCATCCATATCTCTTGCAAAGTTTTGATTTTTCATTTTCTATATCCTTTGCGTGATCAATCATAGTACGTTTTGTTTATAACTTTCTTATTTTTAAAAATCCTCCTACTATTTTTTCTATAAAGTCCTCGTTTTAAAAAGGTTGCTGTTAGACCTTTGTATCTACAAAGAAATTAAGTCCGTTTGATTTCCAAAATCTCATGGTAGTATTTGACTTAATTGGATTTCAGTTTGTTACTTTCTATCTACACAAGTAGCATCTTGTTGAAACAAATCTGCGGCTTGTCTGCGTTGTAAAGGCAAAAACAAATTTCTGTAATATTATTACTCGTATATTCTTGAAGCGTTTTCAACAGTACGGCTTGAAAGTACCTTACATCAGATGAAGCATTGAGCGAAATTATAGAAGCAAGTAATTTTTATAGTGGTGACAGTGAATTGGCAGACAATTACAAAAGATGTCAATCCTGCAGAACACGAAGAAGAAGAAAATGACTGATCGTTCTGTGTAACCGAGCAAAGTATTTTAGACGATGACTTTTCCAGTTTCGAAAATGATAATAAAAAATGAATCTACATGGAGAAAGAAACCTTGATGATCATTACGGGTGCAAACACGCAGTACTGTAAAGGCCTAAATACCAAGAACATAAAGGAGGCCTTTGAATATATTTGTTGTAACAGCCACTTTTTGTATCCGTTACATGTGTGGTATTTAATCTATGCTATAGGTGTGATCTTGAATCTTTTTGTAGTGTTCTATTGTTGAACAGGTTTTTTTACTTGTTATGAGTTTACACTAATAGGTTGATTACCTTTTTTGGAGCTTCTTTAATTTTGAAATCAATTTAGGGTTGACAAACTTTTCAATTTTATTTGTTATAACAAGCAGACACGGTATAAGTCTTCAAACTTTATTTTTATTATTGCAGTATTTTGTGTTCTCGCAGCTGTGGCTTGTATTTCTGGTTAATTTATCTCAATATAAATATAGTTAGCAATTTGATAAGGGTTGGTGTTTTCTTATTACGATTTAGTAATTGTAATTTAAATTCTCTTTTAATTATTATGTTTCAACTTTCCATACGTTTTATATATGATATTCGGATAAGAGATCAGGTGTACTTAATTTGGTAGATGTTAGTTCTTACTTGTTAATTTTTTTAAAGGTAGCTCATGTATGGTTGATATTTTGCTTGTGGTTTAGCAAAAACGAATTGAAGTTGGAATTTCTACAAGAGCTCATTTGGAAGCTTATTTAAGTTCATTTAACTTTAAATTATAATTCGCAAGTCTTTTTTTGATTATTTAAAATTTAATTTTAAATTTTGGGATTCTGCTGAATCGAGTTCGCATCATAGGATTTAGTCTGTTTCGCGCAGGGAAGCCTTTAATAGAGAGGAAGACTTTATGTAGGCGGATTTGCTGCTGTTATTTGTGCCCATGGGTGCTAAACATATTTTATTCAAATGTTCGTGGTCTTAGGACAAAAGTTAATGAAATATTGACTAGTGTATTAAGCGAAGATCACACTGTGGTTTGTCTCTCCAAAACATGGCTTAATGGGGAAATTAACAGTTCAGAGATTATTGACGGACGTTATAATGTTTTTCGTCAAGACAGGAATCCTAAAACAACGAGCAAAAAACGGGGTGGTGGAGTTCTTATCGCAGTCAAAAAGAGTTTGTCATCTTTTCTAATTAATCTTGATGTAAAAGATCGGGAAGAGATGTGGACTTGTGTAAATCTTGCTAGTAAAAATCTGATAGTGGGCGTTGTTTATTTTCCACCAAATTCGGATATTTTTTTATATGAAGGTCATCTTCAATTAATTTCGGAGATTACCATAACTTATCCTGATAGTATCATTTGTGTTTTAGGTGATTATAACCTACCAAAAATTACATGGTATTGTGATAATTTCTGTGATACTGTATGTGATACTTTAATTCCAGTTAATGTACACTCTAAGATAGAAGAAATTGTTTGTGATAATTTTGCGTTTTATGGTTTTTTTCAAAAGAATTATATTTATAATGCTAATAATGTTATCTTAGATTTAGTATTTTGTAATGTGGATTTTGTAAATATTTTTAATGGCCACATTTAACTAAACCTGACATAAATCATCCTTCTTTTGTATTAAATGTAAAGAATTGTTCTCAGTCAACTCTTACCAATGGTGAGATATTTTATTTAGACTTTAAGAATGCACCATATGAGTTGATTAATAATTATTTAGACAATATTGATTCGAATATACTAAACAATTTTAGTTTAATTGAGGAATCTGTTAATATTTTCTACGACATTATTAATTCTGTTATATCTTTATATGTTAAGTTAAAAAGAGTGCCAATGCAAAAGCAGTTTAATTTTCCTAAATGGTTTGATGATAGTACGAAATCTTTAATTATTGAAAAGAAAATCGCTCACAAACAATTCAAACAGTTCAGATCTCCTATAGATTACAATATATTTAAGGATTTAAGAAATAAATGTAAAATTGCTATCAATAACTGTAGGTTAAATAACATAAGAAGCATTGAGAATAATATTTTAGAAAATCCTCAACACTTCTGGCATTATGTTAGATCTCAAAAAGGAGATAATTCTTTACCTAACTGTATTAGCTATGAAAATTCTGTGGGTTATACTCAGATTGAAATCGCCTCTTTATTTGCAAAGTACTTCCATTCTGTTTATTGTACCTATGATACTTATAAAAGTAAACTTTGGGATAATAATTTAAAAGAAATCGTCGATCTTTGCAAGTTAAATATATTTAGAGAAGATATTTTCAATAAAATAAATTCTCTAGATGCTAATTCTAAAGCTGGTCCAGATAATATTCCTGCATTCTTCTTGAAGTGCTGTGCAAACAACTTAGTTAAACCTTTGTGCATTTTGTTTAATAATTCTTTGAGTAGTTCTGTATTTCCTGAATTGTGGAAAAAATCAAACGTTTTTCCTGTTTTTAAAACGGGAGATCGTTTAGATGCTCGTAATTACCGTGCAATTAGTACTCTATCTGCAATTCCAAAAGTTTTTGAAGCCATTGTTACGGATAAATTGTTTCAATCCGTAAAAAAACACTATAATTGATGAACAGCATGGTTTTGTTAAGGGTAGATCTACGCTAACAAATCTTTTCTTATTTACCAATTATGTTCTGCATACTATAGAATTGGGTCATAACGTTGATTGTATTTATACTGACCTTAATAAGGCATTTGACAGAGTCAATATTGAGCGCTTGATCTACAAATTAAGTAAATTAGGTTTACAAAACCCCTTGTTGTCGTGGATCTACTCTTACTTAAACATGCGAAAACAAAGAGTTGTCATTAATAATTCTACCTCCGAATGGTTTAACGTTACTTCCGGCGTACCGCAAGGATCCCATTTGGGACCAATTCTTTTTATTTTGTTTATTAATGATATAAATTATTCTATCAATTCCAGCAAATTTCTGCTATATGCTGATGATTTAAAACTTTTCATTCGTACTGATGCTGTTGGTTCAGATCATTTGTTACAGGCTGATTTGGATTGTTTGACTTCGTGGTGTAGTGAAAACCATCTGGAATTAAATATTTCAAAATGCAAATCTTTACGATTTTCTAAAAAATTATCACCTGGTATTTGTACTTATTACATTAATAATATAGCAATAGAAAGTGTTACTTGCTTTAAGGATTTAGGTGTTATTATTGATGCATGTGTTAGTTATGATCAACATATTACAAATCTACTTAGCAGAGCCAATAGAATATTAGGATTTATTGTGCGTCAGTGTACTGATTTCACAGATTTAAGAATTTTAATTATACTATATACATCTCTAGTTCGTTCACTTCTGGAGTATTGCACAACCATTTGGTGCTCATATTATATTACATTAGTAAATAGAATGGAAGCAACACAGAAACGATTTGTAAAATTTTTATGTTACAAGTACCGAATTGATTACTACGGTTACAGTTATAGTGATCTTTTACATTACTTTGGCCTATCTTTATTGCATGTGCACCGCAATTATTACGATTTATGTTTTGTGTTTAAAGTATTTAATGGATTTGTTAATTGTTCTCAAATACTTCAATGTTTTTCTTTGAACATAAAAAATACCAATTTACGTAATTTACCAATTTTCAATATTCCTTTCCATCGAACTGCGTATGGTGCAAATTCTCCTCACTGTAGAATATGTCACTTAGCATGTACACATGATGTTTTGGAATTCCTTGGTATTTCCTTTAACAAATTCAAGTGCTCCTTAAGAAATGCACTAAATATGTAGCAATATTTTATATTTATATTTATTCTACATTACATTATGTATATGTAGTTATTTTGGTTAATGTTTTAATAAGATATGTTTGTAAATGGATGTCCGTTAATAAATTATTATTATTATTATTATTATTATTAAAAATCCTGAGTTTTGTGACAAGTCTCAATCAAACAAAGGTAGGTGGGTTTGTTTTATTTTTCTATTAGATCTTATAGGAGGTATTGTTTCCTTTAGCTTGTTGGCTTTTTTTACCATTAGAGATTTTATTCTCACAGCAAGAAAATTTTTGTGGTGTCGTAGAGGGCTACGCACGCTGGTGATTCCGCCTCAAGTAGTGTCAAACCATAAAAAACTCTTATTCCATTCTACTCCAGATCTAAACGTCGAATTCGACATTGTTTTTTTTTTATTCGAATGGCAACTTCTGGTCGATTCGTGAAGACTTGGGCGCCTACACATGTGGTGGACATCTTAAGCTGGTTCTACTTCTATCATCATTGCCTTTATCATTTAAAATATTGTTATAAATTATTGAATTTTACCAATTTCATACTTTTTAGATATAGTAATTTGATATTATTTCACTTAGATCCATTCCTACGAAATTTGTTGTATGATTTAACAGTTTTGTTTTGTAAATTTTTTTATCTTTTTATTTTGTGGTTTAAAAAAAACTTAGGAAGCGTTGATTAAGAGAGATTATATTTCGCGATCTTTGTTACAAATTCATCCCGTTCGAATTACAGCGCTGTAACTTCTGGAAAAGGATCTTCGTGGTAAGTTTTAGTTCTACATTTTTAATTAAGTTTCAGAAGTTTCTCCTTCATTTTTTCATTAGTTGTATTATTATAGAATTTTTTGGGTTTAGGAAATTTTATTTGCATCTTGATGTTTAAAATCTGTATTAAATTTTAACTGTATGGATAAACCAATGTTTTGAGTGATAAAATATAACTTATTACATGGTGCTTCATTTAGAGACTTTGCACATTTTGTGACTGTTGAAATTTTAATATTATTATTTGGATATCGTTTAATTTTTGTTATTAAAATTTAATTACTGTTGTTGATGGCATTACTTAATTAAGTATTTATTAGCTGGAATTTATTAACAATTTCTTGTTTATATTTTTGTGTTTGTATCAGGAAAACACTGGCGCCCATCTAAATCGACTTTTTTTTAAAAATATATATTAAATATTTTTTGTGTTTTATTGCATGTATAATTTCCTTGTCCTCGCTCAAGGCCATCAACTGAATATAGCGGGTCTAAGACTAAAAGCGTTCTTAGTTAAATTAAGTTCATTATATTGTAACACAGGGTTACGTTACATTGTATCAAAAGAAATATCGCAACAAATCTTACTTATACAAATAAGTGTTATCAAGAATATGTACTTATATGGAATTAAGCGGATAGAAATTTGAAATCAAATTTAGTGAAATTCTTATGAAGAAATTATAAGCATTTATAGGAATTTTTCTTGAAGCACGAAGAGACTGAGATTGCAAAAGCTTTTATACGAGCATACAAACATAAACTTTTTAGGCAACCTTTCTTTCGCTATGGCTATAATTTTCAGATTTATGAGATTTGATGACCGTCACATCAGAAATGAAAGAATTTCTGATACACAAGATAAGCTGCAGACAATAACATCAACATCTGATAAATTTGCTGCAGCATGTGTTCAGTACTATTTGCCATGTAAAAATTAATGGTTGATGAACGATTAGTGACTTGTAGAGGCAAATGATTTGGGGTATTCATAAAATCTAAACTAGGGCGTTATGGATGAAAACTGTGGGTAGCTGCTAATTCAGGGAATTAATATACTGCAAGTGTTCAAATTTATACTAGAATAATGAACAACAAAACAGATTTATTTGATCTATCCCTATTTCTGTTCAGGTAAATGAGTTACATTTTTTACATTGTGGTTCAAATTTTATTGGAGAAAAAATACAACACCTACTGGTACATTGCAAGCAAATACTAAACGTAAAATTTCAGAATTTCAGCCAAGTAAAGAGTAAGCAAGATTATCTAGCATATTTCAATTTTCTGAAAAATTGACTTTGGTTTTACATGTCCCAATAAAGAATAAATTTGCGTGTTTACTGTCATTACGTTGATACAAAAAATAAACCTGTTGTAATACTTCACTATGATCAAAGTAAAATAGCAGTTGACAGAAGTAACAAAATGACGAAAGAAAATACTTGTGTGCGTTCAATAAGAAGTCGAGTATTCCTTGGAGAGCTGACTCTCCAATTTACCAAATTCAACGTCAGCAAAAGGAAAGCATCGCAAAATGGCTTTCACAAATATATATAAAGTTTCATTAGATCCTTTCGAAACCAGCAGCTTGAAGGCACAGGAACAAGGAGTACAGTCAGAAGTACAGCGTGACAAAACCTGGAAGGTGCAGACTACAAAAAAGATAGAAAAACAAAAGTCAGTTGTTCGAAATGTAACCCATTTGTGTGACTCATCAGCGGGAAGCAAAACAATACTTTTGCTGTCAATGCAAGAAAATGAAAAGTTATAATTTGTGTATGATTTCTTTTATTCACTTTGACATTAAGAACTGTATTAAATTTTTTTTTAGGCAGACATAGAGAAAATAGCGTATGCAACACATGTCAAAAGAGCAATGTTTTGCACTCATGCGATTATAAACTTTGCCTGCTGGCTTGGTTTACAACTTTCACTTTCGTGCAAAGAACTGCCCTCTTGGTACTTGTTGCATAGTGCACTATTTTCATCGAATTTTAAGAGCTCGTCTCCAGTTTCTTCATGCTTCCGATGTCAATATCATATTTACTGCAACACTGTAAATGCTGTAGGGTAATGACAAAATCTTTTTGATGTCTTGAAGTATCTACAACTCTAAGAATGTTTTCAACTGGACAGCAAAGAGAGATATGTAGCTTGACACTGCCTTTCACTATGCATGAGCATTTTGATAATAAATATTTATATTCAATGATCGATACAGTACGTAGATGGATGCATTTTCAGAGCTTTTGCAAAACAGTCGAAGTACATTCTTCTGATCAATTATTATTAAGCAGAGCTTGTTTCGACTCGTTACAAGATCACACTTTAACTTATAGAATTATTAGGAAAGTTCATGAAACAACGCGTGGTCCGCGGGCAAACTCAGTGTGACCGACACAGACGCCCTTAGAATTACTTTGGGCTTACACAATTTATGAAGAAACTCAATCTTTTTTGGTCATTTAGTGCTTTAACAATTACATGTCGGGATTTTCCACTTTAACTTTTAAGATGAATACTGCGTGGCTCATTCAAATATAGCTAAACCGAAATTGTGTCCTTGAGGGCTGTCAAGGTAATTGGATGGTGGTATCTGGAGAAGGAAGACCCCACTGTCTCCTCCTTCCAAGGCCAACGCTCGTCAGTAGTACCATGCGCGAGCAAGAGGTACCTTTGTTGCGCAAAACATTGCCATCAAATTTCTTGTCAACTAAGGTGTTAAATTGAGTAAAATGTAGCACTGTCTAAGACACAGGGGGTATGATTGGGCCAAACAACTTCGTAGTGATCGCAACGTCGTAAAAGACGCAAGTTACAAACGTCGAGCATCACAACATTGCAGCTGTCAATGGCTGACCGACGCCTAACAGTTGAAAAAATTGCATTGGAGGTGGAGATAAGTGTTACGAGTGCCCACAAATCGGTGAGAACACCTTGGGTTCCGCAAAGTGTCGATGTTGTGCGTCCCGCGTCTTTACATTGACACACAAAAAAATACCAAGAAAGACATCTGTCAGCGGTTTCTGAATCGTTCTCAAACAGAAGAAGCATTTGTGAATAAAACTGTGACATGTAATGAGATGGGTCTACCACTACACACCAGAGAACAAAAAGACAAGTATGGAATGGGGGAGCAGTAAGGAGGGAGCTCACATGAAGACAAGAAAAGTTTTCTCTGTAGAAAAAGTTCTTGCTCCGTTTTTTTCGATGGGAATGGTGTTTTGTTGGTGGAAGGACTGTGAATACTACTACTGTAGCCTTCTGTAGAATGTAAAGGGTGTTTATCGCACGCATGAACCCTTACAGAAGACAAAATTGAAGAAATTTACTAGACAACCCTTGAACACCCTCCTTACAGTGCTGACTTATCACCGTGTGACTTTCATCTGTACGGGCCGCTGAAGGAGGCGTATAACAGTCTTTCTTTGTGTTTGTTACATAGTTTAGTCTTTAAATTAATCTTCCGTCTTGTGAGACGTCAGTTTTATCCTATTTCCAGTTCAGGATGTTATCTTTCCACCCTGTATATATTCCTGTAAACAAGAATTACTCGCCATTAACTGCTTCTTTGTTTAATTGATCCCTCAATAAATCAGTTTTTAAAGGTTGGTTTATATTCTATGTTATAACGAGACACCCAGTATAAATAATTTTCCAGTTCTTTACGATGTTTTTATAAAAAAAAAATCGCAATTGTTGGTTATCTTCGTTATGATAAGCTGGAATTACTACATCTTCCATCTTAGTAATTCTAATTTTCTTATCTGCGTACTGTCTTCTTTCTAGTAAGCCTAATTGCGTGTTCGTAATAAAATTTCTTAATAATAATTTATATTAAAATATTTCTTTAACATAAAGTCGATTTTCTTCAAAGAGGGTTAAAAATTCTTTAAAGTTGATAATAAGATCTTTTCATTTTATAAGGTTAAAATCTTAATCATGCCATATTGCCTTCTTTTGCTTATCATCCTCCTAGGCTACTGCAATGCATTTTTTCTTTGGGTCGATCGGTCAACTTTTTAAATTATTTTTATTATCGGTTTTACCCATTAAATTATAATTTAAAAATTTAAAAGTCACCTTGCTATTTTTCTTTGTTGAAAAGTTCTTTGTGAAGTGGACACGTACTTTTCGGCTCGATCTGTATTCTTTTATGATTTACGCTTTAGTAGATTTCTTGCTGTAGGAGAAATAGTTCGTGTAACAAGTGAGTTTATTAGACCTCAGACCTTATTTTTCTTCTTGTGAGAATCTCGTGTTATTTAATTAGGCTTAGCTTCTAGGGCGATTTTCTTCCATACTTTTTTGCGTTTTTCTTTTCAAAAATGGTTTTTTATGCCTTTCTAATCTTCCGGAAATCAGTTCATTGGTCCACAGTTTATGTTCTAGCCGAGCTGTAGTTCCTTTAAATTTTTGTAAATTTTATTATAAAAATCATTTTAAATGAGATAAAGCATTAGCTTTGTTTTTGGCTTTTAGAACTCATCAAATCTTGCAGCATATTTGCTTATTCTTGTTTGTTTATTTAAATTTCGGAAGTTATACAGGATGTCCTGGTAGACGTTTTAATCATTTTATAATTGCGATGTTTGATTTACTCAACTATTACTTTAATTAGGTTTTCCAGTTAGTTTACATGATTGGCATGTTTTGTATAAAATATTTACTTGCTTTATGACTTTTGTATTAGTTATGGTGTGTACCAACTTTGGTTTGATTTTAGTATATTGTGTTAATTACATTTATGTTATCTTATTGTATATGTAACCTCCTAATCTGCGCTCAAGGTCACTGCTGAGCTTAGTTGGGTTAAGATCAAAATGGTCTTATTCTAAAGTAAGTATGTTGTAACGCTAGACTACGTTACAATGCCTAAGTTCATGTCAGTAATCAGGGCTTTATTTTTAGTTTATAGTAATTGCTGCTACAACCACAATGTTATAGCCCAAATGATTTTTTGTTGTTAATCTACTTGAGAATGTCAAAAGCGAAAAACCTGAGCTTGTAAAAAATTCTTACTTCTATTTCAGGCCAAAAGCTAAGGTAATAGGATCGTATAGAATATGCGATTACTAAATTCCTTATAATTGCTACTAAGTTAAAATATTTTATTTCCAGAAATGCTTTGATTAGAATTATATTAACCTTCTTCGCAGCATACATCTTGAATTAACTTAACAGGGTAATAGTTTGTATTTTTCAATTTGAAAATTGAGACAAATTTACAATTCTAATTTTAAAGTTTTAAAAATTTAATATTGACATAATACTGTGTGTATATAAATGTTTGTTGCAAAGTTTATTTGTTGGAATGAATTCATTTCCCTGCAAGCATTTTATTAAACATAATATTAGTACTCATTGCAAATGACCTGTCTGCTTTATTGCTCTCTATGGACCAGACCTAGTTATGTTATGTTATATGTTTCAGTCTGCATATTATTATTTAACACATCGAATGATTGCAAAATCAGATATTTGAAAAATCTAAATTTGAATAATTTAACATTGAAAACCAAACGCCGCCGTGGAAAACAAAAAACACATTTCAACATATTGATTTTCAAGTTCGCTTGTTTGAAAACACTGTATTTTCAACAAAAACAACCAGAGCAAAGTTCACTTCCATCTTAAGTTATTACACACACGTTCAAATAATCTAGACCTGTCATTTATATTCTCTTTCTTTCTACAACTTTGCACGACCAAACTATCATCTAGATTTGCTTGTTGCATTGGGATAGCTATGATGGTAGTCAAGCAATTCTCATTGTTGTACAAATGTGTCCCTCAGGTTGCGACCTTTTTGAAACATTGATGACCTGCCTGTCTTTCCGGTCAATTGAGTCCGGACGCTCGTTACCGGACTCCGGTGAATCTATCCACCATTTCTTTGTAAACCGGTCGTCGTTCAGTAGTGCATCATAATTAAATTTCCTATTTTCCTTCTCATCCCTGAACAGTCGGCCGTTAGAATTAGCCGCAAATTGAAAGGAATTTCGAACAGAGGGTTTAAATTAGTATTTCATAGAGGCAGGACCTAATATATTTAATTTGATTTATGAAAACTTAATATTTGCTTAATGTAAACAACAAACGTTAATTAAAGTTTCATTACGCTAGTTTATGAAAATTTCAACAAAATTTAGAAGCTTTATTAATTAATTGTAATTACAATGGATAGATTCTTTTAAAAGTTTTATTGTGATCTTGTTATTACTTATGGATTAAATATTTCATACCTTTTGCTTGTTTTTATTATTTATAAGAATTTAAATTCCAGTTGACACAATAATGTAGCAAGCATTTTCGTGACTTTACACCGGACGTGAACTGAGTGCAATAAAACTTTCTTGCTTTCTTGTTCCGACGATTAAACTTTTATGTTTAAGAGACAATTTTCAACAATTTTCATTTGTTTAATGGAATGATTTAAATCTGATTGTTATTGCAAAAAACTATTTATTGCCTAAGATAATAGTAGTAGTAATAATAAAGATCACATGAATAATATTACGTAAATAACAAAAATTCTGCCCAAAATAGCGTTTTTCTGAATTAAACATGACTCACTACTTTTTCAGTAAAAATGGTCAAATAATGATAATGATAAAAATTTAAAATATTGGGGATCAAAGTACTGGAAATTAAACAACGAGAGAGGTATTTTTTGACAAGACAGAATTTAATGCTGGAATCAAATTGATTTTTTTTATATCTACCCACTTTTGGGGATGGCCATAAGACATCAAGTTTTCGTAAACGCTCAAATCTTTTACATATTGCATTAAGACAAAGGAAAAGACACGTATGTTCTCTTGGCTTGCAAGTTAGAACAATAACCCGATTGTCTAAAAATTGGAAAACATTTTAGAATGAAATTCTAATTAGAATTTTCAGGCCAAACGGACAAACTTGACACGAACCGAGAAAGAACCCGTAACTTCTTGATCGCTTCGATAGGTTCAAGCGGCCCGAACGGCCCAACAGAGAAGCTCAAAGAGCCGAGAAGTCCAAAAAGCCCGACGGCCAGAACAGTCCAAAAGGTCGGACAGACCCGTATGGCCTGGACAGGACAAGAGATTTAAACATTCCGATAAACCCAGAGGGCCGAGAAGTCTAAAAGGCCCGACGAGCCGAGCGATTCAAGAAATCCGAAAAGTCCAAAAAGCTCGACAGATCCGTATGGTCTGACAGGGTCGAGTGGTCCAAACGGCTTGATAGACCCAAAAGATCCAAAGTCTGGAAGCCCCGACGATGGTCCGACAGACCCGAGAAATTCAAACGGCGCGATAGACCCGAAGGGCCAAAAAGTCTAAAAGACCCAACGGTCTGAACGGTCCGGAAGTTCAACAGCTTAACAGTCCCGACAAGAGCGAACGGACGTAGGTCCGACAAGCATGACAAATTTTTAAACTGAAGCCCGGCCCGACCGAATCCAAGTTTTTATCCAGACAACATAAAGACCCGACTAGAAAATCCAGCCTGCGCAGGCTTCTACTACCTGCAGTGTATCGTATCGACATGACACCTAAAAAGTAACTCCAAAAGAAGGCCTGTATCTCTAGTTTTAAGTTAATTCTATAAATTGCGCTTAGTTACAAGTGGCTAGAGTATCTGCACTTGCATATATTATATTCTTTTAGTGTACAATATACTTGAATCCCCCCAAAAAACAACATTATGATTCTTCAATCTGTTCAATATCAAGAACCACAAAAAAACCCTTAAGACATGCGACTCCCTGCAACTCTAACAAAACTAAAGATAAAGGGTGCAGAATATTTTTCCGATTGGAGTTATCAGAGGTGCTGAACTCGGAACAGATCACTATCTAGTTAGGGCAAAAATCAGAACCAATACAGGGACAAATAAGCCAAATAACCCGAAAACAGACCACACGCAAAAACCAGGACGTACAAGCTAAGAGAGGAAGAGTACAAAAGAAGATACCAACAGCAAATAGAAAATGAAATAGAAGCATGAGAAGGTACCTCTCAAGAACTGACCGTGGAATGCATTCAAAACACTTATTACGAAAATAGCAAACCTAGTGTGCGGCATTACAAGGATGCACCCATCAAAAAAATACATTTCGTGGTGGTCGAATAAAATCAAAACAGCAGTCGAAGATAAAAGATTAAAATGGATGAAAATTCTGAAGAGCAAGAACAAACAAGACAGGAAGAATTATGAGATTTAGAAAAACAAAGAAAAAATAGCATAAAGGCGGCGAAACGAAAAGCCTGAGGAGAATTAAAGAAAAAATGGAAAATGATGCAACAGAGAACCAGAAGGTATTTTATAGAACCCTAAAGAATTTAAACAAACGCTACAATAGACTGGCAATTAGAAAGTTGACTTTGGAAAACGGGAAACTAACAGATGACGGGGAAACATTGGAAACAAGTTCTAAATCGAATAACTCAAACGTCCAAGGGCATGAAGCACCTCAAATGAGAGTATGAAGAAATCCAAGACGAAGAAGTACTAGAATATTAATAGAAAGATTAAGATAGGAAAAGCCGCCGGAAGGGATAATATAGCTCTAGAGATGATAAAATACCTACCAGCAAAAGGCATAAAATGTTCAAGACACTACTAAGTAAGGCCTATATAGCAAAGGGTATCCTTTAAGATTGATAAACGGCCATAATTGTACCCATTCATAAGAAGGGAACCCAAAAATATGCAAAAACTACAGGGGAATCTCGTTATTAAGCATACCAGAAAAAGTATACGAAAGAATTCTAGAGCAACAACTAAGAAGACGAATAGAACCCATAGTAGAGGACGGACAGTATGGCTGACTTTGATCTCAGCAGTACATCTTGGTAAGTTTAATACTTAGTTGCTTTCTTTTCTGCCAGATATGGGTCCTCCAATTGAGGCGGCGGTCCAAATGCAGCCCTAGATATTTCGCTGATTCAGCTTGCGGTATTCGTTTTCCGTTTAATGTGACGAGTGGGCAGCTATTCCTTTTCAAGGTAAATGTGACCTACATCGCTTTAATACGCCAATGTTTTAACCACTGTTGCACTTTATTTAAATGCCCCTGGAGATATTTTGATGCCAGCTGTGGGTTTCTGTGTGACGCCATTATGGCGGTATCAACTGCAAATGTTGCAGTTCTAGTGAGATTTGAGGTTGTCAGGTCTGCTGTGAATATTAAATACAAGACAGGTCCCAGAACACTACTTTGAGGAACTTCAGAGTTTATTAGGTATAGTTCCTTGTAAGCATCTTGGTATTTGACTCGAAAATGTCTCTTACCGATATACGACAGCATTGAATTTATCAAAAGCCTGGCTGACATCTAGAAATACTGCACAGCAGTACTTTTTGTTTACCAAATCCCTGTTGATTTTTCGTACTATGTGCACTTGTTCTATTTGGCTATGTTTTTCTCTAAATCCGAACTGGTGGTTCGGTATTAGTCGTCTTTTCTCTAATAATGGGCTGATTCGTTTTAATAGTAATTTCTCTAAAACCTTGGACATTGTAGGTAGCAAGGTTATGGGTCTGTAAGACTCTGCTTTCCTGAGGTCTTTTCCAGGTTTAGCTGTGAGTATGATTTCCGCTACTTTCTATTGTGTTGGAAAGTAGTTCATTCTTAGTACAACATTAAATAATATTGTTAACTGTCTTATCCCTTCGTCCGACAATTATTTTAATACTTACCGTTAATACGGTTTTATCTTAACGCGTTTTTAGGTTTAGGTCTTTTTGTATGATTTTAGGGACGTCGTCGGTCTTAGGGTTCTTGATTAGATGTTCTGATTGTAAGGGAGTTGCTAAGAAATGTTGTATTTCCATTTCTTCTTATTTAGACAGCGCACTAGGAAAGGGCTCTAATACTTCTTTTGGGTGTTTTGCAAAAGTTTGTGCTTTTTTCTTGTTACTTCTGGCCCACCTGCTGCCTTTAATTTTTATTGGTGGGATGTGTTGCTGTGGTTGCTTGATCTTTTTCGTTGCTTTCCACAGTGAGTATTCCGTTATTTTAGTTGCAGATAATTCTTCCAGGTACTTAGTTATGGACGCATTTCGCTCTTCGTTGATTAACATTCTTAATGCTTTTGCAGCTTTATTTAGCTTTGTTGCCACATCTTTCTTAGTTTTCGTTTTTCTATAATTTTGGTTTTTACATTTCTTGAACAGTCTGTTCTTTGTTCAGTACATCTTCTGCTGTGGCTTTTTTAAGTAAAAAGAAGGAATGATGGGAGGAATTGAAACACTTTGCTAAAAGAGTAGACAAACTGAAGATCCCAACACAAACTTAATATTTTAAATAGGCACATAAGTAGGCCACTGAGAAGATTAAATTTTCTTTTTTACCTTGACCCCAATCTTCATCTATCTTGAAATTAATCTATAGAACTCAAACCTGCCATAGACTGTCTGTTTAGTCAGCGCGCCAGAGTAATAAGGGAGCCATGGGGCTTCTAAGGATACGGGGCCTTTGGCAAAAGAGCTAGATGCCTTGTCCGGCGCAATTATACGGACCTTTCGTCATGTAGATACGTCTCGTTGCCGGCTTCTGAGACGTTAGGCTTGGCATCCGCACGAAGCGATAACCCAGGCCACTCGGGCCAGTTGACGAAAAGCGGACAAGAAGTGCTTGGTGAGAAAAAACTATGATTAATCAAAGATGATAAATATAGGGCTGTGGCAAAGGAGCTTGATTTGATCATTTCCAAGGCCATCTTCTCTTAATGACAGATAGGCAAAGGAAGAAGTACAGTAGAGATACCCTCTACGGCTCGGTGTATCTTCCTGTTTAGTAATACATAGGTGTATACCTATGAAATGAGACTTTTTTTTTAATTTTAAACGTTTATTAACAAAAAATGGTTACAAATTTAATCTTCAAAATAATAGCCATCGCTAGCGACACATTTTACCCATCTCTCAGGCAATTTGTGAACGCCGCGCCAAAAAAATTGGCCGTCTTTGGCCGCAAACCAATCATCGAGCCATTTTTTGGCTTCTTCGTGAGAATTGAAGCGCTGCTCGGAAAGTGCGTGGCCCATCGATGCAAACAAATGATAATTGGAAGGCGCCAAGTCTGGTGAGTAAGCCGCATGCACCAGCTGTTCCCAATCGTACGTCTCCACCAATTCCCGGGTCGCTCTTGTTCGATGTGGTGGTGCATTGTCATCAAGAAAAATTACTTTGTGACGCCGATCGGCATATTCTGGGCGTTTTCGGTGTATAGCGCTGTTCAAATCGGCCAATTGTCGTTGGTAGCGTGCACCGTCAACTGTTTCACCTGGTTTTAATAGCTCGTACCAAATCATACCATGCTGATCCCAGAAAACACACAGCATTGCCTTGCGGCCTAAGCGATTTGGTTTGACCGTTGATTTTGGCTTGTGACCGGGCGGACCATACGATCGTTTACGCTTGGGATTGGAGAAATACACCCATTTGTCATTACCCGTAACGATTCGATGCAAAAAAGACTTCCTTTTGAACCGGGAGAGCAGCATTTCACAAGTGGTTTTTCGGTTCTCTTGCTGCCTTTCAGTCAGTTCATGCGGCACCCATCTTCCGACCTTTCAAATCATGCCCATGTCTTTCAAACGTTTGCAAATGGTTTTTTGGGTCACTCCCAACTGCTCTGCCATCATTTCATGCGTTTGACCATCATCTTCATTCAACAATGCTTGCAATCCGGTGTCCTCAAACTTTTTCGGTGGCCGGCCACGTTCCTCGTTCTCCACGCTAAAATCACCACTTCGGAATTTTTCAAACCACCTGAAGCACTGTGCTCTGCTTAGAGCATGTCCACCGTAAGCTTCTATAAGCATTTGATGTGCTTGAGAAGCGTTTTTTTTCAATTGATAACAGAAAATCAACGATGTCCGCAAATCGTAGTTTGAAGGCACGAAATTCGACATTTTTAAGAGCGAAAAAAATGCGTTGTTGTATGAAACATCACAAACAATGAATTGAATATTGTTGACAGATGACAGACGAAAAAAAATAAGACATTTGGGACAGTTTAAAAATACTCCTAGCGACATCTGTGGTCTAATAGCTGAAAGTCTCATTTCATAGGTATACACCTGGTAATAATTAGTAATAAGATCAGAGGAGAAAGGGATTGGTGGGTCCGTGAGATGAATCAATTTAATCGAGCACGTTTCATTATTTCGACTATGATTATTACAATAGAAGCATAGTAGAGAATGTAATATTATATGATGGCACGTTCTCTACAACGTCATGCGTTATCCCAATTAGATCTCGCACAATTCCAAATTTAAATGTGGCCTCCCACGCCGCGTTTTGAATAATTTGATTCAGATCATCAATTGGGTCTTTTAGTTCGTTTGTAGTTGGTTTTTATATCTGAATAGCTCCCAATTTTTTTTTTTGTTGAAGAATGTCAGAGGTTTTGTGTTTTGAAGAAGTTGTGCACTGAGGGTAGCAATTAATGGTGAATAATCTGATGAAAAGTCTAGACGGGATTCAATTATTACACAGCTTGTGACAATTCCCTTCATAACGCAGAAGTCTATGACGTCAGGTGTTTTTCTTCGGTCTACCGTCCAATAAGTCGGTTCACCTGTTGAGAGCAGATTTAACTGGCTTTGCTGCATGGATTTATATAACTAACACCCTTTCGGTCTAAACACGTGAGACTTTAAACCCCACTACGGGTGCTTTCTCGTTGTAGTCTCCTCCTGCCATGAATCTGTTACCTAGTGATTTGAAGAACTCAGAATATTATTCAGGTTTATTTGAATGCTTAAGCGAGCTGTAGACTGCTGCGATTGTGAGTGGACCATGCCATTCTTCCACTATGATAGTGATTACTTGTAGGTATTCCTTTCAAATTTTTGTTGTTTTGATAAGTACCGCTTGATCTAAAGTACAATTACTACATCGTGACAAGACAAATCCAATACTTATCAAATTACTAACAGGATCTATAATGAAGTAAAATTGACCAAAAATATAAATCACTGCTGTGAGAGTTCAACATACTGCAGACATAAAAGTTAAATGTCTGAAGAATTATATTCTGTGTCCCGCTTGATACAATAAGTGAAATGGAAAGTTTGTCATTCCTAAATTGATTTCAAAATCATAGCTACCAAACTAATAATCAAGCTATCAGCGTGCACTCACATTATCAGACAAACCTCTTCAAGGAGAGAAAACTACAAAAAGATGCAATAACACACCTACAGCTCGGATAAGTACAGCACATGTAACGGAAACGAAAATGAACGTTACAAGATATTAAGATGCTTGTGCTATAATTAACTAGGTCAGTTTTTTATTCGTATTATATTTAATCAAAAAATAAATAGTTTTATTTACCGTTCCCGAAAATTCATTTTTCTTAATTACTTTGTGATTTTTGCTAAATTAAAATGATTAAATGTCATGATTGTGTTCCAATTTTCAAAGCACTAGATACAGCGAATGCTGACGATACAGCGAAAACATTTTCTATGCTGGATAATTTAAAAGTTTTCAAAGGTGTAAAGTAACCGTACTTAGCTGAAGTTGACTTTATTTCGCAATTGGGTCTATTGGTTATTTATCTAGCGTTTCCGGTTTTCACTATTTATACTTTGTCCATGGTCCTTTGATCTTGAGACAATTACAATTAATAATTATTATTTTGAAGTTGAGTTGCGGCTCACTTTAGAGGCATTGCTTCCCTACTATTGACCCTGTGGTGGATACGAGTAATTGCAAGATGCCTTTTAATTTCTTCTCATTTATTTTTTAGGTTTTAGGTATTCAAGCTAGACCGGGTTACGCTAACTACTTCCTAGCAGTAAGTTCAAGTAATTTTAAACTATCAGCTTATAAACACATGCTTGTGCAACTTTATTTCTATGTATCAAATTCAATGATCAACAGAAACAACCAAACTGTCTTATTATTATTTTTGTGATTTTAATTCATAATAATTATATCTTCAAGGTTAGAAGTTAATCATCAAGATGGAAGCTTCTATTGATAACTCTTGTAAATGATTTGAATTTTGGTAAATAATTAAAGAAATTATCTTTGCTCTTCTTATGTGTAATTAATCGCTCATTATCTTGCAGTTTTTACAGATAATCTTTTTTTTTTTATTGTCTTAGTATTACAATCTGGTCAATTATGACCAATGAGCAATTTTATTCTAACCTAGCTTACTATTTGAAAAAACTTAAATTAAGGTATACTCATCAGTGTCCTTAATGTTCAGCTGTCTTTTAACTAAGTACACTACACCTGACGTGTACACTACCGCACCATTCTCTGCTTTTCACTGACTCTAACACTAACTCAAATTAGCTCAAAAGGTTTAAGTCTTTTGAGCCTTCTCACTAGTTGCGTGTTGTCAAGGAGCTGGATGGCTTCAACATTCACGTGCTGATGAAGTCTTTCTTCATGTTGTCTGGCAAATCTTGTGATAATTTCATCCACAGTCTCCATTTCCAGGTCTCGATGGAGGTCGCTGTTTCTAGAGTACCAAGGTGCATTTACCATACTTCTCAATACTTTATTTTTGACTCGTTGTATAATTGTTTTATTACTTTGTTTGGTACAGCCCCAGAGCTGAATTCCGTAAGTCCAAACTGGTCTAAGTATTTGTTTGTATAACCAAATTTTATTATGCAGAGACAGAGTGGAATTCCTACCAATCAGCCAGTACATTTTTCTGTATTTTAGGTTTAGCTCTTCTTTTTTTCTTTTTGACACGAGGCTTCCATCGCAGTTTTGCGTCTAGGGTCATGCCCAGATACTTAGCTTGGTTTGAGTAGGGTATTTGTTGACCATTAATGTTTACTGGTATTGGTTCTATTTTTTTGTTTGTAAAATCTACATGTACTGACTTACTTTCATTCAGCTTGATTTTCCATGTTTTTGTCCATTTCTGTATTTCTTGAATAGCGGGCAGCTTGGGAAAATACTCCTACACTTAGAAAAAGAACTGCAGGAAATAACTACCCAAAAGAAATTAGACAAATAATAACCGAAAAAAGAAAACAAAGACGAAGGTGGCAACAAACAAGATCACCCCAAGATAAAACAAAGTTAAATAATCTTAGTCAACAATTGAAAAGAGAAATAAAACTGCTAAAAAATGACACTATTAACACATCTCTGAAAGAACTTACCAACGATGGTTGTACAGACTATTCTCTTTGGAAAGCAACAAAGAGATTAAAAAGACCGATCCTGCAAATCCCGCCACTAAGAATGGGAAATGGAAAGTGGGCACGGAGTAATCAACAAAAAGCAGAATTGTTTGGAAATCATCTAGAAAAAATCTTTCAAGACAGCGAAGAATTAGCAGAAGAATTAACAACAGAAAATTCAATACAAGAGAAAGAAAGTATACGACTCACCTCTCCAAAAGAAATAATCAATGAAATTAAAAACAATATCAATCCAAAAAAATCTCCAGGGTTCGATTTAATAACTGGGGAAATACTCAGAAATCTGCCTAAGAAAGCCATAGTAAAATTAACAAACTTAATAAATGCATCCTTCAGACTGTGATATGTGCCCAGTTTGTGGAAAGTCGCGGAAGTGATTATGATACCAAAACCTGGCAAGCAACCACACGAAGTGACATCATACAGGCCTATTTCCTTATTACCAGTAATTTCAAAATTATTTGAAAAATTACTACTCAAAAGGTTGAAACCTGTTATTGAGAGACAAAAATTAATACCAACACATCAATTTGGATTCAGGAACAAGCATTCCACGATTGACCAAATCCACAGAATAACAAGTATTATTGAGAAGAGCCTCGAAGAAAAAAAAGTTTGTTCTACAGTCTTTTTGGATGTGGCCCAGGCATTTGACAAAGTTTGGCACAAAGGGCTAATACACAAGTTAAACTCGTATTTCCCAGAACAGTACGTAGAAATATTACATTCATATATATCCGATAGATTCTTCAGAATAAAGCCGGAAGATGCCTATTTTGAACTGAAAGAAATTCAAGCGGGAGTGCCACAAGGAAGTGTCCTAGGTCCGGTTCTACACCTGCTATATACTTGTGACATTCCACAACCAGAAAATAACACAATAGCCACATTTGCGGATGACACTGCTATAATGGCAATTGGAAATAATAATGTAAAATCAACTGAAAAACTACAAACCGCTATTCAAGAAATATAGAAAACAGATAATCTGATAATCTTTTTTATCAGTATCATCTTGGTGAACTCTCAAGCTTACAGCAGCACTTGAAACATTAGCTATTAACTAGATTTTATTTTAGTTTTTGTTAAATATCACTTGAGTGAGTTTTAAGATAATTAAGTAATTTTTAACTAAGCTCCTACTGTATTGGGATTCATTTAAAGCCACCATCAAGGATATTTTAATTTAAAATTGAGAAATCTTTAAATCATGTACTTGTAGAAACTTTTTTAATAAATTATTTGTGTGAGATACAATAAGTTTTTTGCTTAAATATTAAGTTTAAAATAATGTATTCTTTAAAAAAATTTAAATGAATGTTTTATCTTTTTTCAGGTAAAAATAGGAAACCTAAAGTAATGTTCGCCTTTCACAACGAACCGTAGCTGTTAGTTAGGTGCATAAACAAAAGAAGCTTGAATACTAGTTCTCCAAACAGCCGTTTAATGATCCTTTCAGGATTTTATAGAAAAGTGTATAAAACTCAACTGGAAACAATGCAGATAAACGAACCGAATGGATTGAAAGTGGTGATTACTTATGATAATGGCATTTTTATTTGGAATTGACTTTGTAATACACAGTAGTTGAAAATGTAAAATATCTTTAAAATGTAAATACAAACATTTTATGTTAATCCATACAAGAGAAACCAAAACTGATTGTATTTTAATACACCTTGGAAACTACAAAGTGCACATTTTATAAATCATTTAGTGAACATAAATTCTCCCAAATCCAAGCATAAATATTATAATAGCAGAATCACGGAAGCAGGAACAACTATATTTGTTTGTTCTATAAACCACATCGACTAAAATATATGATTGCTGTGACACACCATGTGGACAGAATATATTTTTGATGAGACGGTTTCCACATTCCCAACAGCTGCTTCTCTTGCTGCTCACAAATCCGCTGTTTGAGAATAAAACATTGCACTAGTTTTATTTATGTGAAACTTTCATACATGAAAAGGCTCTTCACGAAAACATTTTCGATCACCTCCTAAAACGTTTTATTTTGTACGAAACACGAAAGTGCAGCAGCTACTATAAAATGATATTTGATTGTTATATTTGCATTAAAAAGACGCGACTGTTGAAAAAAGGGTTTTATAGGTATAAGAAAATTAAAGTTGTGTAATGTGTAATGCGATTTGAATAAGGTTCCCATTAAGCTTGCACCATTAGTGTAATAGTCTTGGGACAGGGACACATACAGATATTGAACTGCCAGCGAAATCGAGCAATTCCCGGATTCTGCAGGTTGCCCGTTATTCAGCATAAATAACTGCCCTTGTTTCAAGTAAACGTACCCCACAATTGGCATACAATGCACTTCGTTTATTATTATAAACGACCGTTCAGTGGCGCTATTAATGGTAGCTAGCTTCCTTCAAATTCCATTACATAGATTGTCTGTAGTTTACTACAGAAACTCTACTATGTATTAACACAAAGGCGTCTTATTAAATCTAATTGTTTGCTAACAATGTTAGATTTGCTACATGTGCTATTTCTTCCTAAACAGATTTATCATAAGCAAGTTAAATTTATCACTAGTTCTATAAAAGGCGTTTATAGAGAAATATCATAAATAAAATTAGCAGTTGATTCAAGAGTAAGAGCGGGGTCTCATAATGATTTTGTAATTAACGTAGTAGTGGGGTATGAGTTTCTACGTAAATTGTCTAATAATTTATGCGGATTGTCATTATGTATTATGTAGAATCTATCGTCAATAAGGAGGATAACAATTCAATCCCTTTTCTGAATCCTAAAATAGTTGGCACTGAATCTAGTACAACATTAAAGCTTGATTATATTGGAAACCAATCAGTTCGCATTGTTAGAGTAACTTCTATTTAAAACATCTCAACAATTTATACGATGTAGTTTCATTGAACTTTCTTCCTTATTTTCATGTTATTTCAAGCAAATTTACAAATCATAAGTTTCTATGCTTTGGAGCAGATGAAAGAGAAAACAAAAATTTTAAATATTTACAAGGAGGTAATCTCTATAGTTGGACACACCGGCTTACTTGAATAAGATGAGTTGTTTGCATGGGTCGTGGATTAGTGGTATTAGAAAGAGGGTGCGTGCTTTTTATTTATATAATAAATTTCCTGTAATTGCTTTAGTGTAAAAGTCTTTCTTAACATGAAACGAAAACTTAATTAAAATCACTTTCAAAGAATCAATTCTAAATTCTATTTATTAACGGAATTAAACAGAACTAACTTTTTTTAAAAGTTTTTCTTAAAGTTTTCTTTAATGAACTAATAAAGGAGCTTTACGAGCAAATTTTAGCAATTATTGAAATTGGTTTGAACAGTACTCAGGTAGATAAAACTGTGTTTGTCGTGATTCTAACTTGAAGAGCCAAGAAACCAGCATCAATGCTATTCACTCCATAGTAAGAAAACATCAAGACATTACGGTTGCAATCATCTAAGAAAATCCAATACAAGGACTCGATTAAGTAACAAAGAAGAACCAAGCTACACAAAGTCAGAGTTAACAACCACCATAGAATTGTGCCATTGAACATATAACAAATTCATGTGAAGGACTCAATTGCGTCAGTCAAACCAGCAGCTACTTAATAACTTCAAGAGGTTTCAACCAGAAGATGAGTTATTTCAATCAACCACATTAAGGTGGAACAACGCTCTCTTCGAGAAGCAGGAAAAAACAGAGAAATTGATCACAAAGCTGTATAACAATATAAAATAGAATTTGTCGGCAAAAGAATATTTTCAAAACCACCTGACAGCGGTAAATAACTATCTCATCAAAAGCTGTTAGAGTATTGCACAAAACTGGTTTATAGATTTTGAGGGAAACTTCAATGTCTTTAATGAAAATCTTACGTAGAACGTTTTTGAAACCAAGCTTTGGACTTCTGGGGTCATATTTTATATACGAATCTTTATAAAGCTGATCACCAATATCAAGAATTAAATCTATATGTTTATAATGCCAGTTGTTAACTGGATTCATACGATGAATAACAAAAGCAGCAAGACAGTTTGGTATATCTTGATTTCCTTGTGATGCAGCACTGTATCCTTGCCAGGTTTGACTGTTTGTACCGCGCAAAATAGCATCACCATTCGATAGCGTGTAATATTCAAATCGACCCAATTTTGCAATGCGTGCAGCTTCTTTTTTTGGCGCGCTCTTGTTCTGCCATTTTTTTAAGTCTTCGTTTTTCGCTTTGTGTTGGGCTAGGCTTTTAAATATTTGTTTCCTTACTACAACAGCACACGTGCTCCTCCTCCTCTTTTTTCTTCGTCTTCTTTATTTTTGTTCTAGCATTTCCTACAACTATTTCTACTGGTGTTATTGCAAATTCTCCAGACCTTTTTGCTTTATCTGTAATGTTAGCAATGAAGTGATCTGCTGTCATTTTTGGAGACTCAAATGTTAAAACACAAGCTGTTCCTCCAGTAAACGGCAATCCGGCTGGACCACGTGGATTTGGATCAAACATGTATATTAAGTTGGTTGATCTTCTTTTTCCCATATAACTACTGTCAGAACCTCAGTTTCTATTACACCATAGGTATTTTCTTGAAAGAAATTTTCGATTCCTTGCCGAAGATTCAAAACTTTTGGATGTTTAATGTCAATAATTCCTCTCTGATCCATGGTTCGCAATTCACAGTTTGCTTTTAGTGTGCCCATTTTGTAATCTTTATTAACCAAATAAACTGTCATTCCTTGCTCCCATGGATTAAATTGGAAACCCAACGTGTCAAGTGTAGCTATATAAAGCTCATCTCCGATTACAAGAATCTCATCAATGATCGGTTTAGTCCAAATGCTAGCCTTGTGTATTAACGTCATTGTCAAAGCTACTATAGCAACTGCGGCACATTGTGCATTTCTTTCACGACCAAATACAGGATCATCTTGACTCATAGTACCTCTCAAAATACTCTTACCAGGCATAACCATATTATAACCGTTATATTTAGGTCTAACTTCTGTTCTTTCTATTTCTTCAGATTTTGGTTCTCTTGGACAAGGAACTATACGTATTTTGACTTTATGAATCTTAAAAGAGTTTTTCCCTCTTTTAGATAAATTTTTAAGGAACACATCTACTAGAACATTAAGATTTAAATATCTTGTGATACAAGCTTCTCCGTTTACACACTGCACACCATTTGGCACACGAGAGTTTGGATCAAACATAAAGTAAACATTTGCACCTCTCCATACAGCAACAGTTAAATCTTTTGCAGTCAGGATTCCAGATCTGTTTTCATCGAGATATGACGTTAAGCCTCTTTTTACATCAAGAATCTCTTGCGATTCATTAGCGTATAATTCGCCTTTTATAATATCAGGCGACACTTCAGCTTGCATTTGGTCTACACCAATACAAAATGCAGTAGCAACATCGTATATTCCCCAGTCGATTTTATTTAAACGTTCTTCAATCTCTTGGTCGGTTAAACCTAACTCTTTATTGCGTTTAAGTTTATTATATTCGATTCTTCTAGTTGCTGCATGTAGTCTGTCTCCATATTTCAAAATGACATCAACAGTAACATTTTTAAATTTACTTACAGCAAAGCGTTTTACGTAAGCTAAAGCTGTGTAACACATAGCGACTGATTGTTTTCCTCTGTTATGATCAGGAAATATCTCGTGAATATAACTCATTGTACCTCTGAGAATCCGCCTTCCATGATCGATCTTTTTAAATTCGTACCAGTCACCTGAATAGTTATCTTCACGTTCTGCCGTACTCTCTGGATCGAACACATGTTTTATATCAGGTTTATTGTTAACAGTGACAGGAAATAATTTAAAAGTAATATCTTCTCTTTTAGTTGGAGGTGTGTTTCAGAATGTGTTCTATCAATTTATTCATAGTGACAAACCACATTGCACACGCTTTACCATCAACTTCTTCTTGTGATCTCCAGTAATGAGAACTATGTTTTAAGTTGGCATCTCCTAGTTGATCTGAAGCTTGAGATGCCACTGATCTTCGGTTTCACTTTTTGATGGAGAATCTCCAGCTCCTTTAACACTAGGAGCAGATAATTTTGAATAATCAAAATCTTCCCCTTCTTCCCCTTTCATTGGTTCTAACTTTGCACTCTACTCTTCTTTTCTAAAAACCTGACCGCTTTCATCGCGTGGTTTAGGATCGAATAGATAAAACACTCCTTGATCTTTCCACGTCATAACAGTATTAACGTCACTTGCAATTAATAATTCTTTCTGATTATTTTTATTATCGGTCACTTCATTTAAAAATAACGCCATAAAATCTTTAAAATCGTTTTCAAAGTTTCCTTCTAATGACGTACCATAACTCAACGAAAATCTATATAGAACTGCTAAGAAGTATATTGAGGTGCATTTAAAGAAAGTTAGTGAGAAAGTAGAATCAATCTTATAAAACAAATAACCAATGAGAAAGAGTAAGCCCCTAAAAAAACTCACTAGCTGAAAAGCTGAAGAAGTAATACTGCGTTTAAGAAAGCAGCAACCAAAAACCAAATACGTCAGATATATGCGCACATAAGCAACGAATTATTGCAAAAAAATTGCAAACCCATTACCTAACAAAAAGTTCAATCATCAGTGAAATGCTACTTATTAATTAAACGAGGAAATCTATATTTATGAGAAAAGGTTTACTTTGAATTACTTCAGTATGAAAACATCAATCAAGTAGTATATCAAATCAGTAATGAGCTGGACAAGGATATAAAATCAGTTTCTATTCATCCTACAAAAGAGAAACCCATCAGTGGACCATCTTTTAGAACTTGTTCCCGAAGATAATTCACTTCAAAACCAATCTAACCAATGCCGAAAAAATGCACCATCTGAAGACGCACGCACATGAAAAACAAAGCCGAGTAATTTAACATCTAGCAATCGTCGATTCCAATTACAAAATCGCCTGGGAACTGCTGACATCTAGATTTAACAACAAAGCGTTGATCAGTGCCAAGTTGAAATTCTTGGACTTCTTGATCAGCCAACGAGAATCATCCGAAAAACTAAAGCAATTGGACGACATAACAATCGAGATCAAGCATCTGAACATCGATAGTGCAACTTAGGGTCCACTTAAAACGCGCATAGTCTTCAGGAAACGGGACTCAAAAACCGGCTTGTCATGCAAAGTTCAAAATTACGAGTACCTAATGAAGTTTCTCCAAAGAAGATTCAAGTGCCTAAAATCCATGGGAAAATCAAAACAGAAGAATCTTGAATCTATCACTGGGAAACATTCTTCAGCTGGTTTTTTTACTCAAAGATACTGCCTCAATCAAAAAACAAACATTTGTGTCAAATAAAGACTAACCTAAGCAACGAGAAAGAAAAAGTTTACCCAAACAGGTGACGTCCTGAGATCCTGAAATCTGAATCTAAAAAAAAAGGATGTAAAGCAGTAGGTTCTGTGTGACTACGATAGGTTGCACATTAAAACGATCTATCGGGGGCGGAAAACCTTTGGTTTGGCTAAATTCTAGTTGGCGGCGAAATTACCATAGTAGTTGATGCCACGCGGTTCAGGCAACAAAACAACAACAACGAACAAGCGAGCAACAATGTCACAAAACAGCAAGGAAATATATTACTAGGTATATCATTACTCCAAGCAAATAAGGCAGATAGATACAGGATTATAACGCCAAACTCTCATCCATCTCTCAATACCAAGCAATCAGCTCAACTGCTGGCCCTACCAAAAAGTAAGATTAAGGCAGAAATATCAAAACTTGGAAACTGCCAACCTAAACCAACTATCACAACGATAGATGCACAGCTCGTATCAAGTCTACCAGTAAGGTCGTGCTAAACACAACATTGCAGATTTTATTAAAACTTGTCACCGGTAAAACCCAGAAAAGTGGTCTTATGTCCGTGCAGATCTAAATGTTGCGCTCGCAACAGCTCGAACGCCGGAGATAGGAGTGATTCACAAATAATTTATCCTACATTAGAATAGAAGCTCAATACAGAAACCTCAGTTACTGCCTGAAGACATCACAATCGGTATGGGCGCTAGAAATCAAGTCAAGATCAACAAGTTCGCTGATGTGGCTTCTCACCAGGAACACCCTGTGTATATAGGAGACGTTATGATACTCAAACTCTCTTCAAACTTACCAAGAAATCAAGCTCAATGCTCCTACATAAACAAAGTTAAAACAATTGGCACAGCTAATTTGCGCTGCAAAACTCACACCGGAAAATCAGGATCGGTGATCACTTCAAGCCGTACTGTAGAATCCTAAAGTTTTACTAAACAAAAAAAAAACAAAGGCGGGTCAAACAACACATCATGTTCTGGTCCAATGCATGGTTTACATTAACTATGTATTGTTTAAACACAAATTGTATATACTGAAAATATGTTTACTCTTATCTATTTGATTCAAAGAAATGATAAGAAAAATAAAAAAAATAATATACATCAAGAAAACTCTAAATTGATCAAACAAATTAGAATGTATAAAAACAAAAAAATATGAATATTAACAACTAGGTTCTGTAAATCAATTTAAGATTTACATAAAAAAAAGTCAAAAATGTAAGTGTGAGAGAAATGTTACATTTCCAACGAGGTCAATAAAACATTTTGGACCTCCTGAATAACAGTTAAAAAAACCAAATTACAGTCTTGCTATTTAGCTAATATTGATAAAAACTTTAGTCTAATAAAGAAGTGTTATTATAAATCTAAATTCATTAACATTGGAGACGGATTTTTACAATAACTACTACAACCATGTTAATCTGACTGATTGACTTCATTACGTACCACAAAGTAGATACCTAATAAATAAATTTATTAATCTATCAGTACCTTATAGTTATAAATAACATCTGATTGCCCTCCAATCCGGACAGCAGTCAATACCAAAGCCTGGGCTTAGTACCATAGAATTTATTCTTGATTTACAAAACTCCGGCGGCTTGCGGAATGGTCAATGCACTCCAAAAAAAGTACTTTAAATACTGTTTAAGCAATTCTGTATCGGTGCGTACCCTAACACACACAAATTTTAAATTATGTCTTTTAAACACAACGATGAATTTATTAACACATTTTCGATGAACGAGAAGGTTCGATAATTTAAAAGAAAATAATCAATGATTAAAGACTTCTTGTAATTAACATCAGGGTTTCGTAATCTTTACCATCCTAACTAAGTTACAATTTTTAGATTAATAAAACCTAGAACGATATTTAAAGATGTTTATTTTCAAGCGTTCGCACAATTTCGATAAAATCTGGTAAAGGCAACCGTCTGCAAATCTCACTAAACCATTTTCGATAAGGTTTTCCATAATCTATTTATAAATTGACCATGCAAAAATATAATCACGAACCCCAAAAACCAAGTGAAGCTTACTCTCGTGAGCACGACCATCTTCTGCTGTCCCGCGTGTTTTAAAAGCATAGCGCGCGCTAAAGTAAGACCACGCCTTGCCATACGCTGTCGAGAATGTGTTAAAACAAAAAATAAAAGTTAGATTTACACCGAAACTGTATATGACCACAATATACCCCTGTGTGTAATGAAAACCTCTGATGTAAATTAATTGATATTAAATCAAGCTTGGCCTGAAACAGCGCCGACGGAATTCTAAAATTTTAAAATAAACACTGAACAGACGGAATTCAAGAAATGTTTTCAACGCTAAACACATCGAAATTAAGAAAGTGTTTTAATTAGTAATACAATTTCAAAATAATGCTTGCGATAGAAACATTTAATAAACAAAACTAAATATATTCGCAATTTGATGAAAATATCATAAGATTTTTAAAATGACCTTACAAATTAACTCCGGAATCACCTAGGAATTCACCAGAAAGCAATGTAGATGAATGGAACTACCGCTTACTAGCTAATACATTTTGCGAAACCTGAACTAAACTCCCGAAGAAAAAAAGATTTGCAAGTCCGGCCCGACTAGGAATCAATTTGAGACGAATAAAAAAAACTTCTTGGTCGACTTAAAAAGCCTGACAGACCAGAAAGACCAAATGGCCTGATCAGCCTGACAGACTTGAATGGTCTATCTAGCTCGATAATGTTAATTTTATTTAAAGCTTCAGTCCGAGCAGCATTGTTCAAAGGGAATAAAACACAATGACTTTTTTGTTTGGCTTCAGCATTAGAATTTTGCTTATAAGAACGGTTTGAAATTATATGCACAAAAATCGTTATTAGATCCGTTATATATACGCTAAAAAAATATAAAATTGTCCTCAATGTATATATGGATTAAAGAAATCTAATTAGATTAGTACGATAAGTGGAAATGGTTTAACAAGCGCGACTGGCTTGACAAAACCGACGGTTTAAATAACTCGATTGATCCAAACTGGAGCTTCATGCCAGGTACCGTAAAGGCCCGGTCAAAAATCTCGGCTTGTGCAAATCTCTACAATTAATAAGAGTAGGAGCAAAGGACATTAGCATAACCACTCAGAATGTTTCACACAAGACAAAAACTTTAATAATGGATCAAAATACAGAATTTGGTTGGATTCCGTCAGCACCATCTTAAAAAGCACATAATCAAAAATTAACAAAGTTCTAGAAACTAGAAAAAGTCTCTCAACCACCTGAATCAACAGAGAAAGAGAAAGCATGGAAAAGATTCTATTGCAAAAAAGACATAACGAAACTAAAATGGGACACGCACGATACCTTACCACACCATCGAGCCTGAAACATCAAAACCCAGAGGCATTGCAAGCTTGATCCAAGAGAAAAATAGTTTGACATAACAGAACGAAAAGATTAACAGTAATACCAGTTCATGAAGAAATACCTACAAGTTTGAATCTCGGCCGAACATCAATTCACACCAGTTGATCGGTTCTTTACGGTTTCACAACAATTGTAACAACTAGTTAAGTTGTTTATAAACATTTATCATTTTATTATTTGTTATTATTATTATTAAACGAACTCGTATATTATTATTATAAGAACACCGGCATGCACTTGAAAACTTTTCACTTTATTACTTATTAAACAACCGACTCCATATCTTCTTGTTTCGCCCCAAAGTAGTTTTCTAACTTTCTTATCTTCATCTTTTTAATATGCGATTCATTTTGTTCTTTTTTGTTTCCATTTCTAACTGTATCTTCGTAAATCCCTTGAACATCCCACGTTCCTACTCTCATAGCTGTGTCTATGCTTTGTTTTTTACTAACCTTCTCTGGTTTGTTATGGTTTTCTTTGCTTTTTATTCTTTTTCTGTAGTTGTCGTTTTCATCTCCGAGTCCTTTGCCGCGTTTGTTTTTCTTAAGTCATCTCTTACATTTTCATCTGCTAATATTTTTACTATCGGGGTGTAAGATTTTTTGTATACTTGTTTCATCTCCATTCTTCCTGACTAATGCTAAGTTTATTACAGCCAATTTTATCCTTTTTATTTATTTTCTCTCTGTACTTTTCCTGCTGCATTCTTATTTAGTATGTTTTTAGTCTGAGTTATTTCATCATTTCTATCAGATTATCTAGCTTGTCCCTACTTTTGCTTGACTTTGGCAGTGTTTTTCTGTTTTTTTTTAAATGACCGTACCAAAACAAACTGAAGATCGGTCAAGTTGCGCCTACAGTAAAGCTTATACTCTAGTCTACATTTAAAAAAAAGTCTCGTTCTGATGCGACTTTTCATTTCCGAGATACAGCACAAAACGTTCCATTTTTGAATTTCCGGGAGTAAGGAGAGAGACGGGACAAAAGCGAGTTGGGCCGATCTTCTGATTAGTTCTTAGAAGGGCCACTTCTATATATGATTCGAGTATGAATCGATTTGGACGAATTCGAATATTTCTCTGAATTTAGTAATTTCGTACCAAGCCGGATCTGTACGGGGACACTGCTTTGTTTTAAAGTGGCAATGTATTTTCTTAAAAGATGGCCCGTAGCACGCTTAGCACGCATGTAAAATTTCCTTCTCTTGGCTCTTCTCGTTCTCACTTTTTGTTTGTTTAAATTTGAAATTCCCTCAGCGCGACCAATGCTAACAGCAAAATCTTGTTCTAATAGTGATCCTACACAGGATCGCTATAAGAACAAACGTTTTGATATTTTCAAAAAAACTCCTATTGCCCCCGCCCCGACGTTTACCGAACCAAACTCGGCTGGTTGGCTCAAAACAATAACGAGCGAACCCCGAACCCCGAACGCCCAAACTCCTCGATTCCAAGTTCTAAGGTCCAGACGGTTTTATTGGCCGGTGTTCTACCCACTTTCACCGGGAAGGAGGAGGTGACAGTGCATGGTTGCTGTTGGAGCCTAGGAAAATTGTACATGCAAAAACTATAAAAATCTGACAGGTGCTTTTGGGATGTAGAAAATTAGTACGACGGAAATACACCATTTTGGCTCTTTGACCCGCTCGTTATATAAACCTGGGTGGTGATTAATTAAACCCACTTGGAATAAGAAACTTCGACCAGGTATTTGTCGAATGCTATAGACAAGCAATCAATCGAAGCTTATCTTTTGTACTTTTGGTGTATGATACTTTTTGTAATAACTAGTAGTCTTAACACAGTTGCTAGATATTTAATAAAATAAGTAATTTAAAAAGTAATTATTGATTTGAATTACTCATTAGAAATTAAAATACCTTTTCAGCAGAGTAATTTCATTACAGAGAAATTACATTATTTTTTATCGCTGTAATGAGTAATTAATTACTTTGTTAAAGTAACTTGCACAGCTCTGCTGATCTCCAAATCAAAAGTCACATCATCAAGGGTACGAGTGAATTAATAATTACTAAAAGGTTTGTTTGTTTCTGAAATGCACCGTTACAAGTTGTAGAGCAATAAAATTAATCTTAGACTAATTAGTATAGATAGGAGTTAATTTTAAGGAATTTAATTATTTTAGTTTTGAAGAATTTAGTTTTCGACTGATTGTAGGTTTTCTAGCACTTGGAGAAATTGAATATGTGAAATCGATAGGATCTATTCTGATCCTTCATTCGTGGAATTAGAGCTGTGCCAATTATTTAATTCTTGCTAAAAGAAATTACATTCTTTCAATACCCGATTAATTAAACTATTAATTTACAATATATAGTCTCCTAATCACCATTAATTTTGTTAAAATGATCAAACAAAATAAATTCTAGTTGAAAATCATCCTATAATAAACGTAGCTCTCTAATTTTGTCCTATCAGTTAATTGTTATTTCTGTTATTTATATCTTACTATTTTTGTATTAATTACCGGCTTTATGAAATATACACCCACCTAGCATTCTGTCTTTCGTCTGCCATAACAGGTTGTTTTGAAACCGAAAACAGTACGATATTGAATTAAATGAAACGGAAAAATCCTTTGGATAACAGAAATAATAAACTACATTTCATTTATGCTATCTTCATCCGTTTTATTTCACCACAAAAATCTTCCAGGGAAAGCTGTTTAAACTTTAACACTACATTTCCATAACCGCATTTCGTCGATTGCAACTACTTTAAATAAATTTTGCAGAAAATTTTCAATTTGAGGTTAACTTTAGCGATAATACAAAACAAAATTATACATCAGGGTGTATTTTCCATAATAAAATTATGCATGACGTGCATCAACATTGGAATTTGAACGGTTTTTGTTGCAAGGGGAGTTCTTGCATCTCATTGTTATGCTGGGACACGCGACCAATAGCAGTATCTAAACGCATTTCAGAGCTAAGAATGGAGCACGCATACAAAGACGTGTCCCTTGTCACGTTAAAAGGCAGGGTTGTTTGCAGTCATGAGTTCAAGGGTAGCAGGTGAAATAATTTGTTTTCTTACCACTGTAATTGAAACCGTCTGTTATCGGAAAGACGTATGATCTTTTACCTTAGAAATCGATTTTAGTGCATTTCTTTGGAGTTTTTCAAAGGCGAAATTAAATTTATGTAAATGCTTCGTTTTTATTGCAGCTAAAATAAAAAGGACACACAAATTTTTGTATAATTTTAATTAGATTTTGTTTCGCCTTTTTTGATTCTACTCGTATCAAATGAACACGACCGTCACGACTTACATTCCATGGAAGTTTTTCATCGAATTGTCGAAAATGCTTCTTTTAAATCGTCGGAGCGGCAAATCAAAAAATCGAATTGTTCCGCTTTTCTGAACAATCTTTAAAGCCAGCGAAGGATTCTGTTTATGATAATCGCAGTAGAATACGCTGTTGAATGGAGAATTAGCTTGTATAAAGGAAAACCAAACTCAAGAAGACGGATCTAGCAGTTTATGAACAGTTAACTCTTCTGAAATCCTAATGCATCCTGGTGTTTTGTGTCCAGAAATAAACATTCATAAGATTGTTATTATACAGCAGTCGTTAAAAGGCAATCTGGATTGATTGTGTGATTCCAGTGAATTATTCTCTGAAAAATATAGCGGCCATTCAATGAATTTTAATGGATTGATGTATGCGATCGTAACATTCATTTCATCATGAAATGAAAATCTATCATCGTGAATGATACGGTTTTTGAATGCTTTATAGGGAATGTACAATCGAAAATAGTGCTCTTTAAACCTTTTTCTTTGTCGTATGTGAAAACACTTCTGATATGTGCTAGAATTTACTGATTGTAAAATTTAAAAAATAATATTACACAACCACATTTGTTAGAATGCATAGTTGACATACCTATGATTTGAGTAACTTTTTTTATTTCATAGTACCCAATCTTAAAGAAATTGCACTAATTTTTAAAATTTAATTTTTCGCGCAACCTTTTATAACTTCTTGGACAAAGTTTTAAATCCTTGTTTGAAGAAAATTGGTTTTGTCTCTCATTTCAAAGAAATTTAGTATTCTGCATTTTTACAACATATTGTTATGATATGGAGAGCTCTTTTTCTCAGGGTCCTTATTTTTCTTCGTGTAGTTCTTAATTTTTTTTATTAAAAACGCTATTCTTGATAATATTAATTAATTTATTTTTTACTGTCATTACATTTATCAAACAAAAAACAAAATTTTTTTTATACTCTCCTTTTTTTATCATTTTCAAATATCACTACATTTTTAATATCATCACATTTACATTTTTAGTATCATCACATTTCCCCTTCATATTAATATAAATTTTAAGCGTTTTATACTATAGCTTAAATTTTGATTAATATTAACTAAAATATACTCAATTGTGAATTCCATTACAATTTGATCTTTGTTTCTTTTATTTGTCTTATGTAATATAATAGATATTGTTTTGTTTCATGATATACATAATCATTTTGTTTATAATGGTGTTTTATTTTATGTTTTTATTCTAACCTTAATTATTTGAATTGACGGTCTTGCACTTTGACATTTGTCGAACGTCATTTTGGCATTAGGCAACTGTCATTCATTCATATTTTTTTTGACATTAGTTAATTGTCATTTTTGACATTTGTTAATTGTCACTTTGACATTACATTATTTCAACAGAATAACAATTTAAAATTTTATAAGTTTAGTTAGCATTATTAACATTTTATACAGGATTTCTTTTATTGTTTTTTTTTAACTCAATATTCGATATTTTCATTTTATTTCACATTTACTTCCTATTTCTCCCTTATCTTCCTCTATTTTCCAACTAGCTTTCATTCATGCTGCATTCATACAAATCATTTTCTACAACTTCTTGAGAAATTGCAAAAAAATATTTTCTCTAATAGTAACGTTTTCTTCATATAACTTAACTCCCTGCCTCATTTATCTACTTCAATATCATATTTTATCTTTACTTATTCATATTAAGGATCATATTTTGACCTTTTCTTTTAATATTATCAATCATATCATTAATTATTTATTATTATTATCATTATTATTCTACTAACTTCATATTCAAATCTTCATAATTACCATCATTTTAATAATACTTCATTAATAATTATTTAACTCATTATGATTATCTTTAACACATTCATTCAAGCATCATTCATACCTTCTTGTCAAACCTAATATAAAATGTTACTTATTCTTCATATGGGTAGATCATTTTTGTCAACATTGGCTTCTAATTTTTACTTTAACGTTTTCTTGTAGCATTTATTCTAGTTCTTTGATTTTCTTTCTTTTCCGTATTTGTAATTTCTTTGTTCCTCTCTGGCTCCTGATACTAAATTCTTTAAATGTTTCTTCATTATCATTTTATATTTTTCCATCCTTATTTTGGATTTACTATCTTTCTTAAATATTTTATGCCTGGATTCCTTATTTTTCTTTCTAGTCTTATTTTTAGATTTTCTTTTGACTTTGATCCCCTCCAACCTTTTATTTTCCATTGTCATTTTCATTTTGTTTCTTCTTTCCGCTTTTCTTGCTCTTCTTAGTTTATTCCGCCAATTAATAGTACATTTCAATTTTTCTTTATTATTATTGTTATTTTGATAATTTTTTTCTTTTTTGTAATTATTCTTTATCTTATTTTTAAGATTTGCCTTTCTTATTGGTAAACTGTTAATTCTTTCTTTTGGATTTATTCGTTTGTGGTTTACTGAAAATTTTGCCATATCTTGAATCCCGCCATCTAATATACAATAATGACTTGGTCCATGATTACCTGCTGTTGATTTCTCTTCAACATTTTTGTTTATTTTTTCTAATTCTATTTTCACATTCTGCTGGTAGTTTTCTTGTGCTTTTTCTTGCTTCTTAATTTTCTCATTTATATCTGCATCCCTTATTTGTAACATGTTGATAATTTCTTCTTGGTGTCTTTCTATTTTCCTACGCATTTCATACTGACATCCATCTATCTTATTATTCACCTCTTCTTGTATTTCACCTCTCATGTTTTTAACAATATTATCCCATCTATTCTCATGATCTTCAAATTTTCTTTTAATTTCTTCAAATCTTTTCTCTTGATTATGATTGATTTCTTCAAATCTTTTAGTATTATCTTGTTTAATCTCTTCTAATCTTTTAGTTTGGTCTTCTATTCTTTTAGTTTGGTCTTCAAATCTTTTAGTTTGGTCTTCAAATCTTTTATCTTGGCCTTGTTTCATTTCTATTAATATTTTAAGTAAATCTGGTTGTTGTTGTCTTATTTCTTTTTGCTCTTTATCTCCCTTTTCAACATCTCCCATGGTCTCCTCCATACTTGTACTTTCTTCTTCCATCTGTTCAATTTCAATATTTTCTTCCTCTCTTTTGTCCCTTTTTCTACTATCCACCAATTTAGCTCGCTTTGACATCTTTCCACTACCAACAGACAACTAACAAAATGATAATTATGTCTTTTATTTAACTTGCCCTACCACGTTGGGACGCCAATTTTTTTTATGTTATGATATGGAGAGCTCTTTTTCTCAGGGTCCTTATTTTTCTTCGTTTGGTTCTTAATTTTTTTTATTAAAACGCTATTTTCTTGACAATATTAATTTATTTATTTTTTACTGTCATTACATTTATCAAACAAAAAACAAAATTTTTTTTTATACTCTCCTTTTTTTATCATTTTCAAATATCACTACATTTTTAATATCATCACAATATGTACAGTTGTCTATTTAGGTAAAATATCTTCATTAAGTTTGCTTTCTGATTATCTACATAGATATTCAAATCTCATGTCCTTCAACAAATTGTTTTTAAAGCTTGAAACTACGCTTGATTAACTAATCATACAGCCAATTTAGGTTGTGTGGTATAAATTGTCCTGTTCCCACTCTAGTAAGAATCACACAGAAAAGTAACTTTCTTGGCTTGGCAAGACTTTTAATTCTTTAGTGAAAAATCTGCATCGCATGAAAGAAAATCTGAGATTGTCCCAATGGGAACCTAACTTCCATCTTGAATGAATAAATACAATTAACTGGCCAGATAGCTAACGGATAATCAATTTGCATTAATTAATAGAGCCGCAGCAAAGAAGGGAAGCAGAAGGGGAAGTGCTCGCTTGTATAGTACAGCGCGAGATTACATTACAAAATGCGCAGAATTATAATAAGTTAGTAATTTTTATTAAGGGATTTTGCTCTTTGTCCTAAACTAATTTACTAATATCTGATGCGTAAGCTGATATAATGCTGTATTAGGTTTCAAAATCTAGATTAAATCTTTTTAGCCGCGTTATGTTAGAATATTTTAGTTTAATTAGTTTTGTATTAAATTAATTGTAGATATTAATCATACGTCGATTCCTCCATGCATACCAGTTTGTCCCATTTGTAGCGTCCCCGTTCTTCGAACTCACTAGTATGGGGAAACTGACCGGCATAGTGTGGGCCTCCACTGTTCGAAACGCTAGCTACCAGCATCATTTCCTGTAAATGAATGCAGCTGCTAAAAAGTTTTATTTGAGTATATAAAGAAGTGCTTGGTGAGTCCGAAAGACTCTGAGGTGTCCCAATTTCAGTCTTTTTTTATGCGAATCCCTCTTTGTGACCCGACTAACACCACTGTCAATAAACTAGGCAAATGTTGGGTGTACTACCAAAAAACTGCTCGTCCAGTATCGTCACTATTGTAGATGAAGCTATAGTTGTTGGCAAGTTTCCCCCCTGAATTCCTCTTCGTAGCCAGACTGATACCGCTGCCACTTGCTACGAAAACAACTTGCCCGGCATCATCATTGTTGGCAAGTGCTTCACTGGCCGGACAGAACTGTAACTGGCAAGAACGGTCGCCCTGCTCAGAACATGCCTTGGCATTCCTTTTCCCGGACCCTCTCTAGCTAATTCTAGCCTATTCCGATACTTGCATCATTTAATGCTTGACTTTAACTACATGCTTTTGTAGGTTTGAGTTTAGGTACAATAGACACGTTTATTCCGCTCGATTGTTTTAGTTTAGTGTTCAGTTTCCTTGTTTTGAGTTTATTACAGCCGATCGACGCCTAGACAACCGTGTCTGTATAGCAGCTACCCATGAGCCTTCCTTTGACTGGACCAAGGATGAAAAAAAGCAGAAAATTCCCTAACCAAAACCGTCACCCGAGGTATTTCAAAACAAGAAGCGCACCGTCCCAAAATCACTAACGCTATAGCATTCACAAATATTTAAACTGTAGGTTCTATAATAAAATTGAATATAATAATAATTAAAATTTTATAATAAAATAAAATTGACTATTATCGCTTCACAATCAAAGTGCCGAGAAAGTATAAGCCACTGTAGGATGATTTTTTTGTTTGGTACACCACATTAGAACTATTTTCAGTTAAAGAATTTAATTTCAACAAGATCCTAGATGCAAGAAACGGGATGAGTTAAAACAGGTTTAAAAGTTTGGTTTATAAGTATTAAAGTTAGGCAATCTTGTTTAACAGCACACCATAGAGAAAAGAAGGCTTTGAGTTCTTTTCTAATATTTTTTTCAAGAAAACTCTTTGCAGATGAATGCCCAAAATGTATTACAAATAACCAAAGAAAAATATCTTAGCTTTAGATCTTCCAGAGAATCCCAGACTAGAAGGTCCTTCTGACTCGTGGAGTCTTAGGTCTGTGCCTGACCGCAAGTCTTTCATTTCCTGTCTCTGCTTAGACTCATCCTATGTTAAAGGTTGGTAAGCATCTGGTAACGTATTCCCTCCTCAATGCTTCACGATTGAAATCCATATATTAGGAAGTGCCAACTTAACATCAAATCTAAGTCAATAATTTAAATCATTCTGTGCGTCCTTTTGTTATATTGCTTAGGCTGTTTCCACCTAGGCGCCGCTATTATGTCACCTGCACCAGCTTTGCTTTTGCCGACGAAGTATGTTAGTTTCTATGAGGAACAAATTTACATAAGGTTGCTTTTCTAATTTACTAAAATATTCAGGTTAGAACTGTGTAGATCTTGGATTTCCATGGCGTCAACGGTGTAGCGTGCTGTGGCAGGCAAACGAGTGTATATGTCAGCCATATAAAGAAGAACTTTCCTGGTATTGCAGTTGTTTTTGATGGTTATGCTAGACAACCAAGTACGAAAGGTGAAGTACAGATAAGGTGAGTAAGTAAACGACCAAGTTTGCTTTACAGAAAGCACCATAGTTACTTATTCTAAAGGTGAGTTTCTGAAAAGCGTGAAGATTGAGGTTTCCGTCTTGGGAATGTTGACTACAGAGTACGATGATGTATAGTAGACGCTGTTCTTCAAATAGCACTTGTTAGAACAGATCCGACCTCCTTGTCATGCTTATTGCACGAGAGGTGGATACCACACAGAAAATTATTGTTGATATGAAAGAAGTCTTCTTATTCTGCCATGCAGTTACTGGTGGTGACAAGACCTACGCTATCTTTAGAAAAGGAGAAAAGAAATATTACGAACTCTTAAAAAAATGAATGCATTAAGATCGGAGATCTCTAATACTTTTAACAACTTTTAATACAAAGGACGTAACTATGAAATGTGTACAAAGTTACAGAGAAATTGTTTGTCCGTCTGCTAAGAAGGTTAGTAGAATGAGTAGACTGAGATGACATCTAGCATGTTTAAGAATGGATGGGAGACTGCCTAGTGATGGCGAAAAGTTCCAGCGCTCGTTGCACTTGTCATCAGATTAGACAGAATCATGATTAGTTTAAAGCAAAATTGTCAAAATCTTATACTATGCGTATTCAGATTTGTGCTAGGCAATCAGTAAAGATTTCAATATATTTTTCGTGCACGTTTGTCGTCTTTTGAAATATTTTCCCTTCAAATCGGGCCTACCGCAGCAGTTTAAAAAGGAGGGATGCACCTTTAAAGGCCAGTACACACACAGTTGTAAACCCGAGTACTTTAGTAAGTCGTTATCCTGGCGAGATACTATCAGCTTTATATATATATATATCTTCTTTAGCTTCCTGTAGCATGTCTCTTAACTTTCTTGGCCTAACATCTTAGTTTAAACTCACACAGCCGCTATAACTCCAGCTGCACAACCAAATCAACGGCTCACCTTCACCAACGCCACAGTTTTTGCACCACGTACTTCCAACGCGATGCCGGCGACATACATAGTATTGTAGGTACCACCAGTAAACCACCGCAAACTGAGATATGTTGACTACCTAAGAAGAACTTTTCCTATTAGGCTGAAAATAGGAAAGCCTTTCTAACACAGCCTCTTCCCCCAACCAAATAACCTTGAGATCGATAATGCAGTGCGTCTCTTCTACAGGTTCTCATACTAAACCCTAGTTCAAACATTTTTATTGGTTAACACATGCTTGTAACGTTTAGACATTTTTACGATGCAGTAATCAATAATTTGTAAAGGGCAAAACCAGAAAAATTGGCTTTAATAGCCGTTCAGATCAGAGGTCAAGCACACAGCAGCTCAAAACGTCGAAGAAGGGGGGTTCTAAAGTAACCAAACGTGAATTCGATTAGGTTTTAATAAAAAAAACTCATTTCTAGCTTTAAGATGTCAAAATCAGTATGGGCGCCAGGAGTATGACAAAATCGTTACATTCCCTGGTGTGGCCCTTCACCAGAAAACGATCCATACATATGTAAATAGAACGCCCTGATAGCAATGAACACACTATACACTGAACTCTCTTTAACTTACCTAAATACTTGTAATATATTAGAGTCTTAATGTTTTACTGCTTAAACAATTTGCAGCAGTTTGCTTAACCAGCTAATACTGCAAATGTACACAAAGTAACCGATGGTCATCATATCAATCATTCCAGATCGCAGCGATGAATTTTAAAAGAAAATCATTTTTTCAGCGCGCACTAGTCCAAATATCTGGTTCACAATACCTGTACAATGTTATCAGAACACAAATTTCCGAAATGTTAAAAAACAGTAAATAATAAAATGCCATAAGGTATATCCACACTTGACTATTTATTAGAAATAAAATAAAGTTTCATAAAGCAACGATAAGTTTTTGATAAAACAAGCCAATGTATATCGCAAACCATAAAGGTGAATATAAAAAAAAATTTAATTTTATTGCATTCTGGAATTACCTTAAATTTAACCAAAGAAGTAGTGTCCAATCGGAACGGAATGCCCTACCACATGTGGACCCAAACTAGTAAACTTTCTCTCAAATTTACTTGACGTAAACGGCTAGCGGGATGGTCGATGTTCCCTGAGTGTTTCCATACACGACATAACACGCAGAAACGTTTTACTCAATCTTACTCAAAACTAAGGTTACACCACAGTAACAATCCCAAAATTTAATTGGGCGCACTTGTGGTTAATACAACTTAACCCACGAAATACAGACTTGGATATTATTCCTAACCATTTGTAAAAATTAGATGCAAATTTATCTATGTTAAAACAAACTCAACTCGGAACAGCGTCTGGCCAGCACGATTCCAAGAAATTTACACAACTAAAGCAAACTAAACAATTTTTACAAACCGTCATACGTGTGTTAAAATAAACATCGTGCAGAACAAATTGGAAAACACTATCAACTAAAAATTTAATAGTTGGAAATAACTAGATATATTTGCGAAATTATTAAGATAACGTAGAATTGTAAAATGACATTACAAGTTAACACAGAAAATCATCAAAATTTGGTCTTAAATGCCCTTTCAAGCTTTTAACGCTATTCGTTTAATAAAAAAAAGTTTGACTCGCATAGTCAGGCGAAGATCAGGCCGTATTAGACTTGTAGACTGGTGGACCGATTAGCTGACTGTTTCCCCGATCCCATAAAGCACAGGACATTTATACTCATGAAGACAATTAAAATATCCTGTACTTCCAAGGATCACAGGTCAGAAGCAAACCACAGATATCCTGCATAATATGGGATGTGGTAAAGGATTATCATTGACAGCTTCTTATTATTCAGGATAAAAGTGAGTTCACCGTGACGTGATAAGGATGAAAAATGTTTATAATTAGAGATGTTTTCATATTGCATAATCCTTACGTGATAATATTGAGCAGTTTAGTTAGGCACTAAAGTTTTATTATAATTTTGAATCTATAGATTTTGTTAAATTAGAATTTAATCAGGACAATTATTTAATTAGATTTGAAATTAAAAATTTCCAAATAGGAAAACTATACACCTTTTATATAAAATAAAAGGTTGTTCTAACTTATAGTGGGGATTACTGGTAACAATAAATAAAGACAGAAATTAATATTGTCTCTCCAACAAAGTTTGAAGACTTTGTGCAAGCATTGACTATTATACCTCCAGACGATCGTTTCGTCCTTGTTTGGACTCATCAGTGGAGGCTAATAAAAGTCAATGCTTGCCCGCTTCATGCTGAAACGAAACGAACGTCTGGAGGTATGATAGTCAATGCTTGCACGAATTTTTCAAACTTTGTTGGGGAGACAATATTAATTTTTGTCTTTATTTATTGTTAGATTTGAAATTGTTAGTTCTCTTTAATATCTTCATCTAATAGCTTATTCTCTAATCGGTATATTTTAATAAATTTCTCAAATATTTCTTGTTGTCTAATGTAGAATTTAAATTTTTTATCAGACAGTTATCTAAAAATTCCAAATCAAACTAAAAAAGTATAAACAGAGTCGAAAATCATTGGTTATATTTTTGAATCCACTTTGAAGTTTAAGCCGACGCTGTGTGTTTGAATTCCCGCGTAAGATAAACATGCGTTTTTTGTCATTGTATTGTTTGACATCCATTCAATCGACGAACTTCAGAACAAGTTGCATTTTACTAACACTTTCTTTCGTGTAGGTTTCTGGTAATTTTTGTTTAGAATTTGAGGTGAAATTGAAACTTTTTATTGCAAATTATTTGAATTTTTAATATGAAAACGTCTCTTATTCAAATTATCTTACGTTCTAATTGTTATCTTGTAATTGCGGTAATTCCCCGCTGCTAAATTTTATTGGATTCCGTTTGCTGGTTGAAACGTTTATCAGTGATGAATTTTAAGAGTATAAGTTTATTATTTATATTTATCTCATGATGGTTATTTTAAAACAACATTAGGCAACCCCTCAATAGCTTGGTTTGTTTTTGAATTGGTTAAATCAATGATTTCAAATTAGTTGTTTTAGTTAGTTCAGTTTTCAAATTTTGTTTGTCGTCGATACTAAGTCAAAGTAGTATTAAGCGGATTTAATATTTTAATGGCGTCATCCTTTTAGTTTTTGTTTAATAATTAAAAAATACAAACTAAAACTTGAAATAATAATAATTTTATTAACGGACATCCATTTACAAACAAATCTTATTAAAACATTAACCAAAATAACTACATATACATAATGTAATGTAGAATAAATATAAATATAAAATATTGCTACATATTTAGTGCATTTCTTAAGGAGCACTTGAATTTGTTAAAGGAAATGCCAAAGAATTCCAAATCATCATGTGTACATGCTAAGTGACATATTCTACAGTGAGGAGAATTTGCATCATACGCAGTTCGATGGAAAGAAATATTGAAAATTGGTAAATTACATAAATTGGTATTTTTTATGTTCAAAGAAAAACATTGAAGTATTTGAGAACAATTAACAAATCGATTAAATACTTTAAACAAAAAACATAAATCGTAATAATTGCGGCGCACATTCCATAAAGATAGGCCGAAGTAATGTAAAAGATCACTATAACTGTAACCGTAGTAATCAATTCGGTACTTGTAACATAAAAATTTTACAAATCGTTTCTGTGTTGCTTCCATTCTATTTACTAATGTAATATAATATGGGCACCAAATGGTTGTGCAATACTCCAGAAGTAAACGAACTTGAGACGTGTATACTATAATTAAAATTCTTAAATCTGTGAAATCAGTACACTGACGCACAATACATCCTAATATTCTATTGGCTCTGCTAAGTAGATTTGTAATATCTTGATCATAACTAACACATGCATCAATAATAACACCTAAATCCTTAAAGCAAATTACACTTTCTATTGCTATATTATTAATGTAATAAGTACAAATACCAGGTGATAATTTTTTAAAAAATCGTAAAGATTTGCATTTTGAAATATTTAATTCCAGATGGTTTTCACTACACCACGAAGTCAAACAATCCAAATCAGCCTGTAACAAATGATCTGAACCAACAGCATCAGTACGAATGAAAAGTTTTAAATCATCAGCATATAGCAGAAATTTGCTGGAATTAATAGAATAATTTCTATCATTAATAAACAAAATAAAAAGAATTGGTCCCAAATGGGATCCTTGCGGTACGCCGGAAGTAACGTTAAACCATTTGGAGGTAGAATTATTAATGACATCTCTTTGTTTTCGCATGTTTAAGTAAGAGTAGATCCACGACAACAAGGGGTTTTGTAAACCTAATTTACTTAATTTGTAGATCAAGCGCTCAATATTGACTCTGTCAAATGCCTTAATAAGATCAGTATAAATACAATCAACGTTATGACCCAATTCTATAGTATGCAGAACATAATTGGTAAATAAGAAAAGATTTGTTAGCGTAGATCTACCCTTAACAAAACCATGCTGTTCATCAATTATAATGTTTTTTACGGATTGAAACAATTTATCCGTAACAATGGCTTCAAAAACTTTTGGAATTGCAGATAGAGTACTAATTGCACGGTAATTACGAGCATCCAAACGATCTCCCGTTTTAAAAACAGGAAAAACGTTTGATTTTTTCCACAATTCAGGAAATACAGAACTACTCAAAGAATTATTAAACAAAATGCACAAAGGTTTAACTAAGTTGTTTGCACAGCACTTCAAGAAGACTGCAGGAATATTATCTGGACCAGCTTTAGAATTAGCATCTAGAGAATTTATTTTATTGAAAATATCTTCTCTAGATATATTTAAATTGCAAAGATCGAAAATTTCTTTTAAATTATTATCCCAAAGTTTATTTTTATAAGTATCATAGGTACAATAAACAGAATGGAAGTACTTTGCAAATAAAGAGGCGATTTCAATCGGAGTATAACCCACAGAATTTTCATATCTAATACAGTTAGGTAAAGAATTATCTCCTTTTTGAGATCTAACATAATGCCAGAAGTGTTGAGGATTTTCTAAAATATTATTCTCAATGCTTCTTATGTTATTTAACCTACAGTTACTGATAGCAATTTTACATTTATTTCTTAAATCCTTAAATATATTGTAATCTATATGACATCTGAACTGTTTGAATTGTCTTTGAGCGATTTTCTTTTCAATAATTAAAGATTTCGTACTATCATCAAACCATTTAGGAAAATTAAACTGCTTTTGCATTGGCACTCTTTTTAACTTAACATATAAAGATATAACAGAATTAATAATGTCGTAGAAAATATTAACAGATTCCTCAATTGAACTAAAATTGTTTAGTATATTCCAATCAATATTGTCTAAATGATTATTAATCAACTCATATGGTGCATTCTTAAAGTCTAAATAAAATATCTCACCATTGGTAAGAGTTGACTGAGAACAATTCTTTACATTTAATACAAAAGAAGGATGATTTATGTCAGGTTTAGTTAAATGTGGCCATTGATAAATATTTACAAAATCCACATTACAAAATACTAAATCTAAGATATCATTATTAGCATTATAAATATAATTCTTTTGAAAAAAACCATAAAACGCAAAATTATCACAAACAATTTCTTCTATCTTAGAGTGTACATTAACTGGAATTAAAGTATCACATACAGTATCACAGAAATTATCACAATACCATGTAATTTTTGGTAGGTTATAATCACCTAAAACACAAATGATACTATCAGGATAAGTTATGGTAATCTCAGAAATTAATTGAAGATGACCTTCATATAAAGAAATATCCGAATTTGGTGGAAAATACACAACTCTCACTATCAGATTTTTACTAGCAAGATGAACACAAGTCCATATCTCTTCCCGATCTTTTACATTAAGATTAATTAGAAAAGATGACAAACTCTTTTTGACTGCGATAAGAACTCCACCACCCCGTTCTTTGCTCGTTGTTTTAGGATTCCTGTCTTGACGAAAAACATTATAACGTCCGTCAATAATCTCTGAACTGTTAATTTCCCCATTAAGCCATGTTTCGGAGAGACAAACCACAGTGTGATCTTCGCTTCATACACTATTAAATATTTCATCAACTTTTGTCCTAAGACTACGAACATTTTGATAAAATATGTTTATGTCGGATGCTTCGTAGAAATTGCCCTTTGAAAATTTTTATCATTATTTACTTTCTGATGAACGGGAGCATTATAAAATTTTCGAACAGCAACACCTTGTGGCCAAAAGGATGCATTAAGTAAATGCGATAAATAAGACGATTCCGCAGTGACCTTAAAACAACTGTAGTGTTCAGGATATTTAGCGTTTAGACGAGTAACCTTGATTTTCAATGAACTGGTTTTTTCATTATCTGACATTTTTATTAATTTACCAGTAACATAATTCTCGATCTTGGTTTCATCAACATTTGGATTAACTCTTGTAACGTGTACATCATAACTACGGGCTTGTTTTGCTGCTGCGGTGAAGCCCTCATCTAATTGTGAATTCGTAGTACCAGAGCCAATAATCAACTTATTACGAGAAGTTTTATTATTAAAATTGGAAACCATTCTGGCCGGTTCATTGTATTGCTGCGATTAGTTAAAACGTATATCAGACGAACCATTCACAGCTGTAGCGTTTTCCACCTTCGAAATCTTTTTAGTAGCAGCGACAGAAGCGTAATTTGCAGTAACGGAAGGTTTATCAGAAGAAGAATTAACTTTGATTTGTTCATAAGAACTAGTTTCTTTGTTAGCAAATAAACGATCTTTACTTAATAATCTTGCTTGATTTCAAATTATCAATCTGATCTCTTAGATATGCTACTTCACGCTGTAATATTTTTGTTTCTTCCTTAACAATATTATTAATAATATCTAGGAACTCACCACTTTTCAAAAATGAAATTATTTCACAAGTAAATGCTTTTGAATTTATTTGTGCACATTGAGTACTGGCATTATCAGCTTCATTTAAGTTACAGTAATCTTTCTTATCACAATCAGGGCACAATACATTTTCTTCATCAAGCACCTTAACATTTAAGCGTTCTACACATTTAGGATGGATGATCACACCACAAACTTTACACTTAGGACCATTAACTGCTTTACTTTTGCAGTATAAACAAATGCGACCTTTCTCCGGCGCCATCTTGATTTGGCGCGATGATGCTTTATGTAGTGCATTTATGAACTAAAATATAATAAAACTATTGTTCGTAGAATTTTCACCCTTGTGTTTTTTTATTTATTACACCACATAACAAGATTGCGGTGTGCTGGTTCCCAACCTAAAGAAAAATTTGAAACATGACTGGTAGTGCCTAACTATACAATTTGGCATTTATTGTTTTTAATTATAAAACCCACCTCGTTGGATGTACTCTCCTAAATATTTATATCAAAAGTTGTCTTGACACTTTCAACCTAAGGTAAGATAAGAGTTCTCTTTAAACCGGATAAGTTTTTTATTTTCTATTTTGTTCTTTTGTATGTTATAAGTACCAACAAGAAGTACCCTAAAAAATACACATAGTAACCAGTTAACGAATAACGGCTTAAATTGGATATTGTTATAACAATAAAAATGAAGTTACTTACAAGTCTAAGAATCGAAATGTTTGAATAAATAACAAGGACAACTAAAATAGTTCCATAGTTTATTAACAATAATGTTAGTAATTTGTCTATTTTCAATGCTGCTATTAATAACGCACTACACTACGTATAGAATACTAAAAATAAAACTTATATGAAGAAGAAGTGTGATAATAATAATGTGGGCCTTTATATGTCTGTAATTCATGTATTAGAATTGTTAAAAAGCCAGTGAAGCATGCCGTACATAACAGGTTTCTTGTGAGTAACTTTTTTTTCTCTATTAGAGAAATTCATAAACAAAAATGAACTACAAGACTAGTTGCTCAATTTACACTGCAAAATGTTCGGTTAATATACCTCTATTATTAAAATTTTCGGATCAAGTTAAGCTCTTAATTGTTTTGTTACAATTAAACGGTATTTTTACGATATGCATAAGCAATTATAATAGCCATGGTTTAGATTGCGGCTCTTTAATAATTAATATGTTCACTAATGATACCAAATGTAACGAACGATAATTAGGGGTTGCCTAATTGAGCAACTCCCCAAACCTGGCGTGTTTGGTAACAATAAAGCACTTTCTATGATTGATTGTTATCTACCGACTTCTACAAATAGCTTTACATCTAACTGAATAAAACATGTGGTAATGTAGCACTAACTCTTAAGTGTGCTGGAACTTTAAAAGCCATCATCATTTATGGTAGTATGTGAGAGTTAGATATTTATCTAAATGTTGCTATTGTATTTTATTCCCTAGGGTTAATTTATTTTATTATATTTAAGGCACACGTACGTTCAAAATTTTCCCCACGAAAAAAAGTTTGCGGTAATTAATATTAATGATGAAAAATAAGCAAATTTAATTTCTTAAATGGAAAATTTATTCAGACAAGATTTTCATTAACTTAAATTTGAAGATAATTGATATAAAGTTTTGCATTTATCTCTTCCAATTAATAAAGGTGGCATGAATAAAACAATTATACAAAAGCTTTCAAAATCCAATTAACTAAACTTCATTATTTTAGAACAAAAATTGGAGCGTTTGGAAAATATATCGTATAACAGATGTTAACGTTGACTTGATTTTAACAAATTACTTGAAAAATGGTAAATTCGTGGAAACCTCCTTTTTATAAATTAAAATTTCGGTTGATTATTATAACTTATTACTAGAGCTTGTGTTTCGCTTCGATAATGTCGTTATTGTTCTATGTATCAAGAATTTTTAGCAAGTTTGTGACCCCTATCTCAACTTGCACTGCTACCATTTCCACCCTGCAAGATTTTTATTTGGGAATGTTTAGATAAAAAAAGCGCCCTACGTAATTTAATAGAAACAAATGAGTTATTACAACTTTCAACGATCATAGATAGAGTAAGACTAAAAACGTTACATTTGCTTACATCAAGTACGTATTTTGTTGATATAAAGTGTGTCGGTATATTAAAGATTTTATAGATCGTCTGGTAAATTATATGTTAGCAAAACGAATTTTCACGATTCTGAGTAAGTCCCCAAAAATATTCTTTATTAGAATCAAGAAGAATCTTTATACATATTAGTTTCTGAGGTTACTCTGATATCGTAGAGAAATTTAAAAAAGAGTTATCAAGAGGAGATTAAGCAATGCCTGCGTCGAAAACAGAAAAGTTCGACCATCTTGCTGTTTAATCCTACGATGTATTTAGAGTAAAATCTCAAATACTTCTGAATCGACTTCTTAGCTACAATTTACTATGTGGGGATTACGAAATTTTGCAACTTCTAAAAGATACTCGAAATAAATTTAGAATTGAATAAGAAAATTCTGATTGTAGCCGATATTTTTTCCATTCTCGTTATTTTTTTATCTGGCAATATTGATTTTCCAAAGGTCCTGTTATTTTAATCTTTGAATTTCCGCTTTACTATGCCTACTATGTTGTTTTTAGCTAAAATAATTCTGACATTCTACCTACGTAATATTTTTATTTGTAACGAGCTTCGTTCTGTAATATTTTCAGTAAAATTTTTAAATTTTTATCCAACTTGCTATAGTTTAATGCAGTAACCAATCTCTTCCTCAGTGATGCAACGCCGAAAACCATTTACATGCACGTTGTTTGTATGCGAATAAAGAGGGTCAGTCCTTGATAACCGTTGTAATCGGATTGTGCATAGTTAAGGTAGGGTTAAGTTTAATTATTGAATAATATGTTGCATTACGAATGAAAGCTAAGATCCCGTGATGTTAGTCTTGCTTGAGTGCATTGAACAGCTTCCTAGTAGGTTGAAGGGTAAAAGGCTCATGGTTGAAAAACCGCAGCATGTAGGAAGTCTTATTAGTTATTAGTTTTTCAAACTCTTTTGCATTATCAGAGTGTAACTTAGTAAAATTTAAGTCTTAAATGTTTCATGCAACTTTCTTTTAATGTATGACGTAGACGTTAATTTATTCTATTTTATTAAATAAGTACCTACAAATATATGAACAGCTTTTACGTAAGATATAACAACGATTGAATTGATTTGAATGCTGTTACACTAATAAATTTGCTAAAGTACTTTTGATCTTGTCATGGGATATAAACCCCTTGATTACTAGGAAATATACATAAGTATTAGTCATAAGGTTTCTACAGTTAACACTGTCTTCCTTCTTTCAGTCATACTTTCCTCTTTATCTTCCCATTCTCCTTTTCCAACCCTCTTTTTTCTATCGCTTCATCCACTTTATCCCGCCAGGATCTCCGGGGTCTGCCTCTTTTCCTTTTTCCTTTTGGGCTCCAATCAGTTATTTTCTTGATCCATCTGCTGTTTGTATACCTGCCTACATGGCCGTACCGTTTTAGCTGCTTTTCTTCGATGTAGTCTATGGTGTTTTCCTTTATTTCCATTCTGTTTTTTATTTCTTTGTTTGGGATTCGGTCCGTTCGTACTACTATACAGCGCCATATGTCATTATACCTTCAATTACTGTTCTGTATATTCTCTTCTTTGACTGTTTCGTAATCTGGCTGTCCCAGTTGTCTAGTACATGTTATGGCTTGTCCTACTCTGGCTGTTGTTTTCGCCTCTTTTTTGGCATCTTGTGAAATTATGCATCCTAAACACTTAAATTTATCCGCCCCTTTTGTTGTTAAGTAGTCGTCAATTTCTAGATCTTCTATGTGTCCTTTTGTTGTTAGCTACGCTGTCTTCTTAAAGTTTATTTCCAGGCCTGCCTTGTTGTATTCCTCTCTGAGTTTTCTGGTCATGAAGCTGAGGTCTTCTTCACCTTGTGCAATTACGACTTGGTCGTCCGCAAAACTCAAAGTCTATATAAAGTCGTTTCTTATTGGGATTTCCATTCTTTGGCATTTGTGTTTCCATCGTTTCAGTGTGTGTTCCAAATATATTTTGAAAAGAGTGGGTGATGTCGAGCAGCCTTGTAAGAAGCCTTTTGTTGTTGTAAACCCCTTTGTTATTTTCTGGCCTACTTTTATTGCTACGTTATTGTTCTCGTACAGTGCTTTAACTGCCTCAATTAGCTTCTTCCAATTCCATTTCTTCCATAGTCAAGTGTATATCTTAATTTTTAGCTTTTTTTTTAGAAGCTGTCGAATTGTGTAGATGTGATCTATGCACGGTTTTCCCCCAGTAAATCCTGCTTGATCCTCCCCTATTTTTTCTTTGATATTCTTTTTCAACTTGTTTCTAATTACTCTTCCATATATTCGTCCTACTGTTGATATCACACTAATTCATCTATAGTTGGTACATTTTCTTCTGTCTCCTTTCTTCAATGTGGAGCTTATATATGCTTTGTTCCATTCCTTCAGGAGTGGCTCTCCATTGATGGCTTATTGGGAAATTTTTTAGATCCATATTTAATCAATTCGGGTCTGATCCCCTCTAGACCTGCCGATTTATTGTTTTTAACTGATTTCATAATCAATCCCATCATTTCGTCGCTTAGTTCTATGTCTTGGTTTATATTATCTTGTCTTTGATTGTGTTCCTTCATAAATTGTGTCCGATTTTTCGTAAAGAGTTGTCTAGCTGCTATTGACGTGAGATGGATTGAGTAGTTTCACGAAGGTAGTTGCCGGTACCAAGCCCGGATGAAGGAGGAGGTTTGTGGCGTTAGGAGTTAGCACCCTAGCTCACGTAAAAACCTAAAATAGAAAGCTAAGAAACCGAATGCAGCATGAAACTTCAACGGAAAAATCCACACTTCTAACGAAAGAAGCCCTATGCTGTGGAAAGTGAAAGAGATAACCTAGACTTGAATTTCAACCAAAAGAAGAAATCTAAAAATAGACGAATAAAATGTGGGACGTGGAACATACAGGAATGGAGGAATAAGGATACCAAAGTACTTAAAGAGTTCAGGGAAGAGAAGATAGATATATTGATCATGAGTGAGACAAAAAAGAAAGCAAATGGACTGGAGGATGTAGATGGAGAACTACATGGATGGAATCGAGTCAGGATCAAAGAGAGAACCAAAGCAGGGGTTGAGACCTTAGTAAAGAAAAAGTAGAAAAGAAATGTAACGGCATGAGAACCAGTTAACAAAAGAATATATAACGAGAGAAATCTCAAGAAGAGACTTAATTCTCGTATAAGGCAGAAATCGGAAGATGTTCAATCCCGTAGCTCGAAGTCGAAGATTGGGAAGTTCAAAGTTAGTAAATAACCCAAATAACTGTGATCTTATCTAAACCTAAAGCTTGAATTTTAACTAAAAGGCCTAAAAGAAATATCTTAAAGGCATCAGAAGCTGAAAATAAAAGAAAAACAACCATCTGCCAACCCACGCAGCTTCTCGTAGGCCAACACCCTGTAATGGACTACACTCACAATATTACCCTGCATATAAAAACTTAAAATCGTGTCCTAAGGTCAAACTATATTCTCTTTACTTACCAAGGAACCTACATTGGTTCCGTACCTTAAAATAAAATAAACATTATAAATCTCCAGCCTCTCTCTCGTTCCTCACAACTAAAAGTAAATCTTTACACACTAAATGAAACGACGGGAAAGCATGATTACGTTCACAATTAATTTTAAAAGCACCATAATTTTTAGAGAACCCAAAAGTTTAATTTTAACGAAGGCAATACCAATTTTCCATCAGACACTCTTGACGAAATGATGTTTTCAGCACCCAGGAAATATAACAAAGATACTGGAGTCTCGGTTGACACACGCAACGAAACAAAACAGGTAATTTCCATGAGGAAATGCACAACGGTGATCAGAAGAAAATTCTATATCCTCGCTGCTAAACGATACGATCCCATTTACTGGACAGCAACCAACTGCAAAATACATTTACTTAAAGATTATCCTTTCTACTCGTGAATCTGGAATTTCCGACCCGACAGGCATGTCGTTATTAAAGTTCACGAAGAGTACGATAAAGCTTACGAAAAGCACCACAAAGCTCACGAAGAGCACTTAAAGTTAAACCCACAGTAAGACTTGATTTTTAAAAAGGGGACCATAAGAACCGTGAGAAAACAAATCTTTTCCCACACATTAATGACTCAGTTAAATTAACGGCAGAAGCCAATTCTACAATGTATTATTGGTATTAACATAGACAGACATAGGGACCGTGGAAAAGTACGATCCCTTGTAATGCGATTGTAAACCAGACTCTCTTAAACATAAAATGCTGAAATATAAATAGAATTTCCTGCGAATCGATAAAGTATTAAAATGTTTAGACGCCTGAGTAGCGGTTACATTTTACAAAAGGTTACTCACACAGAATAATTTTAGCAATAAAAACTTTAAAGAACCTCGAGCAAAATATCTTTTAACAATATAAATAACTTAACCTTCCACGACTCGCGCTATCTTCTGTAGCATTAGTGCTCGCGCCGGGTCCAGCAGACGTCTGCATAAAATCGGCCTTAAAGAGATTAAATATTATAGAAAAACATTGTTGTTGTTGTAGTTGTGATCTGTTAGCAGTTTGTTTATAAGTGGAAAGGGCGTGAAATAGTTATCACAGGTAATATTTCGTTCAGTGCCAAAAATGGGAGAAGCAAGTCTTAACACGATACTTGGAGCATCATTTGGAAGAGAAAAGCGCCCTTTAGGTTGTTTTCCAACGTACACTTCCGTGTTTTGGGTATATAGCATTTCTGCGTCAACCATGAAGAAAATTTTTTTCCATACTTGTTGGGTTTCGAAAGGATGTATTGCCGGAATAAGCACCGATCCCTATTAAATGCCGGCAACTGTTCATCAATCGTTGCAAATGGACTAATCGTGTAGCACTTTTTACAATTAGCAACAAAACTGTCGAATAACCGTTTTATTGGCGCCAGCTTGTCTTCAGATTTCCTTTCGTTTCGCGTTATTTTGTCATCAAAACGCAACAATCTAAGTAAAAATAAAAATCTCTCTTTGGAAATCGTTAACCAAAACTTTTCAACACCAGTACTGTTTTTCTCCCAGAGATCATCAACATTGGAGTAGCTGCTTTGCAAAACTCCTATATAATGGGCCTAGTAATGCCTTTATTTCAACTAGGTCGGTGCTCTTCGCATCCTTTGGTCTGGAAAAATTATCTCTCTGTGACTGAATTTTCAACAAGGACTTTCAATATTTCATCACAGAAAAATAAATTCCAACATTAGTATGCAGTCGTTACACTTTTAGCACAAGATCTAACGCCAGGTAACGGCGTAACAATATTGCATTTTCGGGTCCTAATTGTTTTATTAGAATATTATATTTATTCCAAGTGGTTTTCCTATCTTTTCCAAGAAATTCTGACATACCTGGAACTTTCTTTCTTGCTTGGTATCCGTTTTTCCGTTTTTTCCGACGTTGTCCACCTCAGGGTCAGATTCTTCATCAATAGGATCTTCTCCTTCTTCTTCAACGTCTCGAAGAAGTCGTAAAAGATGATCCTGTTTCGCCTCGTAAGACATCTAGATGTGTATCTAAATAGTATGCTACACCAGAAACCGATAAAAGTCAGAAACTTAGCTTGAAAATGAATAGAATTTAGTCAAACACAAAATTAAAAATAATCTGACACAGTAACGTTTTAACTCGCGCCGGGTCTGACAGACTTTTAACGCAATTTTCGACTGAAAAGAAACAGCTCAGACTATAACTATACCTTTCAGCCTTCTGTCTCATATCACCACCAAATAAACTATACAGACATTTGCGTCGGGTCTGTGAGACTTGGCGCGAGTCGTGGAGTAAAACGCTGTAAAACGAAATGAAACGATAAATTCGTATTAAGTGAATGCATTTAAAACGACACTCAAAGCAGAACTTGGATGAGTATGCAATGCTATTTTATAACATTACAAATATTATGTAAAACTAAACATAAAAATGTATGGAAGAAATATAACGATAATAGGAGTCTATGGACTAACGGACGACAGCACTGCTTTAGAAAAACATAGATTTATAGAAACACTAAAAGAAGAAATTCAGGAAGTAAGAGACGGAGATGAAATTATAATAATGGGAGACCTAAATAGAAGAACAGCAAAGAAAATACATGACAAAAACAGTTGGGCCGTATGGAGAAGATAGCATTAATGACAACGAGAAAAGAATAATAGAGGTATGTGAACTCAACAGTCTTATTTACAAAGCTAAGATCAATAATTGGCTACTTCATCATCAAACGGGAAACTACTATAAAAATAAGGGACGTCTACGAAAACAGATCCAAAAAAGGAAGAAAAGCACCAAAAAGGACAAGAGCCAGAAAACAGGAAAATTACAGAAAAGAACTTTAAGATTCACCTACTGCAAGACAACGCAATGAAAGAGTTGTACAAGAAACGATTAGATGAGAAGCTAATAGAGTTTAGATATGATACGATTGGACAAATATACACAAATACATAAGGATTAGCATAAAGCAAGCAGCGCTAGAGGCACTAGGAGAAGAGGGAACTAGAAGAAGAGGACACAAATTCAATATCAGCGACAGAGCTACAGAATCAATTAAAGAAAAAAGAAAGCTGTACGAAAGACAGCTTATAAGAAAAATAGTCAAAAAGTAAGGCTGGCATATTTCAGAGGATAAGGCTTTCGTAAAGATATCAAATTAGCTTTGAAGCAGAAAGAAGTAAGCAACTGTTTGGATAAAAAGCGTACAGCAGAAAATCTAAAATTAGTTCTTATTAAGTCTTAAAGGAACAGTTAGGGTAAAAGTTGGTTTTCTAAAATTAACTAACTCGAACGTTTCGCATTAAAATTTAGGTATGCTAGAATCGATAATATACTACGTATATAAACGCATTCCGTTATTCTTATTTATCTACCACAAGCACATTGTTCGACAGGTTTATTAAATATAGAAAAGGTAGGAAGAAACTTATTAAAAATGTACGCTCCCAATTTAACTATGATACGTGTATAGGGAGAGATTAACTTTTCTGTCAGTTTCATTTATAGTTAACGGTATTCTGTATACGTCTGTCGCGATATAACCCGAGAGCCCTTCCTTTGTTATGTATTATTCACACCCGGTCAGTCGGTATCGGAATATCGAATTCATGTTTAATAACCCCGATTATATTTCCACATATACCCAGCTTTTCCAACCTCTAATTTATTTAGATACTCCTAATAAATTACTAAACAATACCGTTACTGTATACTAATTACAAAAATATGTATTTTATAAGCGCTTCGAGGTTTTCGATGTGTACATTTTAATGAAGTTTTGGTTATTTTATGATTTAATGTTTTTGAAAATTAAAGATATACATAGTTTAATACCCAAAACGAATATTACAGAAGTTGTGAAATAATTCAAATTATAAATCTGATACGCCTTAAACCAAATCAGAATACTTTTTTCGTGAAGTTTATTAAACAGTAAGGGAAGTAAAATTATATTTCTATAAAAATAAATCTTTCAACTTGAAAGTTTGAACCCATTAATTGCGCTTGTATTTTATTACTATTATTAATAAAAACAGCAGGCACTATCAGAAATTTTTCATTTAAAAAGAGCAAAACTTTTAAGTACTACTTTTTAGAGATTTTGATGCTGCAGTTTCTAACTTTTCCTTTTTGTCTCTTCATTTCTTAAACAAGAACCACAGTTGGGCGATTATATTGATGTTAGTAGATAAACAGGGCGGGTTCTGGCTCAACTCATTAAGGCGATGACATCACGATTTCTAATTACCATTAATGACACTAAATGAGTCTATGTTATCATGATTTCTAATTGCCATTAATGATACTTAATGAGTATATGACGTCATGATTTCCAATTACCATTAATGACACATAATGAGGGGATGACAACATGATTTCTAATTTCCATTAACGCCACCTAATGAGCTTTCTCTAAAGGCATGAATAATGAAGATATCATTTTAAATTTTCTAATGACGTTCTAGAAAAAGTTTTCAAGTTTTCCAAAAACAGACCTTGTCATTCTCCAATTCTAGAAAACAAGTTCTTTCATTAGCATAAAGTGGTATTGCATTCTAATTACCATTAATGACACTTAATGAAAGGATGACGTTACATTCTAGAAAACTTCACCAAGTATTTCAGAAACTTTCTGTTTACAAGTTTAATAATTTTACAGTAAAAATGATTATGATGATAGAGTCAAATTGGGAATGTAATAAGTACAAATAATGATATTTATCAAATCTTTAATTTGCTTTATTGTATTTATTTAAATATGCTGACATTTCATACTTATAACTTATATTTAAGCTTTAACACTCAGTAAGTAATTACAAAATAATAACCTATTATATTAAAACAGTCTTAATCATTAATTATCTACCGCGGTTAGCGCATTCTCTACAAGCCGATTCAGAGGATCCATCACCTCCATCAGACTGTAGTGTCCCCACGGCAAAGTATCTGTGGTGTTGGGTAAAAGTCGTCGTTTGTCGTCAAAGGGACTTAGCGCAGTTTTTGTCTCTTGTAGACTATATAGATTATGATTGAAATTTCTAATACAGTTTTGATTCCTAGGAAGCTCGCGCATCAATCTTAGGCAATTCACATAGTCATCAAACTCAATGGTCTGTTTAACTACATAACCCTTTATTCCCTTAGCTTTTTTTGCGGCATCTTCACCCTCAACTTTACTCGCATACATTTTAGATTTTAAGCCTACAAACTCCGTCATGATCTTCCCATTATTCTCGTCCTTCATTAAGCCAGGAATTTTTTTATTCTTCTGAGGAATACCATAACGATTGTTCATAGGATACTCGCTGGTGTCAAAAAGATGGATGTCTTTCTCCATGTCTTCGTAAACATCATTGCATGTAATGTGATACACTAAACTGTCCGTATCAGTATATAGAGCTTTGCACTGTAGTCCATACATATAATCATAGTGGAACTCATACAACTTTGTTTTTGATATATCTAGAACGCTCATGCCTACATAAACAGGCTTATTCATCACTACTTCGGTCTTGTTCATTTCAATCAACACTAAGCTTTCATCAGGATCACCGACCACATGGTACTGATATAAAAATTAGGGGCTACTATCATAACCTTTGCGCTGTATCGACCATCCCATTTGCTTACTAGTTTTACTATCTTGGGTTTTCTAACGTCTTCCATTACTTTACTTATAACAAACAATAATTTAAATATTGTGTAAGTTTAAACAAACTTTTAAACTCACCAAAGCATGCATTATTCATCAGTTTAAAAAAGTTTTTTTCAAATTCATTCTTCGCCATTGTACGCATTCGGGTGTTGCGGTCTATGTATGCTTTCATCCAAGCGCTCTGTTTAAATTCTAAAATCCGATGAACCTTGATTAATCTCAAACCATGCTTCAATGCCTGTTTAAGAGCCCTGTAGTGGATGACATAGCGTTCTTTACCATACACTGTAGCCATTAATTTCTTTTGTTTTAAGCCTGGTGCTGTAGAATGTATGGGCAAGAGAGGCAGGTCTTCATGTAAATCATGAAGTTGCTCGGGATATTCTACATCAACCTCTAACATACAGCCCTTACTGGAGTTGTTAGGCACTTTCATAATATCTGATGCAACTTGAGCGGCTGACGGCAGCTTCTTTATCCATTTAAAACCACCGTAAGGCAGGAATTCGCTCATGGCCCAACCACACAAGTTGTTAATGTCATAGTACATCAAGTAACTAGAGGGTTGACTAGGGTCATAGTCAGACATATACCTGTTATTAGCTTTGGCATACCTGTTGCTACACTGGGCTAATCCACCCCGAATACCTCGTTCTACAAACAACAATTGGTCCACATCAGTCAACAACTCCAGTTCGACTTTTGTATACTTCAGCATAGCATCCCAGGTGAGACCAGGGGCGGACACATGATGAGCTGGATCGAACTGATAATTCTTGAGGCTAGCATCTCTGTAGTGTTCAAACACATCAGCCAACAAAAGAAAGTCAGTCTTAAGATACAAGTCTGAATAGTCACCCAAACTTCTACATTCAAATTCCTTCCATACTCTGCGTGCGTGGGCGTAATCAGCGAGGGAAATGTCTTTATGATTTAATTTGCTGAAGAAGTGTTGCCTGGAAGGAATTTCAGTTTCATCTAGTTTCTGCCATGAGTCCACATAATCATAAGGGAAAACGCCTTTGCGAGTCAGCAACTTGAATTTCTCATTATCCAAATCAGAAAACTGTTGTCTCATAATTTTTAGTTCATCCAAATATGACTCCAACTTATCTAGAGAAGAAGCCATAAATCTAAAAGAGTCAATAAACCTGAATTTTATTTCACAATCTTATATATATTTGGTGAAACTGATATATTTGGTTTTATTAACTGGCAATAGGGAAATGTTGCCTTCAATTTCTTGAGCCAAGTCTTTAATAACAAAAGAAGCATCGTATCCACTTAGATTATGAAACACCACAGGGATAACTTTTTTATCTTGAAAGTTTATATTACAATTTTGATGAGCTGCCCCACGGAATTCTCCTGTGAGATGACAATGGTCACGCACTTTAATGATGGTAGCATAAAACGGCCCGGAACAGATGTGGCAAGTAGTGGCGGCTTGAAAATTTTGTTCTTCCTGGGAGCTTAATTGCATTGGCTGGGCTGCCCAATAAACAGGTTCCACGTCTTCTGCAATTTGTTTCAATTCTCGTACAAACCACTTGCGGCAATCCGGACCCCGATGAGTCTTATAAAATGATAGGCTGTCATCATATGAGCAGTGGAAGTAATAGCCCACGCTAAAAGCTTCATGTTCTTGATACAATTCACTATTCTTCCCTTTTCGTTTTCTTGTGGGTTTCAGTTGGGACTCGAAATCTGCGTATATTATAAATAGTACTCCTAAGGAGTTGTTGTAGTTTTTAAATTTAACAGACTTGTCTTCCTCCTTATATGGCATCTGCACTCGACATTCATTTATTTCGCTGCAGTCGATTTCATGGTTTTTAAGTTTTTCTTCGGAATAAAAATAATGCAGGCATCGTTCGCATGTCCATACTTTGTATTTTTTAGCAGACACTTGTTTCGATATGAGACGGCTTAGGTTTTCAATCCAACACCAGTGGTTTTTAACTTCTTTTCCATCATTATCGTAAGTATTTTGGATAATGAGTAAATTGACATGGCGATCTAGCTTCTGTTTAGTTATTCTTGCTGATACTTTGTAGTGATTTCCTTTAGGCGGTCTTCCAGACGAGTCAAAATATTCGCCATAACCGTTCTCATCAATAAAAAATGCATTCCAGTGCTGGCCAGGTCTAAACGAAGGGTCAGTGTTGGCGATAACGGTACATGGTTTTGAAATTTTTGTAGGGAGTTGATCAGATGCACAGACAAGCCTGACCGCATTCATCTGAGCTGGCATTATTTTCAGAAGACGGTGAATCTCGAACGTGTTAATTGTTCTTTTTGTTCCACTTTGATAATATCATTTCGTTTTCTATAGCACATACGGGTGAATCTATATTATGATTTAAACACTGCACAGCTACTAATTTTTCTTTTAATTTATTTAAAGATGGACATCCTAGATCTTTTAAATTTATAATAGTTTTGTTGAGAAAACTTAACATGTTTTTCTTTTCTTCACCTTTTACGTAAATTGTATTAAAATCTTTTACAAGCAGTGACAACTCGCGTTCAAAATCATCGAAGTTCAATTGTCCACTTCGCCAAAGTAGTCCATGAAAATAATTTTCCAAGAAAAATACTTCCCTCCTTCTGCATCTTGAAAAAGTCTGTATTGGGTATGGTGGTTTTAGAAGAAGATGCGCAATCTTACACCCATTCTCGGATATAATATCTATCGCCTTGGGTATAAAGATAAGATAAAGATAAAGCAGTCATGTTTTGTGCCCAAGAGTGTGCCAATGACTAACATACTAACCTAACCGCATTAAGTTTTTAACTACTAAAGTCCACAACCACATTCCGATGCTTGTCGATTTCGATTATGTTATCAAATTCGGCATACACCAAACAGTTTACTGTTTCCGTCAAAGCTTCTCCGAACCCAACTTCTATACGCAAAGACCCGTTTTTAACAAGGTTCCAATGAGTACTCGCGTTTGCAGATAAATCGGGTGTTAAATCAAATGCCCACAAGCAATATCCTTGACTATATTCAGAGCGTGAAATATTGTTGCCGTCGTTTAAGAAATGAATTCCCGTTCCAGAAAACAAGGTGTGATACGAACGAACGAATTTCCCAAGTTGAGTAGAACTAGGCTGTAATGGTTTTGAAGGTATTTGCTGACCATTGATGTATAATAAAAAATAATTTGCATTATAATGATGAAAATTGAAGGGGTTACTCTTATATTCTCCATTAAATGCAGCATTAGATACAAATCCGATAATGCAACGCTTGGGTAGTTGTCCGAGAAACACATTGTCCAATAATTTTCTCTGCACACCTGAAGGAATTGTCAGTACTTTAACATCCGCTCTTGTAATAGGATATTTGGCAGAAGATGATTCTAAAGCTTTTGTATGAACCAATAATATAGTAGGATTTATTTTCATCCTTCTGACGATTAAACTAGCTTCTAAGATTTTTACTTTATAGGTCGATCCGGCAGCAGCCATCACATTAAAAGAGTCTCGAGAACACACGAATTTTACACGCATTTCAACACCGTTTATTAGAAATTTTCTTTAATTAAATAAGTCTGCATGTATATGCCCAATCATTTCAACTTCTCGACTTTTAGCTGTATAAACACGTCTCTTGACCAACCCATCATTTTCATCAGCCACATTATCCATTTTCTCTGCAATGTCTTTATATCACAACGAAGAAGTTAGGTGAGAATTTTTTGCTTCGAGTCCATAATTTAATAGAGACTCAATGCACGCGCGATACGCATAAGTATTTTTTGGAGGTGAGGTACCAAAAGCAATTCAGATTGTACAAAAGTTTTAAATAAAATTGGGAAAAGTGCGTGGTGATGTAGGAAAAACAATATTTGCCAAATTTGAGAACGTGCTGGCTAAAAACGAAGGTTTAGCAAGATTAAAGACCATTGCAGGTATTTTATCAGGCGAAATAGTCAATAACTTCGACTTGGAACCATCGTTACTTGCAAAATTTAAATATGCACTGATTACTAGTTTTGACGTTGGAAGACTGTTTTCTCTTTACAAAGACACCCTAACTGATAAAAGAAGAAATTTACTTATGGATAATTTAGAAAAGTGCATAATAATTAAGCATCTTAGAGTTCAAAGTTTCTAATAACAATTCATTTTTTGTTTTTTTATAATAAATACTTTGTATAATAAGACCTAAAACCTGGAATTTTAATTTTTTTTCCTGCATATTTTAAACTTATTTTTAATTCTTGTGCTATTTTTTAAGCTTTTTTCCTTGAATTTTTACGCTTTTTTATTGGTTTTTTAAGCTTACAAATCCGCACTCTAGTCATGTCCATAGGAGTAACCGTCGTTGACACGTGTTTCTTTGTTACATCTTATTGTGACTCTTATGTACTGTATTATTGTTTATATTATTGAAAGCATGACATCAAGAGCGATGCTAGATACCAACAAGATGGAAGGAGGAAATCGCGAAAATTTGGAAAATACAGAAGGTAAGGTATTTAACCTTAAAATATTTAAAAATGTTATTCATTATATTATAGAATTATGAATTGGTAATGGTACTTATAGTTAGTTTATTATTTTAATAATAATTTCTATACACATCTTTCAAATATTAAAAAGTATATTATGGTGTCAGGAAGTTTTGTTATAAACTGGTATTATTGCAGGCAATAAGTACGTTCTCTGAACTTAATACTATTTTACTTTTCTCACCTTTGTATTATTAGGGAGTATTATTAAATAAAAAGCTTATTAAGTTTCTCAAGTTTTGCTTCATGTTTATGCTATAACACACGCATAATGTAAGTACACGTATGCAGCAAATCTAAAGATTATTATTTCGAGTAGACAATTGCTGAAAACACGTGACGTTGGATTCATTACATTAATTTTGTAACGCAATGCAAATGAATTTGTTCTGCGATTCTCTTATGTGTTTAATGTTTTTTTTGTGAAAAGTTAAAGCATTTTATCCAATTTTCAATGTTTGTACATAGAAAAATAACGTTACGTCCAACGTCACGTGTTTTCTCCAGGTATCTATTCACATCATTATTACACAAAGTAAAGCATAAAACATAGAATTATTAAAACGTTATTACAATTTACCTATATAATATTGTAAATGAGTAAAATATGATAAAATGGCAAACCTGCTTACATTTTGTGGACACAAAATAACTTATTCCTTGTTGCTTTTCTTTTCTATTTTGATTTATTTTTTATTGCAGCTAATATTAGCAGGGTTAATGTTGAAGTAATTTCTGATGATAACGTTGATATTGATACCCCAAACGTAATATGTTTAGAAGGTTTGTTTAAAACAAATGATTTAAAATACTTATAATTAATTATTCAACTTTAGAAGCAAAGAGTAAGGAGAACTAGAATATGAATGATAATTCAGAAATGGAATTTGAATGTCGTGACATAGCTGGAGGTAGGAGCTTTAACTGTATGATATTGTTCTCATTTCAGAATATATCGTTAAAATTTCTAGATCATACCACTTCTAACCCGAATACTCGGGCAGAATACGGTATAATCCACAGGGAATGATTTTATCAGCAGTGAAGAAGTAATGAAATTTGAAAATTCAGACGATAGTTTGAAAGATCCGAATTATGAACTTACTCAAGAATCTTCAAATGACTCAGATCCTGGCAATGTTCACAAAACAGAAAATAAAAAACGACAGAGCAGAAAAGAATTAGACATGAAGCAAGGTGGAAAATTAATGTACATGTCATTGCCGGCTTGGAAAATAAAACGAAAAAAAAATAATTTCAAACAAAGCTGTAGTACCTTCTTGAGGTTTATCCTGCTGTCTAAAGTGTATCGAAAAAATTAGCAAGGAGGACAGAAAAAACAAATGCTATGTTTTGGAATGGCACTAAAGACATAAATCACAGAGGAGGATGTGGCTTTTCATGTAAATATACTTTAGGTATCTAGAGAAACAGGCAGAACAGGGACTAGGAAAGATGCTAGAAGTCATACAAGATAATATTATTTTGATATACAGTGTGTCTGAAAAGTATATATCTCAGTAAATATGCATTTTATGGACAAATGTTTCCTATAAAAGTTGTTTAGTGTTTAGTTTTGCAATTCAACGCAATACCAAATAACTATTTAAAAAAAACAAAAGCACAACGAATAATGCTTCAATTTTTTTTTAATGGAAAGAGAGCCCTATATTGTACTCATTTGATAGAGAATGTTTTTCTCTTTTTAATGATGTAAAACTTTGATACACTTGCATAAGTAAATTTTGATTAAAACGCAAAAAATTGTTTGAATAACGCTTAAAAGTTTATTTATTCATAGTCACATTATGGTCGGTGTGATACACTTTTGTTTGTTGCAACAATTTGCGTCGTAGAAATGTCAATTAATAACTGAACTGAAGCGAAAAGTTATTTGTTTAATTAATTTAAGCATTTTGATTAACGTGAGGATAACAAAGTTACAAAAATACGACTTGCTATAGATCATTTATCAGAAAAACATCGTATCAAAATTTTAATGATACTGGGATATGGAGACAGAAGGAGTATATTTAGGGAGTCACTTGAACATCATCAAAATGTATCAGTTGTATAAAACTGAATGTGGAAAAAGTAATGTTGAGAAAACTCATACAGCAAAGGAATGGCTGTATACTGACATTTTTAAGAAAGAATTTAACCTTTCCTTTAAAGTCCCAGACAATGATACCTGCGACGCATGTGAGAATTTTCTAATTAAGCTACGTGAAGCACATAACAAGAAGAATCTAGAAAGTACAATTTGAAAAAGGTGGATAAGCAGAAAACTATCGAAGAAAAACGGAAAAGGATAGTGGTATGTATTGGTTAGCAAAAGTGTCCTCCTATTCCCGTCTTAACGAATTCACAAAGTTTCTACACTTTAAAACCATGAACCTATAATTATACACTCTATGACGTCACTAATAAGAGAGCTACTTGCGTAATGTGGGACGAATCCAAATCTGGACGTGGTGGAAACGAGATGTCTTTTGGAATGCTGAGGTAAGCATTGTCAAACATAAAGCCATCATGAAGACTTAATTACTTGGTCAGATAACTGCCCTTCCCAAAACCGCAATATTGTGGTGGTTATAGTCTATTTTTATATTCTAAAACAATTTCTATCACTGAAAACAATACAGCATAAATTCTTACTGATAGCCACTTAGAGGTAGATGCATGCCATTCATTAATTGAACGAGAGAAGAAGAGGACTGCTGGTTTTATGATAATAACACCTTGGGATTGGCAATAGATTGCTCAAATATGCTGCATTAGCAGTCCGTTCCAAATAATAAACATGGAGACAGAGGATGTCAAAGATTTTAAGCAGTTGTATTGCAGTTCTACATTGCTTTTTATTTTTAGAAAAATAGACGATAATGGTAATAATTTCGGCATTTTTAAAATTGTACAATTGCAAGTAGAGGCCAAAAATTATGGAACATTTTACGGTAAAACTAGTTTTGATGAGAAAGAATTTACAACCATCAATTTGATACGGTCAGGCAGACGTGCTACATTTCCTGAAGAAATACCAAATTTGAGGAGTGACACCAATGCTATATTTACAAAAAAATATAAGCATCTCCAAAGATTATTCAAGTGGGTTCCAAAACAATTTCACGACTTCTATAAAAATTTAAAATACAGCAGCAAATGTGGTATTCTGATTAATAGAAACTTATTTTTTGTTTAATTTAAGCAATGAATAAATCGTTTGAAACATTATTTAATGTTCTTTGATGACCTACCGCAAAATTGACAATTTTTTTTTAAATAAGAATAGACTTAAATTATAGTTTTACTCGTATCACCTTTGAAGATACAATACTAAGCCTATCTTCTTTAACTGAATTTAGAGAAAAAAAGAATTGTAAGTCCAAAAATTTTTTTATCAATTTGGAAATGTTAGCATTTATCTTACTTAAAAATTACTATATATAAATCTTTATTAACCAAGCAACTGCCTGGACAGTCCAGATTGCCAAAAGAACACAGTAACTATATACAACAAATGAACTTATATATAACTTAACTTCTAACAGTTATATACTGAAGATTTTAATATTTTTAAAATAATTTCTTCAACTAAACATTTAGGAATATTAAAATACTTTAGGAAATTTATATATGAATTGGTAAGTGTTCCACGAGATCCAAACAGTAAACCAAATATTGTTATATCTTTAACATTACATTTATCTTTATAGTATGGAACTGTAGGTTTATAAATACATTCTTTTTCATCGTGAACTAATTTAGGTTGATCTAAACCACTTTCAAATCTAACAGTTGAATCTACAATAAACGCAACATTCTTAATTCGGTCTATAGCAATTATATCTATCCTCCTAATGCTGTCTTTCTCTGATAGACCAACAATTTCTTCGTGCACTTCAAAACCTTTTTCTTTTAATGCCGTAGCTATAATTGATCTTATTTCATTATGTCTTCTACTTCTAGCAGTTGCACCGAAATCACAGTATCCTAACACACGTCCAAGAGATTCAAACTCATTGCAATGTCTGCAATGGTATGTGTGGGTACTACGACCGGAAGCTGCTCGAACAGCCGAAACATTACAAGTCATCATCAAGCATTCAATCCATTCAGAATTACTCAATCCATGTTTATTATAGATCCACCTGTTAGACGATTTAACCTGACTATAGCGAATAACCCCTTTTTCTTTCTGAGGCAGATTGCACCAATTTTTGAATTCATTCTCTCTTAGAATAGTTATAATCAATTTACTGGGCTTTTTATTTTGATAGATCTTATTTAGATTACCATCA
>VTPC01090986.1:81475-95062 GCA_011009095.1 Ignelater luminosus
TGACAGAAGCTAGAAAATTAGTAAAATTAGGGTATCATTACCGGGGACAGCTGAAAACGATTAGTATTCACCGTGTGCCTATAAATAAACCTCGAAATTCATTTACAATAATACGATTCGTGATACCCTTTCGTGCAATCAGATGGGATTGTCACAATTCTGTTAGAACGACTCAATTTAATGCTATTACAACAGAATGACATGTTCAGCAATCGACGTCAGTACTTTAATATTAGTTCTGAAAGACAAATGGCGAATTAATTCCTTGCAGGGGAACCTACTATTGTGAAAGATGTATAGCTTGTTGTGGTGTGTTAGTGTTGCTAGTTCTGTGTTTACTATGTGAACGTTTGGGAAAATTGTGCTGTTTTAATATATTGCTGCGGGCTTAATCCGCTTTACATTATTTATTATGCTTTCTGGCATTTATTTTATTTAATTAGGAAAAATTAAAATAATTGTTTAATATTTTTGAAATTGTGGCGTTTCATTAATGTAATTGTATGTTACATAGCTAAATATTGTGTTAACTCTCGAATTTTACAGGGAACAGTAAATCAGAGAGAAAACTCAAAGATTTCTTAGGAAATCGAATTATATGTAATGTCACTCTTTTAATCACGTGTAAATGACACTGTTTACTGTTTTATCTCTGTTTTTTCGGAGTTGATCAATACGAAGTTTCAGGCGATATCCACTGTCTATAAAATCGTAAAAACTTTTCTTCATACTGGTCGGTTCTTATTTATTTTTGCTTATTGCATTAAAAATAAACACAACACTTATTTTAAAAAACCAAACTTATTATACTCAGGAAGATGGATTCGGCTGTATTTAAACATATCAGCCCTCTTTCAGTTTCCAATAATTAACTTGTGGGATGACATATTGAGTTTTAAGTTTCGTTTAATAATAAGCAAAAGTCTACTAGTATGAAGCAAAGTTTTTAGAATTTAATAAATGCAATAAGTCTAAAAAACGAAAATTGCAACTAAAGATATGATTTATCAATCAATGTTTAAAACGTCAAGTCACGCCCAAATTTATCAACACGATGATTAAAACAACAATCCGCAATCATGAAAAAAGTTCAACAAATAGCAGAAAGTTCATGGATGAAAATTTTATCTTTGCTTCTGATAAACTTGAAAACTGACTGCAAAGATACTTGAAACTCTCTCCATCTTTTTTAATGACTTCACAAATTGTGTCATTACCCCTAGTTTAATATGTAGCAGAGGAAGCAAAACTTTGCTTGGCTCTGTTCAACTTTCTCTCTCAATGTTTTTCGTACCAGGTTTTAAGGTTTCTCTTGGTGGCCACAATGTTTTAAAATAGTGCTGCTTTCTATCACGACTATCCCACTCACACAAAAAACAAGCATGTTTGGTATAACCGCTTTGTTGTCCAAGTAACAAAAAAAGTACCTTCAAATCACCACAAATTGTCCAACTTTGATCCTTATAATGAATTTTAATTAAAAGTGGCTGAAGATTTTTGTAACACTTTTTCAAATGAACAGAGTATCCCACTGGTAAAGAAGCGTATATACTTCTATTGTGCACAAGAACTGCTTTAAGACTGCTTTTTGACGAATCAATCAGGAGTCTCCATTCAGAGTCAACTCATGAGTCCCAATACATCATCACAGAAACGTAGTGCATCTTCTTCGAAAAAATATTGAGCAAAGCCTTTTCTCTCTTTCCAAACCAGTAAAACGTCGTGAAAGGAGCTAACAATTTTTCAACCTTCAAGCTTAAGCCTAAAGACTCCTCTGGGTTTAAATCGCTCACCAAATCATTTAACTCGGGTTGCTCAAACAGTTTTGATTCATCACTTCCATCATCCAGAAATCATTTGATCATTACATACAGCATCTAATTTATCTGGTCGTGAAGGAACAGGTATTTCTGGTCCGTGATGTACAGGACATATCGCGGATCAAAGATTTGAGTAAATGATGTCCTTTCTGTTTTTTTAAGTAAATGTCTGTGCTGCACATAAACAAAAATAACAATCATCGCTATGATTGGTTGGTTCTACCCAAACCATAACCACTCCAAAGCGAAAAGACTGTTTTTCCCTTGTGACCACTGATGAAGCTCTTCAACACAAACTGAACAAACCTTATGAGGAGTCCAAGGTTCGTCTTGGTCTCCTAATTTCACACCAAAACGTGCAGAATATACTATTTTACAAATTCTGTAATGTTTTTTTGTTGCATACTCATCCGGCCTCTGTTTTAAATTCCGTTTAGATATTTCTTGCAAGAATTAATTATTTCATTTCGTATAAGTTCATATACCAAATTGCTTATTGTGCTAAAAGAATATTTCTTTTTGAGGTTCGTTAAGCTTTAATTACCATAAGTACGAGGGTTGCTATTTATATTTCTGGCCTAACAATGAAAAAACAAGTATTTATGATCAAAACTAGTTTTATTGTTTTTCAAAATATTCTCCATTAAGATTGATACACTTTTCCATGCGTTTGAACCAATTTCCGAAGCACTTTTTCCACTCTGTTTGAGGCAGCTCCAAAATATGCGTTTTGAAACAAAAAACGGCTTCTTCTGGTGTTGAAAATTGTTGACCACGCAGTTTGTTTTTGACGTACGGGAATACAAAGAAGTCATTAAGTGCCAAATCAGGGCTGTATGGTGGATGGCTCATCAACTCGACCTTCTGGCTGGTTAAATATTCAATTGTTTGAGCAGCGGTGTGAGAGCTTGCATTGTCATGATGAAGAACGATTCGCCTCTTCTTTGAAGTTTTCCGATTTTCTTCAATGACTTCTGGCAAACGAATGGTTGTATACCATTCAGAGTTGACCGTCTTACGTTGCTCTAACGCCACTGTTGCCACATGACCGGTAATGCCAAAGAAACAGGCAACCATTTGCTTCGATGTGCTTCTTCCGCGAACAACTTTTGTTGGATTTGGCTCGTCTTGAAAGATCCACACAGTTGATTGCTGTTTTGTTTTGGGGTTATGCGTAGATCCATAAATCGTCACCTGTGCAGATGTTATACACAGCCTTTGATGCACCTTTCGCAAATTTTTTCAACATTTCAATGCACCAGTCGACGCGAGCCTTCTTTTGAGCATTGGTAAGGTTATGCGGGATCCAACGGGAACAAATTTTTTTTACGGCCAAATGATCATGTAATATCTTGTTGATGCTAGTCATACTAATGCCCAAAAATGCCTCAATCTCACGGTATGTCACATGACAATCTTGTTTAATCAGTTCACGCACAGCATCGATGTTTTCAGGCACAACGACAGATTTTGGACGGCCTTCACGGATTTCGTCCTGGAGTGAACATCGGCCACGTTTGAATTCATTATACCAGTTTTTTACAGTGCTGTATGATGGAGCTTCATCGCTATATAATGTATTTAGTTCATTGATGCACTCTTGTAGTGATAATCCACGTCGAAGGTTATGAAAAATAATTGCACGAAAGTATTCACGCGTCAATTCCATTTTCTACTAGGGAATGCACTTTTCAATTAACTGCAAACAACACTAATCGCACTCAAATGACAAAATGTTGTGGTTGAGGTTATGTTCAACAATGTAAAGTTTACAGCGGAAATGTCAGCTGACGCCTGGAAACAGTCAGTGTTGCCAAGGCCAGAAATATAAATAGCAAACCTCGTACGTGTTTTTATAGTCAATAGGTGGTGGATTTCCGACACTAGGCCTGCCTTGTTTTGTAAAAATTCTTATTTGCGGACGTCCGAGCGTATATTATAATGCACCAACGTGTTTTGGGAATTTTCCGTCCACCATATACCTAGTTGTCCACGTATTTGCTTTTTTCCTAGTGTGAAATAGGTTTCTAGTTAGTTCTTCGGTCACGTTCATCTTGACCGGCGGCGCGCTGGGCAAACTGCGAAAGAAAAGAAAAATTTTGGCCTCAGCTTTCGTAAGGAGGACAGATGTGAGCGGGTTTTACATAATCGTATTTATTGTTGCAAGTTCCCTCTGTTTAAGAATTTGTGTGTTTAGTGGAAATTTAATTGAAGGTGACTTCGTGAATTTCATAAACGTTCTTTTGGTCAGATCAGAGACATTTCGAACTTGCGGACATCCAGACATAGCCTGTAAAGTTAGTTCTTTTGTAAAAGCAACCTAGTTGCTGGACTTAGACCGGAGTCTCCGGGATCGTACAAAGTGAAGCCTCTCCGTCTAATTCTCTTCTTGAATTTAATTGAAATATATGATTTGATTAAACATCTTGTGAGTAAGTGTCCGCTGTTTTGTTGTTGTAAGGAGAAAACTATTCCGCTGGATAATTTCCACATAATTTTCTATATATCTGAACATCCCAATAGACATCGTGCTGTGATTAAAATTAAGTTTCTTTAAAAACAGTTTTGAAGGCGCTCTAGTTTAATTCATGCTGAAGTGTCTACGGACGGTTGTGTCACGAATTTAACAGTGAGCAGGCGATTGTTGACCGCCTGAGCAATCATCTGTTACTTGGAGAAATCCATTTCGGATCTAAGCTGGTAAACAGCCCAGGAATTAGTATGTAAGAGTTGTTTATCATATTATTATTTGTAGTTAAATATTATAGTTGTTTAGCGAACTATTTGCAAGATTTTAGAGAAAGTGTTCAAAATTTAAATCAAAGGATATAATAATTAGCTTTGTAAAACGAACGTTTGGATGCAGGATTAAGATTTAATTGTTTATCTGTTCTTTTATATACAGTGTGTCCAAGATAAGAATGCACAGCATGGAAATCTTGGGAATGGTAAGAGATACAGGATCAGTTAAATAGGATGAAAGTTAGCTATTTATAGGACCTCTTTGTTGGCGTTTGTAAAATTTAGATGTCTTAGATAGTTTCCAAAAAGTTTTTAAAAAAGTTGATTTCTCGACTTTCGTTTTTATTTTTTCTTTTATTTACTGGTCAGTTTTGATATAAAGGAGCTACATTCATTCATAGAACCTAACGATGTAAAATCATAATAATAGACTACTGATCAAAATACAATTTGTGACTGATCTTTGCAAAATGTTTGAATTCTGTTTAGATAACAACTAGAACATATACAAATAAATGTTTAGGAATGGAAAGTAGTTATACCATTTTCTAAGCAATCTTTTGTGAATAATTTAGAAAACAATTTCCTGAAAAGTTGTAAATTCAGTGACTATATAGCATTCTGGTAGAGATATGTGGTGTGTCTGAGGGGCGAGTCAGTGTTTCGAAAACATTTTTCAATATATAAATCGATCACACGAAAACATAACTTCCATAGAGAGAGCCAAGAACAATACTTTACCCTTTTTAGACATTAACATTGCCATAGCAAACAAAAGTGTTGAATTTTCTATATATCGCAAACCAACCCACACCGCAATAGTCCTACACCATATGCATTTGCAGCAATAAATTCTTTAATCTACCACCTCATTAATATACCCATAAACGAAACAACTATAAAAAGAAAATAAAGATTATCAACGAAATAGCGAAAAACAATAGTTACTGTAAAAAAGCTGCAGAGAAGATATTAAACATGAAGCGCAGACTAAAGAACAGCATTGGAAACACTGTACTTCGCCCACAAAGATAAAAGCCTGAATCGAATCATAGTTTTCCATATTACGCGTCAATATCAGACAAGATAGGAAAGGCTGCCAAAAGACATAGTAAAAATAACGATGCAACAATAACCTTTTCCGTTAAATCTATTGATATAGAAATAACAACCACAAGCATAAAAAAAGGGTAGGTGAGCACTATAGGGATATTAGACTTAATAATATCAATACAAACTCAGCTTTTGCCAGTCATGTAATTAATAGCAATCAACATTTCAATCCGGAAAAGAATGTAACGGTACTGCACAAACTCAATAAAGAACATTATCATAAAATTTACTTTTTATGAACAAATGGAGATTGTTAAACATGCCGAAAATTCTGTTTATAATGTATCTAATGAAATGATCCCTGAGTGTCCACTGTCCAAGGCCGCTGCCATGCGGTGTCTTTCAAGGACAGATAATTTGATTGGTAACATTCTGCTAATCATAATATTTCGGATAGTTTGTGTGTAGATTGATAATGTGAAATATATTTAAGTTGAGTATAACCTATTTATAGCCCAAGGTTTGAAATGCAACTACAAAAGCTTGCATATGAAATTAGAAGAAAAACTGTTTTTCTAATTTAATTACTAATTTAAATATTTTATTGATATTTTCTTATGTGCAAAAACGCGACATCTACCGCTGAATTCACTAAGGTAGCTGTTTGTTTATCAGAGTACCAACTATACAAAAGTATGAAAAGTAAAAGTTCTTACTTTATACATTACTTTTGTCCTTGAAAGACACAGTATTTTTTTACGTAAACCTCTATACCAGCGGTTCTGAAATTGTCGGGCGCGTCCCCTTGTGGGGCCAGTAGTATTGCAAAGCAAGGAGCGTGATTACCAGAAAACCAAGAAAGCATTGCCTAAAATTAACTATTTCACATGAACAACAATAACAAACATTTTATTAAAACTCAAAAAAAACGAAAACATTCTTCTTAATAATATATTAAAAACAGTGAATGTTAATGCCTTCTTAACTCATTTCAAAAACAGTTTCAGATTTGCATAAGTACGAATGGAACTGCAAAATTTCCATCTTCTAACTGTAAATCTTTTGCATAGTTTTCATTTTTGGTACACACCCTTCGTAATTGGTTCTGTTCTATAAACTTTCTAGATGTTTAGAAGAAAAACATTGCCAGCACTGTAAGCGTTGCATCGTTTTGAAGTCCTTTCATCTTTCCCCTATCCAAATAATGACTTTATAACTCAATTATATATCACTTCAAAATGTAGGATTTGAATTTATAGCTCTTAGACATGTTATAGTTGCTCTATATTCGTTTGTTTGTGTGTTTTTTTGTTAACTCTTTACAATGTTTTGTAAAGAACGATCCTTTGTTACTGACCAGTGTAGCCCTAAGTACTTGATTAACTTGTTATTCTCTATAACTCTGGCTTTGCCTTGTAGAACTGATTCTCGTGCTAACCTCTTTATTTTTATAAACCTGCCATGTTTTGTTCTATGCTGTTCTTTGCCCATTTCTGATAAGTTTTGCAAACTTTCCTTTATTTATTCTCAATCTTCCTTACAGAAAGATCTGCCAACAAAAAGATCAGGTCATCTGCAAACACCGGGTAGTCGTCAAAAACAGAAAGTTGTAAAATCGTTAGATCTGGAAGTTTCTCGTCAGTTATGGTAGTGCTGATTGCGGTTATTTATTTCTTTGTTCTCCAAAAATAACCGAAAAACAATTTCTTTTAAGTAGGTGTGTTAAGATTAACATAAATCATATTACTCGTAGCACAAAACAAGATAAGTCAAAATTCATTCCTCGCCGAAGGCGGGAGGGCGTTCTTAGCTCCCAGGAGCTACTTTAGCCTAGATAATTACGTTGATATCTCAGTTCTCGTTCACCGACACCTGACCAGCCGTTGGATGCGGAAAGGTGGTTAGGTCAAGTCGACTCGGTGCAGCAGCAGATGGTGGATTGATGGTCTTGCAGCATGGATGGTGGTGGTAGCAGCGTCCGGTGAAGGCGGATGTTATCTTATCTTGAAACAAAGGCGTTGATGAAATAGAGCGAGCGTCGTTGATGTGATTACGGTCAGTTTGTTTTAAGTACCTGAAATTGTTGTTGATGGTGGGCAGGGCTTGAGTTGATGACTGTTAAAGCTTTTTTTTGTAGATGTTCGGCTTGATAATAGCGTCGGCTCGCTGCCGGAGGCTTCTGATGATGTTGGACGGAAGCGATTTTGATCTTGAGCCGCTGTTGGTGTTGTTCCAATAGCGAATTGCGAAGTGTTGAAGGTGGCCGCTGGCCTAGCGGTTGGTTGCCGGTGGAGTTTTGAAGGCCGGTAGTGAAGTTGTTGGGTTCTTACCCATGTTAGCTCTGAAGTAAACAACGTACACAGGAGGAGAACTGTACTTGCGTTAACAGATGGAAACAGCATACAAATGGTCTTCAGGGCCGTACTCCTACTCGCGCGATGTAGGGGGGAGCCCGGTAGCTGCCGCTAGGTGCAAACGGAAACAGTATCAATGGGGACTTCGGGTTTGCAAACCTACTAACGCCGCGGCCCAAAATGCGTTCGGAGAGCGGTCACCCAAGAGAATACGGAAATCAAAGACCCGCGCCAATAGTCGCGCCTCTCCTCCTAGGTAACGACGAAACCGGGTGAAAAGAAACACCGGCTCCGGGGCTCTGCCGCACTAAGCAGGGCTAAAAAGTCGGTGCCACTTCTGGGCCTTGGTTCCCCAAAACGAAACTTGTAGCGCTGTCTAACTGATAATTAAGGGGGGCGTAGGTTTATTGAGAACGAAGAAGGGGGCCTATACGGAAAAGGTTTTAGACCAACTGCCCTATGCAACTGGATATCTAATTTTATTTACAATCTGTAATCAAAACATTATCTCTCAGATCTCTTCTTGTAGAGTCATTAGTTCAGCTGACTGAAATGAATAAAAGAGGCGATGAATTTCTGGAATTTACTTATTCGTAAATACTGTGTCGTTGTTAGACACTATGACATTTGAAAATTCATGCGTTGGAAATATACCTTGTAAAAGCTCTGTGGTATTTTGCATGTAGGGGTATCACGTAAGATTCGGATTTTCATCCAGTTCGACTATCAAACAATTATGATTTTCGTAGCGTCCCATATATTTAATCTACATGTACTCGATCCCAATTGACTTTTGGTTCCTCCGATTGATGAATAGCAGCCTTACCTCTAAACACGTTACATGATATTTGAGGACTCTTTCAATATCTTTAGGTATCCCTCTCCAGTAACAGCAACGCCAGAATTATTATTTTATTTTTGATGCTCCTCTACAGGACCCAATGGTTGAAAGATTTTGGAAATAATACGCTGGCCTTTAAACAACATTCTACCTCGGAGTGTAAATTCTAAGCCAAAATTGATCGTATCCTCGATAGTGTTTTGTTGAATTTCCAATAATAATTCATAATCTTTACCAGTTTGAAGTTTATTCAAAATTTTAAGTATATGTAGCAGTCGAATGTAAGAAACGAACCTTTTTAGTTATTTGCCTATTAGTCCAGTTAGAGCTCTGGATAAACAATCAGTAGATCAGCTCCACTTTTGCAAATAACTTCGTACAGAAGTGAAATCCAAATAAAAAGGCAGCATGATGTAGTAGCCTTGCAGATTTCATTGACGATAACTTTGAATTCCAATGGAAAATTTTCAATAGCGGTTTATAATTGATCAGTTGAAATTCTCTAGTTAGTAACCTGAAAGTATTCCTGCAATTTCTGTTGGACTTTTGTTGCAAGTACATAGGTACTAGAGGAATGTCTGAATCAGAGGGCGTCATTACTCTTATCACGTGTGATTTTGGTTTTTAATTTTAAAAAGACGCTTTTACACTTAGCTGTCCAATAATATTTTGGGTCTTTTTGGCGTGATTGGCATAGTAAGACGGTTAATGCAAATGTAGTTAGAATGAAGCGACTATAGCATATAACTGAGTCCAGAAATTTTTGAAACTCTTCCACATTCATAAGTCTAGCCATCTATCGTTTTAAAATCTTCTAATGTTCGATGATGTTATCTAAGTACTTAACTTGTTCTTAAAAAAATGTGCACTTTCTCTTGTTTAAATGAGTTAAGAAGTAGGCAATCGTAGAGGTTCTTCTTACATTTTTCTTTTGTTGTCACGTCTGAAACGATAAGTTATTTTGAATTTTGATCTAGAATTGCATGTACATTGCTTTATTAACCTTTAGAACGATTTCTCTTTCTCTAAGTAGAATTAATGCACATGTTTCGAAACATTTTGTTTGTCTACTTTGTTAATATCTGTAGAACATCCAGATTGTGTGGTTGAAGATTGGTTTTTGGCTGTCGATTTCCTATGTTTCTAACTAACAAAATTTGTTATTGAGTGAAAAAATGTTTGCTATGGAAATCTTGAAGTCAGTTGGTGATATAAGTTGCATTCACTTATGCATTATGATCTTCTAAGTTATAATTAAATTATAAATTTGTAACTGGAATTTCTTTTAAAAAAATTATTTAACAATTTAAGAACATTGTTTATGCGATTTTAATTAGAAATACAACTCTTGAATAATTAGGCAGTAAAAACAATATTTTTAAACAGAGAAATATAAACAATGTGAGTAATTTCTACTTCCATTTTTAAATGCTAGATACTACAAGCTATCGGACTTTAAAACATTTTAGAATCTCAAACAATGCAATAAAGCAAATTTCTATTTGGAGACACAAAGACACAAAAGAGGTATCTTTAGTTGTATTTTACATAGCAAACATTCAAAAAGTTCAAGAATTATGGTTACATGGGAAAGTTGTTTACAGAAAATTAATTACTGCAAGAAACAAAACAAAAAAATCAAACATATAAATTAATGTGTATTAAAATAAAAATAATTTTGCTTTATAAAATTTAAAATGAGGTGGACTACACTAACCAGACTGAATTGTTACAAAATTTCTGTTTCATTCAACATTGAAAAGAGTTTTGTCACTTACAATCAGTTACTTGACGATCTGACTTCAGAAATAGTCTACCACTACTTTAGAGACTACTAATACAATTAACAATACAATATCAGAAAATGTCTTTATTATCCAGTAATGGCATTACGAGAACGCTGTGGAGAATTGTTTTTGGAATGTTTAAACAAGGTGAACTAATTTTAAACCGTGTTTAAATTATTAAAAGCTTCATAACTTGCGGAGTACCTTAATCGACTTTGAACTCGTGCATTATATATAAACATTCATTTTATAAAATCTGGAGCAAGAACAATGAATCAGAACCCGAAAGGGAACATCCAGGGTTACTAAAATAATTTAAGGAATCCTAAATGAAAGTGTTATAAATAGCAAGTTATTTTTGTTAAAGATTTATAAACTGACGAAGGTGTCAATAAAATTGTTGATCAATGAAATCAGTCAATTAGAAAATTGAATTAACTCAAAAGTTTAACAGAAAAAAATTAGAATTTTAAAGAAAAGACGACTGAATTATTCACACCCTTTAGAAACTCAAAATCTGATTTGGTTCGGGACAGGACATAGTCAAGCCTTTTTTAAGGCAAGAGGTGATATAGGTAGCTGTGGATAAACTCATCGAGGTTACATTTTTAATAAGGAAAAGGGTGTTCTAAAATGAGGGATTTTGAGTTAATACTGTAAGATGCATCCCGTGTACGTAATTACACGTGACATTTGCGTGATTGTTTAAAGGACAAAAAGAACAGAAAAAATGTTTTCCAAAATTTAAAACTGCCATAATCGTCAAAGCATCTGTTCAAAGCCGACAAAGTTAAGTACATATCGTAAAGATGTATCTAAAAGAAAACATCGCTCGTGCACTTTTTCTCCTTGCTTACTGACACTACAGATAGCTTGATAACTGCGCCACTCAAAACGAGATTAGACGCTGTGTAGTTTTATTTTAAATAAAATTAGTTTTCGGTTTAATTGAATTGCACGCAAAATGCCTAAAGAAGGCCAAAATTCTATCTGTATTCGTCTTAAAGTAATTAAAAGTTCGCCTAGACTATTATTTTAATTTACCTATTTACTCTTGCCTAATGTATCATAATCCCTAAAGCGGTGTTAGTGAGGCTCACTGCCAGGAAGCAGCTTGCGTCACCCACAGCAGCTCAATGGCTAAGTGGTCTGCCTTGTTATGTAGTTTGTTAAGTGTCTTTAAAAATAATAGATAAATAAGTCTAATTGTATCTTCTACAAGGGCAGTGGTAGAATGAAATGCCTCCAAAGCGCGCTAAGATCTAACTTCAACATAAACTTGTAGTAGTAAACTCGTGAAGACACAATTTTGGGAACGTTACATTTTTCTAGAATTTTTTTATAAGAATTAGGGCTTTGCATAAAATGCAATTGCATCTGAATTTGTAATTTTCAGATTTAATTCTCGCAATTCAACAAATTTTGTATTCTTATCTTTTGGTTTTATGATTCTGTAAACCATAAAACTGTCATTTTGTCTGGCTTGGATAAAATTTATTTTTTCTATAATTGCAGAGTGCAACGTTCGAATTTCTAGCTAAATCACCCTTCTCAAATTATTTTATTGGTTGACTACTGTAATCTGCTTCCTGTATTCTCTCATAGTACGCTAATAGGTGTTATAAACTTATCTTTATTTTTTATTGTGATCTAAGCATACTTCTAGAACATTTCAGGAATCAGCTGTTCCGGAATCAAAGATGTTGACCTTCACATGCGGATATATTATTAGCTTAATCCCGCATTGGGAAAGTAAGTATCTAAATAGGGTACAGGACATTTTCAATTTCATTTATTTGTGTATCGCTTGAGCCCGTGGTTCAACCTTGGCAAACATCTCGCCATTGACCTAGATTCGAAGATCAGCTACAGGATCTTCCATTCGAAATTAGGTCACCGACTTTCTACTGCAGCTGGCGCCCTCTCGATTTCAAAACTCCTAAGATTATCGCATTACGATTATCGTCTACCGCTTGCTCTAGGCCTTCGTATCCCACGTCCGTTTTCGACTGTATAAAGGCTAGTATTATAGGTGGCACATCGATTTTTTTATGTGGTTGCGCTACCGTTGGGTCATTAATCCCAGTTTTGTCCGTAACATAACTCACTAAAGATTGAAATTTGCTATACAAAAACAGTTCCGTTGTATAGAAAATGTCTTGTGTATCAAGTACCTCCGTGAAGTCTTTGATTTCGAGAGTGCAGAAAATGCAAGAGCTCACAGAGGGTTCTCGTGGTTTACTGTAAGAAACTTAATTAATTAACTTGAATTTGCATAAACATAAACATTGCGAGCTGCAGCAGTTTCAATGTAACCCTTGTTTGTTCACCATTTACTACTGTGTGTATTCTTCTTAAATATATACATATGGAACGCACAGTTTCTGTAGTTTGTTATTAAATAGTCCGGCAACGTACTTAACTGCCACAGCAAAGACTACAAGAACGTATTGCTTGTATTGTGACCCGAGATAAACCAAGACAGATCAAGATTCCTCACCAAGACCATACGCCGTCTCTACACTAAGTGGTTTGAAAATTCCATCTTCACCGAATAAAATGAAAGATAAACTACAGATTTACTATTTGCTTCTTCTTAATTAATCTTCACTCAAATATGATTAAAGCAATCGCCTCCAAGGAAAAGAATAAGAACAGTAGCTGGCAACCAAATCAGTGACAAATCGAAGATCGTGAGACAAAACAAAGACGGTCCTCCAGTTAAAAATTAATAAAACCAGGAAAACAGCGTTAGTTAACTGCAAATTCTGCTTAAATTCTCCTAAACGCTTATTAAAAGAGTAAATGTTACAATATTAAAAGTAGTGCAGTTACATCTCCACTAGAGTTTCTGAGATTTTTAATATGTCAAGCAAGAGCAAATTTCCGAAGCATACAAAGAATAAGCATGGTTTGCCGAAGCCAGTTTTTAATCATTTATGAAGATATCAAAAGACAAAGTACACCAACTTGCTGTGAAAAAGAAAAAA